>CAMRHE010000060.1:4747500-5167500 GCA_947044405.1 Leptodactylus fallax
TTATACTCTGGGGTCTGGAGTGAATAGGGCTTTCTCTCAACACTGTAGATTATAGCCCTCACAATTTGACTGACACTTCCCCTTCCTTGTTTATTCACTCATATTGTCCCACCTACAGTATATAACTGTGTATTTGGAAGTGCCAAAGGCTGGCTTCAGAGCTCCATAAAATGGTTATGGAGAAATGATACTACCTCTGACCTGAAGGGTGGGTCACCTGTTATGGCACGACCACACACAATGCATCAAAGTACACAGCTCGACCTGAAAAGCAAGTGTGAGAAGCAGAGACAAACATGCTGTGCCGTTTAACTGGTGTTAAGAACTCTCTGGCTCAGTGTCAAAAATAAATAAATAAATAAAAAGGATACTTCAACCTTTTCTATTCATAATATAATATAATAATAATAAAAATAATTTTTATTTATATAGCCAACATATTCCACAGCACTTTAAAAAAATGTAGGGTTCAAGTACAGACAAAAAGAGACTTTAGAAATATAGTCAATTCACACAGTGGGATTGGGGCCCTGCTCGCAAGAGCTTACAATCTATGAGGTAGAGAGAATGACACAAGAGGTAGCAAGGGCGGCATCGGAGGTAGCATTGCTTATACAGTGGTCCAGACATTTTTGTGATAGAGGTTACTTTCATTTCACATAAAAAGCTGTATGAGCTGTCACCCGGCAGTGTCCTTTAATGTGCACATGGTGCCTCGACATTTAAAGTTACAGTCCAAGGCGGCATCATATCCTGTGGGGTAATGTGGGCTCGTGAACAGATGAGGGTTCGCTTTAGGGATTCTAACTGTGGAAGGGTTTACATTAGAAATTGTGATAGGCCTGTCTGAAAAGATATGCCTTTAGTTTGCCCTTGAAGCTATAGAAATTGGGAGTTAATCTGATTGTCTGGGGTAGAGCATTCCAGAGAAGTGGTGCAAATTGTACTGTGTGGGGGCCACTGTGGAACACATTGTACTGTGTGGCGGCCCTTCACTATTTATATCACACAGTATCTGTTTTATAGCAGATATGTGATGTTATTACAGCCTGTAATAATATTGCACGATCACTATAAAACAGATCCTGGTTAAATTGCCATTTTGGCACTTTGCGATAAATTAGTGGGTTTTGGGTTGCAGTTTGGGCACTTGGTCTCTAAAAGGTTCGCCATCACTGGTCTAGACTGATAGATGAGCCTGGCCGCTGCATTCAGAATAGATTGTAGAGGGGAGAGTTTAGTAAGGGGAAGACCGATTAGTAAGGAGTTACAGTAGTCAAGGCGAGAGTGAATCAGAGCAAGAATAAGGGTCTTTAATGTATCTGTGTTAAGAGTCGATTATGAAAATGTTTTTGATGTGGAGATGACATGAGCGTGCGGGTGATTGGATATGGGGGTGAAGGAAAGGTCTGAGTCAAACATAACTCCGAGGCAGCGAGCATACTGCCCAGGAGTTATGGGAAGGCCGGAGACTGAAATGGAAATATCAGGGATAGGTCTATTAGATGGTGGAAGCGGCAGTAGTTCCGTCTGAGAGATTCAGTTTCCAATAAAGCGAAGACCTGATATTTGAGACAGTAGAGAAACAGTCACTTGTATTCTGTATTAGTGCTGGGATGATGTCACGGGATGACATATATAATTGAGTGTCCTCAGCATAAAGATGGTGCCAGAAGCCAAATCTGGTGATGGTTTGTCCAATAGGGACTGTGTAGAGGGAGAAGAGAAGGGGACCTAGGACCGAGCCCTGAGGAACCCCAACAGAAGAGATCTGTTAAGACGGACTGGAGGGTAGTTGATTTAGAGAGGAAGATGTCCAGCAAATTGTAACCTGATAAAGGACTATTATTTCCCCCCCCTCTAAGATTGAATCACATGGTGGCTTATTGTTTGCAGGACAAATTGTACAATCACGGTGATACCAAATTTATACAGTATTTGTAATGTTTTGATACCTATTTAAAAAACTTTGCAAAATAGAAAAAAAAATTGTCGCCGTGTTCTTACACCTGTAACTTCTTCATATTTATGTATACGGAGCTGGGTAAGGCGTCTTTTTCTGCGGGGAAAAATGTAGTTTTTATTGATACTATTTGGGGGAATGTCCGATGGTTGGTTTGATCACTTTTTATTCAATTTCTTTTTTAGGAGTCAAAGTGTCGGAAAAAAATCGGCATTTGGCTTTTTTTTTTTTTTTTTTTTTTAAGGGGTTGTACAGGATTAGACAACATGGCTGGTTTCTTCATCTCAGGAAGTGACCGTATTAATTTTAACCCTTTAGCAACACATAACGTTCTTGTTCATCACGGTGTCACTAAGGAAGTATGGAGAGGGCTTAGCAGCTGAGCCCTCTCCATACCCAGTGAGTACTGGCTGTAATATACAGCAGACACCCGTTGCTAACAGCCGCAATCTGTGCCTGCAACAGTTAACCCTTTAGATGCCTTGGTCAGTTGTGACTGAGGCACCCAAGTGGCAGCGCCGCCATTGAACCAGATCAACACCCACCAATGACAATCGGTTGTCATGACAGCCAAGAGGCTATTGAAGGCTCCCGGGCTTGTCCTTGCCAAGATTCTATTTCGCCGTATACTATAATACAGTTGTATTTTAGTATATTGTATAGGCGATCACAGCAGTGTATATCGAAATATAAAAAAAAAAAGTTGACAAAGTTTAAAAATTTTCACACTTTTGAATTTCTGTAAAGCAGTGTCAGTGTGCTAGCGCTGTTTTTCATGGCTAGCACACTGACCCATTTATTTCTATGGCCTCATATTTATTATGCTTATATAGCGCCATCATATTCCGCAGCACTTTAAACATTGACAGTTACTGCCCCATATAGGGCTCACAATCTCTATTCCTTATCAGTATGTCTTTGGAGTGTGGGAGGAAACCCACACAAACACGGGAAGAGCATACAAACTTCTTGCAGATGTTGCCCTTGGCAGGATTCAAACCCAGGACTCCAGTGCTGCAAGGCTGCAGTGCTAACCACTGAGCCACCGTGCTGCCCAACATACAGTCATGGCCAAAAGTTTTGAGAATGATACAAATATTAATTTTTACAAAGTCTACTGCTTCAGTTTTTCTAATGGCAATTTGCATATACTCCAGAATGTTATAAAGAGTGATCAGCTTAACAGCAATTACTTGCAAAGTCAATATTTGCCTAGAAAATGAACTTTATCCCCCAAAACACATTTCAACATCATTGCAGCCCTGCCTTAAAAGGACCACCTAACATCGTTTCAGTGATTGCTCCATTAACACAGGTGTGGGTGTTGATGAGGACAGGGCTGGAGATCAATCTGTCATGATTAAGTAAGAATGACACCACTGGACACTTTAAAAGGAGGCTGGTGCTTGCCATCATTGTTTCTCTTCTGTTAACCATGGTTATCGCTAAAGAAACACGTGCAGTCATCATTGCACTGCACAAAAATGGCCTAACTGGGAAGAGTATTGCAGCTAGAAAGATTGCACCTCAGTCAACAATCTATCGCATCATCAAGAACTTCAAGGAGAGAGGTTCCATTGGTGCCAAAAAGGCTCCAGGGCGCCCAAGAAAGACCAGCAAGCGGCAGGACCGTCTCTTAAAAGTGTTTCAGCTGCGGAATCGGGCTACCAGCAGTGCAGAGCTTGCTGAGGAATGGCAGCAGGCAGGTGTGAGTGCATCTGCACGCACTGTGAGGCGGAGACTCTTGGAGCAAGGCCTGGTCTCAAGGAGGGCAGCAAAGAAGCCACTTCTCTCCAGAAAAAACATCAGGGACAGACTGATATTCTGCAAAAGGTACAGGGAGTGGACTGCTGAGGACTGGGGTAAAGTCATTTTCTCTGATGAATCCCCTTTTCGATTGTTTGGAACATCTGGAAAACAGCTTATTCGGAGAAGAAGAGGTGAGCGCTACCACCAGTCTTGTCTCATGCCAACTGTAAAGCATCCTGAAACCATTCATGTGTGGGGTTGCTTCTCAGCCAAGGGAATCGGCTCTCTCACAGTCTTGCCTAAAAACACAGCCATGAATAAAGAATGGTACCAGAATGTCCTCCAAGAGCAACTTCTCCCAACCGTCCAAGAGCAGTTTGGCGCTCAACAATGCCTTTTCCAGCATGATGGAGCACCTTGCCATAAAGCAAAGGTGATAACTAAATGGCTCAGGGAACAAAACATAGAGATTTTGGGTCCATGGCCTGGAAACTCCCCAGATCTTAATCCCATTGAGAACTTGTGGTCAATCATCAAGAGACGGGTGGACAAACAAAAACCAACAAATTCAGACAAAATGAAAGCATTGATTCTGCAAGAATGGACTGCTATCAGTCAGGATTTGGTCCAGAAGTTGATTGAGAGCATGCCAGGGAGAATTGCAGAGGTCCTGAAGAAGACGGGTCAACACTGCAAATATTGACTTGCTGCATTAACTCATTCTAACTGTCAATATAAGCTTCTGTTACTCATAATATGAATGCAATTCTATTTCTGTATGTGATAAAAACATCTGACAAACACACATAAAAACCAGAGGGCAGCAGATCATGTGAAAATAGAATATTTGTGTCATTCTCAAAACTTTTGGCCATGACTCTACACACAATCTAATGTATGGGGATGGGATCAAAACTCGACACAGGTCCTATTCCTGTCCGTTTTGTGGACCGTGCTCACTAACCGTAATGAATGGTGGCACAGGCGACCAACATAGCAAAAACTATACAAATTTCACTATGATTGTACCAACCCCAACAATATAGGAATTTTTTTTTTTTTTCATAACACTCCATTGAGATTTTTTTCAGCTTCCCAGTATTGAGAATGAAATGGTACCACTATGAAGTACAATTTGTCTTCCAAATAAGGGCTGATTTCCAACCAGTTCAAAATGCAGTAAAAACATAGTTAATGTCCTACTCTCCTCAAAAGTACCCCCAACACAACCTTGGTCCCCTTCCGCTCTCTACACCCCGGTACCTCTAAACATACAGGTAACCTACTCATTGGCTGGCTGGCAGGTCACTGCTGTGTTGTGAGGGACCAGCCAGCAGAGACTGGTGTTGGATCTTAGTAGCATTGGCATAGGAATAGTGAAGTGGGTAAAGACTTTGTCACACAGCCACATGTCAGCCCCTGAAGTGTCGATAATCGAGAAACACATTAAGCGGCACTTGTTTGCATCAGCCTTATTACACAAGTCAATGCAAACTGAATGGGGGAGAAATGATCTGTACTGGGATTGTTCCCCCCCCCCCCCCATTTTGCTGCATGGATTATCGGCCGTACTGTCCGCATTACACAGATGGTATGCTGCCGCTAATCTGCGTCTTTTATCCTACCTATATAAGATGTTGTCAGCCAATTCTATTAGTAGCGCTTGTTGCCAATAATAGCCCTGAATATTGGCCCATCTAATATGACCGTTACAGGCAGTTCTTTCTCTAGTATGTATGGTATGTATGTATGTATGTATGTACATTTCTGCTAGCGATTGATCAGAGGAACATTGTCAAGAAGGGCTCCTGATCTGGATAGATGTGGTGGGGGGGGGGGAGAAGATGTCAGACTCCCACAGATCTGATATTGGTGACCTATTTTCATGATCATTTATGAATATTTTTAGCCCAAAGTAGTGCACAATAGAAATATATGGTTATTAGTAGCAGTCTCTGTTTCTAAGATCAATAAATGTCCCAGCAGATATACCCATAATATGGTTCATGTTAGCTTCTAGTAGTAACAGCGCAACCCTTTGAAAGCCCTCGCTTTGATGACTCCTAGTCTTAAGACTTAATACAAGCCCCAGGTATGATCATGGACTCTTTGAAGCTCTTACTAGACTTAGTGTTTGAACTATAAGGTCATGTATGTATCAAGTAACAGATATTTTACGGTCTGACAAATGACTTTTGTTCTGGCTTCAGTTAAATGGAAGTTAAGGAGTTCCTCGTGATGGCGGTTTAAGAACTTTGGATCTCACTTTTCACAATTGGATGCAGAGCTGTCTGTGATGTTACCTGATATGGATAATTATTGCCAGCAGAGTACCGTAAAGCTGCAATAAATAGGAAAGTTATGCACTCTTTGATATTAAACACTGATGTGTTGTGATTCTTTAGTAAGTCTACTGATCCTTCAGTGTGTTATCACTTTTTTTGTATTTTTCTTTGTAGTTTTTTGCTCTGTAAGGCCTGAACTCTTAAGTCATAGTAACCAGTTAACCAGTGCATTGAGAAGCCTTTTTTTTTTTTTTTTTTTTTAATAGCAGTTCTGGATACCAGAAGTGACCTACATAACATCTTTGTTTATTTTTTTTATTTTCCATATTATATATATTCTGCAGTTTTCACTCTGGCCACTAAGCCTAATAGACTGATACCGCTTGTTGTGTAGCGATCCCTTTTCATCAGTCATCTCATTGTTACCACAGGCAGGATACGGTAGTGTACATCTTCTGGTAGTCGCATTTGGCTAAAAATAAAAAAAGACAAAAACTGACTCTGATACTGAGGGTTTTAAAAACCCCATCCACTGTGCATAAAACTGGCCTAATAGGGATTATTAGATCATTGTTCTTAGGTTTGTTCTCTTATTCTGTAAACATTCTTGGTATGTGTTGGCTGTGGAAACATTATAAACAATGTTTTTGGGAGGTGTGTGTGTGGGTTTTTTTGTTTTTTTTAAGCATACAGTATGTCAGTGGTATGGGCCAAGTGGCCTGTTAAATAGTGCTATTGACTAGTGCTCCCTTCTCTGCGTGCTGTCTGTGTCGTGGCTAAGCTGCTTTGTTCTAATACCTGTGAATTCATTATACGGTTTAGCTAATTTCTTTGGCTTAAATGGAGTCCATCACAGTAAGAAGACTTTATACAGTATGAGCGTCTGCTTAGATACAAGTAAATGTGATTCCAACTCTAGGTTTTATTAGTAGAGAAGCCCTGTTTATCCATGATGTAATATTATCATGTGATCATGGGTTTCAGCATGCCAAATTATTTATGCTACTAAAAAGTCGGTGACATTCATAGTAAGGGTAAAGGTGTACTGCCCAGGTTTGTTAGTCTCGGATCCTGTGTCACTGGGATATTTGTCTAAAACTGAGCCTCTGCAGGTGACGTCTGCTTTATATCCATGGATAGAAGCGACATGCTTAACAGCAGTGATTTTAGTATCCAGTATATCACTAGAATACACACACAGCCCATGCATTGACATATGCATAAACCGTAACAGCTAGTGTTGCTTGACTACAGTTGTTTTAGCCAAATACAGGAAAACTATAGTTGTGGTTCTAACAATTTTATGTGGGAATGTTTTGACGCTTATTTTTATTGCGTGATGACTAAGAATCTGCAAGTGCCCTATAAAACTGAAACCTTATTAACACACATATTGAGGTAGATTTATTCATCCTTTTTTTTTCATAAAAATGTTAGATTTATATACAAATGTGGCGTATTTATCACCGTGGATGATGCTAATGATAGACTAGACAGCCTAAAGATACAAGACATTGAAGTTTCTTCCACCTGTAACTAGACTTTGGCACACTCAGTTATTGCTAGGGCTTGGTGATTTCGCCTAAATATTAAAATCAAGATTTTTTATTTTTTTTTTCCAAAGTTATGGCCGATTTTCTTAATTTTAATCTTTATTTTCATAAACTTAATGTTCAGTGAGTTGCATGAGAGGAGGAGTCTGATATCTGTCCTTGTCCTGCCTCCAGGCTACTGACTACAGTGAAAAATGCCTGAAATATTAGCCCGGCCTTAGAGTCTGAATTACAATCCCAGTTCTTTTGAAATGGCAAATTATTGGAATGAATGTAATAATTCCACATTCCTGGTTGCAGCTCACGTCACATCATGCACAGCATGTAGGCCAGTTTGTTTGTTTGTTTGTTTTTTTTATCCCCATTGTATGTATTCTAAGCAAATTATTTTTTTTAAGGACCTTTTTCTAAATGGGGTCTGATGGCTGGGTATCATAAGCTGCTGCAGTCTGCTCCTATTAAAGTAATAGGAGAGGAGCTGCAACCTTGTCCACTCTATAGTGATCCTTCTGGGGAACTACATCTTTGCTTCTATTACTTAAATAGTCCACTGTCCCGCATCTTCTGGCACAATGATTTTGAGTGTCAGACCCCCAAAGATCACATACTAATAATCTATCTTATGGATAGGTCATCAGTATGAAAAATAATTTTGGGCTGTAACAACCCTTAAACTTTAGCAACCAGTGCCTGACAGCTGCTGCCAAGGCAAGTAGAATCATGGGATGTATGAAAAAAGATGTAGATACTCATGATGACAAGAACATAATTTTGCTTCTATACAAATATACATGCACATATGTGAAATGCAGTTTTGACTACCCTTGTATTAGACAGGTTATCAAACATGGGGTCATTCCATTTGTACAAGATGGCGTAGAGGTGATCTAATTACAATATACAACTAAGTGAATGGACAGTATAGAGATCATTCTGTAACTGTGATAAGGGGGCAACCTTTACTCTCCTGTAAGAGCCGGGAGACTATTGAACTCTGTTGTGGTGCTTGATGCAATGTATGAAGTTTAAGAGGGACCTGGATGCCTTTCTTGAAAGTAAAACATATCACAAGTTCTGAGAACTTGATTTTCAAGTTAAGATACTGATCCAGATTTATTCTGAAGGATTTTTTTTCCATAATATGGTGCAATTGGCATCTCCTTTATGTTATGAGATATCTGATCACAGAAGACACCAAAAACTAGTGAAGTGTCACTTGGTAATCATATTACAATGACTTTTCATTTGTTTTTGTCTTTTGTGATAAGATATAATGTAGGAGTTTAACCATTTGCAGAAGTTATTCTTACATTTCTTACATACAGATATAGAAGATTTATGTAGAAATACTTGAGTTTTGTCATTTTCTTTGCAGTTGTCCTTATTTAGCAGTGAAGATTACTCCTGCAATACCTGTAATAGGTGGAATCCTTGTCTTCTTTGTGATGGGGACGTTACTAAGGACAAGTTTTAGTGATCCAGGTGTTCTTCCACGTGCCACTCCAGATGAAGCAGCAGATTTGGAAAGACAAATAGGTAAATAGAAATTAGCATTATATATAGATATAGATTTTAAATCCCTTTTCAGAATGTATTGTTCAGTTACACCTAGTTTGGAGTTTAAAGAAGCACTCCAGCAAAAACCATCGTGTGTGTTTTGTTTTTTTTTTTGTTTTGTTTTTTTTTGCCCCCCCCCCCCCCTTCCCCCATCACTGTATCCTTTCACCCGGCTGTGTTTTGTATTCTGCACTTTTTTATGCATGTTTCCCTCATTTACCTGTAGTTTACAATCCTGTCTGTGTATGATCAATTACAAGCCTGTATTTTATATTTCTCTCTATGGTTGAAGATATTCAAAGTTACATTTTAATACACTTAAGGTCCTTTTAAATAGGGGTTAATTTTATGGTGGAATTTTAGTAGTGCATATAGTCACTGCAGTCACCAGATTTAAAGGGAGTCTGTCAAGAGTAAATAGATTCTAAACCTAATTGTAGAGGTGATTCTACAGTTTCCAAATATTTCTCAGCTTTGGAGCCCCACTTTTCATGTAAATTGCCATCTTATTCATTTGTGAATAGGATTCTAGACCTGAGACCAAAGACCAAGCAAGCTAAGGCAAAAGCATGTTTCCCCTAACTTGCATATGAATAAAATGGAGCTTTTTTTATGTAAATGACCAAAGCTGAACAACAGATGCATGTTTGGAAAGGTTAGAGACTCCTCTACAAGGTACTGTGGTTATTGCTTTATAACCTGCACATGTCAGCACTGGACAGGTGTCTTTGGGCCAAACCTGATAAAAGAACACATCCAGTGCTGAAATGCTTGAAATCTCTTTATAGCAATCAAAATGGCAACACTACATTTTTATTTGGTTATTTTGTTATTTTTTTTTTCTCATCAGTTTCTTTATAACAAAGTTTTGGGGGAACAATATACAGTCATGGCCAAAAGTTTTGAGAATGACAGAAATATTCTATTTTCACATGATCTGCTGCCCTCTGGTTTTTATGTGTGTTTGTCAGATGTTTTTATCACATAGAGAAATAGAATTGCATTCATATTATGAGTAACAGAAGCTTATATTGACAGTTAGAATCAGTTAATGCAGCAAGTCAATATTTGCAGTGTTGACCCTTCTTCTTCAGGACCTCTGCAATTCTCCCTGGCATGCTCTCAATCAACTTCTGGACCAAATCCTGACTGATAGCAGTCCATTCTTGCAGAATCAATGCTTTAATTTTGTCTGAATTTGTTGGTTTTTGTTTGTCCACCCGTCTCTTGATGATTGACCACAAGTTCTCAATGGGATTAAGATCTGGGGAGTTTCCAGGCCATGGACCCAAAATCTCTATGTTTTGTTCCCTGAGCCATTTAGTTATCACCTTTGCTTTATGGCAAGGTGCTCCATCATGCTGGAAAAGGCATTGTTGAGCGCCAAACTGCTCTTGGACGGTTGGGAGAAGTTGCTCTTGGAGGACATTCTGGTACCATTCTTTATTCATGGCTGTGTTTTTAGGCAAGACTGTGAGAGAGCCGATTCCCTTGGCTGAGAAGCAACCCCACACATGAATGGTTTCAGGATGCTTTACAGTTGGCATGAGACAAGACTGGTGGTAGCGCTCACCTCTTCTTCTCCGAATAAGCTGTTTTCCAGATGTTCCAAACAATCGAAAAGGGGATTCATCAGAGAAAATGACTTTACCCCAGTCCTCAGCAGTCCACTCCCTGTACCTTTTGCAGAATATCAGTCTGTCCCTGATGTTTTTTCTGGAGAGAAGTGGCTTCTTTGCTGCCCTCCTTGAGACCAGGCCTTGCTCCAAGAGTCTCCGCCTCACAGTGCGTGCAGATGCACTCACACCTGCCTGCTGCCATTCCTCAGCAAGCTCTGCACTGCTGGTAGCCCGATCCCGCAGCTGAAACACTTTTAAGAGACGGTCCTGCCGCTTGCTGGTCTTTCTTGGGCGCCCTGGAGCCTTTTTGGCACCAATGGAACCTCTCTCCTTGAAGTTCTTGATGATGCGATAGATTGTTGACTGAGGTGCAATCTTTCTAGCTGCAATACTCTTCCCAGTTAGGCCATTTTTGTGCAGTGCAATGATGACTGCACGTGTTTCTTTAGAGATAACCCTGGTTAACAGAAGAGAAACAATGATGGCAAGCACCAGCTTCCTTTTAAAGTGTCCAGTGGTGTCATTCTTACTTAATCATGACAGATTGATCTCCAGCCCTGTCCTCATCAACACGCACACCTGTGTTAATGGAGCAATCACTGAAACGATGTTAGGTGGTCCTTTTAAGGCCGGGCTGCAATGATGTTGAAATGTGTTTTGGGGGATAAAGTTCATTTTCTAGGCAAATATTGACTTTGCAAGTAATTGCTGTTAAGCTGATCACTCTTTATAACATTCTGGAGTATATGCAAATTGCCATTAGAAAAACTGAAGCAGTAGACTTTGTAAAAATTAATATTTGTATCATTCTCAAAACTTTTGGCCATGACTGTATACTGGCAGGACTTGGCTGAACATTTTCTTTGTACTGTGTCTTTCATAGATGTTGCTAATGGGTCAACTTCAGGTGGATATCGACCTCCTCCCAGAACGAAAGAAGTTGTCATAAATGGCCAAACGGTGAAACTAAAATACTGTTTTACCTGCAAAATCTTCCGCCCCCCTCGTGCCTCACACTGCAGCTTATGTGACAACTGTGTTGGTGAGTGTTTGTAGGGAAAACAAACAAACAAACAAACAAAAAAAACACAGAAAAGAGTGCCATTTATGCGCCAAATCTTGGATGTTTTACAATGTACTGGTGCTCTATGCGTATAAATAGTATGGCACTCGCATATTGAAGTGAAAGAAGACCTACGCCAGGAAAGTATTCTGTACAGCAACAGTATGTGCAGTGACGCACTATGTAGTCATTTGTAACGTGATGTCATGTACCTGTCTATTTGCGCCTGGATTGTATAATATAAGTATACACACAGAGCTCACACATAAAACTACCACTCTATATCCAGTCAGTACACTTGCTGTTTTAACACTGCATCTGTGTGTGCAGGATTTTTAGGCATTAGGCCTCTTTCACCAAGTTTTGGTTGCATTGCTAATGTATTTTTGAACCTTGTAAATAATTGAGCTATTTTATTCAGTCTTATTTTCCAGAAGTTATCTGTTTCTAGGCTAGATGTCACACCAAAAACTGAAACAAAAAAAGTAAAATGTGGTGGGGTTTTTTTGGTTTTTTTTTGTTTTTGTTTTTTTTTTCCCCCTCCAACATTGCTAGTAGAAAATGTCTTGTCTCATAATAAGTTATGGATAAAGTGGAAAGTCCAAATGTATTTAGTAATAGGAATGAGGGAACACTGCCTGAATAGTCATTGAGCCCAGTAAATGTCATCTGGAGAAAGCTGGAATGATCAGATGGGAAATATACTGATATGTCCAGGGCTTGCAGATTACTACTCGATTTAAAGGGATTGTCCATTGTTTACTATGCTTCTGCACTATAGTTGCTGTAATGTCCTGCTGCAAACACTGGTCCTGCTTCACTTTCGGGTTGATTTCCAAACCAGAAAAGTAGACTTAGACCCCTTTTCTCCTTACCGAACCTCTCCATGTCTTTATATGCATTTGGTTGTGTGGCTAGCTTGCTACTGAATCAGAGTGCGGGGGGCTCACTTGGCCTTTGCATTTAGCTACACAGCCACCAATCTTCAAGGTATGTCACTAGTTATGTGCCAGCATTGAGGTGGAAAAGCTTCCTTTGTGTCTATACGAAGACTGAATTATAGTAAGACCACTGCTATAGCAGAACATCAGGGTAGCTATGATATTGAAGTGGCTGAATAAATGGGTCCTCCCACCCCCAATGATCTAGATGCCACTTTTGTGATTGCCACAGGGGTGTGCTCTTACACAGCAGTGCTACAGTCACTTTGCATTGAGCTGCTTTTCCTCAGCCCCTCCCCCTTTGACTTGTTGAAGTGCTCTCCTGGTCGGACACTACAGTTGAGCATACTCAAAATTGCTGACAGGTTCCCTTAGGTTACTAAGCGATACTTATATTGTTTTTTCATTTACCCCTAAATTTCCTGCTGTTTTTCCTTCCTTAGCTTTTTTGCTAAAATGCAGCACAAAAAAAGTCAAATTATGGTGATCACTGATGTAAGTTTGATATGTTATATTTGCCACATTCTGCACAGAATGACCCTTCAGTATCTTAGTTACATAATGGCCATGATCACATTGGCATTCATGCATGTTATTTTACAGATATAGAACATTTGATTAATTCTATACCATATATATCTTTTGTTTTTGCCTCTCATTTCAGAGCGCTTTGATCACCACTGTCCCTGGGTGGGAAACTGCGTGGGGAAAAGAAACTACAGATTTTTTTACATGTTCATTTTATCTCTGTCATTTCTGACAGTCTTTATATTTGCATTCGTTATCACGCACGTTATTCTTCGTAAGTATACTGGGGAAGCCATGTTCTGATTTTATTTACTTTTCATCACAATTTTTCTTTGGTGGATTTTATTTGCATGTGAAAGCTTGCATGATATATTGGTATTTTAGAAACCATACTTAGGCCAGCAGTTGATCTTTCAGCATTGTATGATTCATTTCATAGCTTCATTGAGCTGTCTGGAAGTCACATCCTTATTACAATTGTAAGAAAGTGAACGTGTATGGGTTTTGCCACTTTAACATATTTATTCTTCTGGTTGGCACATTGCGTTTAACAGTAGACTTGAGCCAGCTGACCTACTTTTCTTAAAAGTACTGATGAATTTTTAATTCATTTTAATGTAGTCAACACCCAGCATAAATGACTTACAATTTTCATTCTTCTATTTCCCAGATTTCTGAAAGATTTTTCATTTGCTTCTGTAGCTGAATAAGAAATTATGCATAGTATATTTAAATACAATAATGCACAAAACCCCAGTTCGCACATGAATTATCCTATTACCACTACCAATGATGTGCATGTTAATAAGCAACTTCATGAATATACATTATATTTGATGGGATATGTATTTTATGCCTTTGGCCCTGGAATAGTAGCTTGTTCTTTTAAATTGCATAATCTCTTGTTCGTAGGGTGAGGGGGATAAAAAAAAAGTTACATTTTTTCTTTTAACACTACATAGTGTAGAGGCAAACTGTGCTATGTAAGTTTCCTGGCTGCTTGCTTCTGGGGTCTGTGCAATGGTAGAGTTTCTGGCAGACAATTCAGCATAGTACACAAAATCAAAACTGTACATTTTTCTAAATATATTTTTTTAACATGGTGAATGTCATACTACATGTATGAGGTGATGTTTTATTGGCAAGACAAGTCTGAAGAATTGTAGAGCGGGTGTCCTCAACATACTATACACCTGCCTAAAGGGGTTTTTCCCATGCAGGATATTTATGGCATGTCCACAGGATATGCCATAAGTGTGTAACGGATACGGCTTTCATCTCTGGGGCCTGAACTGATTGTCCAAATTTGGGTGCCCCAACTTCCGTCTCATGGCTGCGTGTGCAAATCTTTCATTTACGCATATAGAAATTCTAAGAATTACCATGCTTACTTGCTCAACTAATCTCAGAGCTCCCCTAGAAGTGATTGTAGAGGCTCTTGCATGAGTGGCTATCTTGCTACTTACTGCAGCCATGAGATAGGGGTCAAATGCACGTTCTCAAGATCGACATTCTCCTTTAAAGAGCCAGATTTAGGTTATATACATATGATCATGTCCGCTTCTCTGCCATAAAATCAATGTCATCTGTTTCACATCTGTTCCGTGTTGGTTTGTGTCATCTGTTTTGTCTACATTTTAACGGTCTGTTTTTAATAAAGAAAATTTTAAGAAGTAAATAAAAATATTTAATTTTTTTAATATGTATTTATACATTTTTTTTTTTTTTTTTAACTGACCCATTGATTTCTATTGAGTCCATCAAATGGACAAATATAAAGACGCAATTTTTTTATTTTTTTTAAACCGACCATTTTATTTCTGTCCGTCAAAAAATACACTCATTCACGGTCTGTTGGAAAAAAAAAACAGCCTTCATATGAACATTTTTCCCAGTCGTTAAAGCGTATCTATCTAATAATAGTAGTCTCTCCTTAGAGAATTGTAGATGCATGCCAAATATCATTCTGCATGCCATTTAAAAGTACACACTTTTTGTTTTGATGCCTGCTGACCCGACTCTTCTTCATCTAATAATGGTAGTCTACTCTGTATTCTGAGACAGGGAAATGTACCCCCATGTCTGCTATCCCTTCTGGTCTCACAGCATGCAGCCTTAGAGGGGTTTGTCATTATAGACGCTTATTCCCTATCCTCAAGATGGGTGAAAAGTGTTGGATCGCTGGTGGATCTGTCTGTGGGGACCTCCAGCGATCAGGAGACTAGGGGTCTCAAAATACCCCTGCATCCTTTATGTCAATACAGTGTGGGTGTGCTTGCCCTTCCAGCACTCCATTTACTTCTATGGAACTGCTGGGATTGCAGTCCCAGAAGTTCCACAATAGTGAATAGAGTGCCAGTTGGGCAAGGACACTGGCACTTCGTTCATATGGAGGAGTTGGACCCCCAGCAGTCTGACACTTATCACATCCTATGGGGAAAAAACTGAAGCTGCATCCACCGCTCCTCTCTGTCGTCTATTTACTGTATTACTCTAGATGGATTTTATGGTGATTGAGGAGATTTCTGAACGTTAAACAGCCTGCAGGCAGGGACAGGAGAACTACAGGCTGTTGGAAGGTGAGAAAGATGGTATTTTCCCCTAATAAGATATAAGGAGTTCACTTATATTACGTTACGTTATAAACAAAGATTGGTGTCAGTTAAATACAATGGCAAAAATCTAAGTTTGTACAGTGATATTTACATATATCAATTCCTATGTAAGTGTTTAATAGGATACATGTATATGGTAGTGTTTGTATGACCTGGCACAGAGGGAACAAATTGAGTGATATCATTCTGGGGTCTCAGAAATCTTGGTAATTGAACTGAAATTGAATTTACTTTCTATCTCCACAAAGTAAATGTTCTTTTTATGTTGGGTGTACAATACAATAATAATCTAGTTGTAATAATAATGGTTCCATCTAAGGACATCTAATATAAATAGCAAAGACCAGATGACAATAAGGCAGTTCCTTCCTAGTGCTATTTCTGGTGTCTCACTGCTGTTGTGTCTGGTAGTAATTGTGGTGTTTACTCCAGTTGACATCCGGAAGGTGGTTCTGTATCGGAGATACTCCTCCATTGTATCCACACTGTATTTCTTTGTATTTTAGATTAGTACTGTATTTTGTATGTATTTTTAATACAATTACATATTTCTTTAGATTGTTGCCATTTTTCTACTCTTTGGTCTATTTTGACCATAAGTATCTGGTATTGAGGTTCATTTCCATTCACCTCAATGGAAAATCAATTGCATCACCAGACACAGTCCATGGTCCAGGGTGATTGCTTCTGATGACAAGTACACAATTTTTTTTTTAATAATCCTGGACAAAAATATGGATTGGTCTAGTAATTTATATATAAAAGGGAATATGGTTTAGACTAGCACTAGAACATAACCCAGTATTGTATTTGCAGTCAAACAGTAACATCCATTGTGGCAACATTGCACAGTTGATACAATCTTACCTTAAGTCACATAAACGAGTTGAGACAACTGCACTTGAAGAGGGCCTTTCTCCACCTCCACCAATTCAAGTTCTGAGCATCTGTAAATAGATGCCCCTCCACTGATTCCAGGCCCGTTGGAATTTTCTCTAGCTCCCACCATTCCTGAGCAACAAGTAGTTAGTTTTGGTGCTTAATATGCTACTTAAGGTTTGTAATGTCAGAAGGTCAGTGTCAGGCAGGTGTATGTGATTCAGATCCCCAATTAGAGGGAGTCAGTGTAAGAGCTCAGAATCACTACCCTTGCCTGTTTCTGCCTGACACTGCCCTCCTGACAGTGCAGAGCCTCAATAGCATATCAGACACCTCCAACTAACAGCATTCATTGCTTGGGAACATTAGGTGCTAGAGAAAAAAGTCCAACTGTGCCAGAATCAGTGGAGAAGGAGCTATTGATTGATCTAATGGGCTGCACTTGTCAGAGGTGGTGAAAGGTCCTCTTTAAAGGCGCTCTTGACATGGCAGAAATGGAAGTGGGGGACTTTCCTTTCACTTTCCGCCCCTTCAGGCATACTCTAAAGCTGCTCTTCACTTATACGGTACATACATGTTGTGGATTATTGCTTGAAAGGGTTTAAAGATAAAGATTTGATTGTTACTAAGTAAATACTAAAAATCTAATTTTTGGATAAATTATCTAGGTGTATAGCTCTTCTTTGACTTTGCAATTCATTTTATCTCTACTATATTTGCATCACCTCTTTGCGCCTTTTTTAACTTCTACCTTAGAGTAATGCTGAAAATTTGTCTACAGTTTTAGCGCACCCACTTTTTTAAGCTTGTTTTTATTTTTGGAATGACCTAAATGTTGCAAATTTTGGCATAGGTTTAGATGCGGTCTTCAACCAGAGCAAATTCTGTCAAAACAGGCCAATATCTAATGTTCTTTTGTCTCTGCATTATTATTATATTTATATACTTTTTTTTTTTTTTTCTGTAGGCTCTCAACAATCAGGATTTCTCAATGCCTTAAAGGACAGCCCTGCAAGATATCCTTTACAAGATTTCTTACTAAAATATAGTAATGTTCATAAAATCCATAGTTTAACATTTCTTTTACTTACATTTCAAATATGGGATGTTTCATATATTAGTCTAGTTTTATATGCAGAGGAATTTTTAAAATTTTCTTAATTTAAGGATCTGCTTTTACAGGGATCTCAGAATTTTGGAAAAAGACGTGATTTTTTTTTTTTTTTTTTCTCTTTGCTATTGACTAATACACGCATAGTCTTATTTTACTGCTTTTTTTTTCAGAATTTAGCCAGTCCCTTGTGATCTTGTAAGATCACCAATGTTCTGCCTGAGCTAGACAAATAGTTCATTGTTAAGTAAACAATATGAATGTTGAATGTTTGTTTCTCAAATAACGCGCATCTTCCTTGACTTGTATTTCACTGTCCTGGAAGCAGTGGTGTGTTTCTTTTCTGTTTGGTCAATTGTTGGCTTGTCGGGTTTCCACACATATTTGATCAGCTCAAATCAAACTACAAATGAAGATGTAAGTACAGAAATTGTTTTATGGATTATTTTGTAGTACTATACAAAGACTGTCATCACCCTAGATATATTCCTAGTTAGCTAGAATTGAGGTCATTGATGATAAACAATGTGTATTTGATAGTTATAGGGTTGTTCAATTTGATCCTCCGAATAGGTTATCGCTAAGAGATCAGTGGGGGTCAGACACCTGGATCATCCCTCACTGTTTGCACATACGTACAATATGAACTAGTAATCTAAAGTCTCATCTAATAGAAGTAAATGGAACAAGGCATGTGGTGAAAACTGTGGAGAGATCACTGCATTAATACCCCAACCCCTTCAAACAGCCTCAGTGTTGGACCCCCACTAATCTTATTGATGACCTATACTTGTGCTGCTACTTGGGGAGGACTTGTGCTGCTCTTAGGTTGAAATGCTCAGGCTGTCGTCCAGGCGCTCTGTTTTTTTGTTTTTTGTTTTTTTTTTTGGGGGGGGGGGGTTTGTTTTGTTTTTTATAATTCTCAATAACATCCTCCCCCACCTCCATCCCTATCACTCCCTATATAAAATACGTCCACTACACAATCTCTTATAGACTAGATCATTACAATAGTAAAGCTATAGTACCAGTAAAACACAGGGGAGTAAGTGGAGAGACTCAAAGGCCAAATGTGTTCCAGATCAATGTCCTAATGTTGGAACCAGGCCAGAAGCCTGTGATTTGTCACCAAAAGGGCCTCAGAGACCCACATCCAGTGATATCTCCAGGGAGTGAATTTAACCCCCACCGATTCCAGTGGTTTAGTGCTTAATATTTTACTATTTTATCATACACACTGGGGAAAAAAAAGTATTTAGTCAGTCACCAATTGTGCAAGTTCTCCCACTTAAAAAGATGAGGCCTGTAATTGACATCATAGGTAGACCTCAACTATGAGAGACAAAATGAGAAAACAAATCCAGAAAATCACATTGTCTGATTTTTGAAGAATTTATTTGCAAATTATTGTATATGTCGGACCCACACATGATTACAGTGTGTAAACCTTTTATTCTCCTTATTGCAGATTAAAGGTTCTTGGTCAAGTAAACGAGGGAAGGAAAACTATAATCCTTATAGCTATGGCAATATTTTCATGAATTGCTGTGCTGCTCTTTGTGGACCAGTGAACCCGAGGTAAGGCTTCAGAATCTACTACTTCTGACTAGCAATAATTAAAGGCTGGTAAATTATATATTCAGATGTCCTTCAAGGTGGTGTAGCCTGCACCTGGTTGTGTGCTGACACTGGGGGTGGGGGTGGGGGGGGTTACAGACGTTTTGTCTACATAATTATTTCCTTATTGTCTTTCAAGCTTAATTGACCGCAGAGGACTTGTGCAAGCTGATATGGCACAGTCAGTCACACCATCCAATGGATTGACTATGTATGGTTCTACTCAATCCCAGAGCAATATGGTAAGATGAGCAAAGTATTAAGTCGTGCAGGAAAAAATGAAAGTTACATATTGTACCTCATTTCAAGGGGTTTCTAATGTTTAAATTGTAATACAGCTAAACTACTGCATACCTTTGCTGCCAATTGAGTGTGAAGATAAATCACGCTGTATTTGATAATGCCATTGCTTAGACTGACAGGCCAGCCCAGGATTCTGTGCCATTCTAAGACTGTAAAACACATGTTCGGAATCCTAAATTGCTAAGTGTAGGGACACAGAGCAAATAAAAGGGCTAACTGGATTATGTGATCACACAGATGTTCTGCTGTACTTGTGGATTTCATTACCTTCCATCTGGTCATAGCCTGCACACTAGCATGCAGAAGTAAAATGACTCTATTTTTTATTTTTAGTTTAGTACTCCTCCTTCATTTTTTTTTTTTTTTCCTTCAGGTTTGTGAAGGATTTTTTTTTTTGCGTTTCATTCATGTTTTTTTGCATGTGAAAAGGGTTGCCCAAGATATAAAACTATTAGTGAAGTGCAAGGAATGCTGTAAAATGACAAAATATCTATCTACTTACTCTCCTTTGCCTCTTCTATTGATGCACTCAGTACTCATCACTGGAAATGGCAGAGGACAGGATTTCATTTACTTACAATATCATTTATAGAGTTATGATATAAAAGGAGTCTGTCACCAGAACCCTAGTATGTCAACCCAGCTCCGCAGATAGTTTAGGATCACCTGAATCAAAGTGTTTTCCTCTTGCGAATCAGTGCCTCCTTTGCTGAGATATCACTGGTTTTGTTAATATAAAAATTTGTCCTTTGGGGCAATGAGGACGTTTCTGCTTTCCTCTTTGGAGCAAGGAGGGGTGTTGCTGTTGCTCCAGAGAGCTAATTTGCATCTTGACAAAACCAGCAATCTCTCAGCAACATGGAATCTGGATCACAAGGGGAAAAACAGTTCGATTCAGGTGACCCTACCCTGTCTAGGGGCTGGGATCTGGTGATAGACTTCTTTTAATGTTTGTTTATATAGATGAAAGTTATAGAATAGGATCTCCTTAAGAGGAAATTTAATTTTCATCATCTCTATCTGTTTTCGTTCTGCTGCTTTGATTCTAGTGCATTTGAAATTTATTTTCTAGCCCCCACTGTTTCTGAACAATCAGTACAGTTAGTTTTGCTGCCTGATATGTGATTTAAGCTCAGTACCATCAAGTGAGTGGTACTGGGCATGAATACAGTGTCAGAGCGCTCTAGATCATGCCCCCTTGCCTGATCTTGCATGAGACCACCCACTTGACAGTAGAGAACTCAGCATATCTGGCATCAAAAACTACTGTACTGATTACTTGGGATCTGTGCAGGCTAGACAAAAAAAAAAAAAACTCCAGCTGAACCAGAATCAATGTATTGGTGACTATTATAGCATGCAAAGAAGTGAAGCTTGTAAAATGATCTCTTTAAATAAATAGGTTTTTGTGAAGTGGCAATTGGGTTTGTAAGTGTGCGATTACCCTCCTTTTCATACACCTTGTGTATCAAAATGTCTTATAAAATAATGTTACATAAGAAGAGCCTCAAGACCCATCCTATGACACGTTTGGCATATACTCATAGAGCGTTTCCCAACATGTAAGTTTTGATGTAATGAGAACAGATCCTAAGCTAATCTCCCAAAAGAAACCAATGAAAAGTTTTGAGGTGGGTATACGTGTTAGACATGGGGTCTCAAGTTGAAGTGCCGCATTCCTTACCAGTTCCATACAATACAAATTTATTGTTAAATAACCCCCACCAGAAGTCCCACTTAGTAGGCTATCCCCCTCTCCCCACCAGCAGTGTCCTCAGGACTTGCCTCACTGCCTCCAGTCGCACTTTTCCCCCTACTCCAGACACACACATGTCACAGCAGTGCACCTGGAGCAGGGGAAGAGAGCGGGAAGTGCCAGGGTGCAAAGCGGTAAGTATATACACTAAAGCTGCCAGAAGCTTGTAGGCTTAAGGATTGCGGTCTACAAGCTTGGGTGTTCTTTTCTGCTGGATCAGCAGAACCGGGGAGTAGACAGTGGGCTGCAGATTTCAGCCTTGGGGGCCACGTGGTCTGCGGGCCACACATTTGAGACCCCTGTGTTAGACAGAAGGTTAATGGTTGAACAACCATTGAATAAGCAATTGTATGGTGAAAATACATTTTGTTGATACATATTAGCTTTTTAATACTTTTTCAGTGACACCAGGTGAAAGCCAAACAATGTCTTCTAGAAAAGATCTTTCATTCTTAGAGCTTTCAGACAACTGTTGAACAAAACTTTCATACACAAAGTACAGGTTATGGTGTCAACAATCAGTTAAAAAAAGCATTTGATGATAAAATTCTCCTGACAAATATTTTGGCTGATGTTGTCAATTTTTATTAACTTTAGTATGTCTGTCAACTTTTAGTGTTTGTTTTCTTGCGTTGCACTAAAGAAATAAGATCTGGACTGATTGGTTTTTAGAGACAGCAAAGGCTTTTTTTTCTTTTGACTGTTTTGCTGCTGTAGGCAACACCATGTGTAAATTTACTAAATTAAACTACTGATAAAAAGAAATTGTAAGAGGATATCGAAGTTATATTAGTTGTATTCTATCTTCATGTTGCTCTTCTTGGTAAAAAAAAAAAAAAGTATGTGTGTGTGTATAATATATATTTGTGTCATAAGATAAAATCATACATTACAAAAAATGTTACTATGCTTGTTTACTTGTCTAATATGTATGCTGCAAGTGTGGTTATCAGTGCTAAAGTATATTTTGCCTGCCATTATTTGTCCATCACCCAACAAAATAAGTTAGTGTCCAGATGGAGAGAGAATTCATTTCCATGTTGCTTAGCAAGCCATGTTGGAGAATGGCTTCAGCATTTTCTTTCTGCTGACATCATTAGCTTAGAACTGGAAAGAACAGATGCTCTTTCACCTATGAATACTGTGAGCTGGGAAACTCTGTTCTAGGTAGGCAAATTGATTAAGAGTTTGAGTATTTTATTTTTTTTTTTTTGGTCTTTGTAGTTTTAATTTTAATGTAAAGTTTTAAGGTCTATGTAGTTTTACTTTGCAAAACGCAGCGTTTTTTGGCCTTTGCCGAAACACTGGAAAAAAGCTGCATTTTACAGTCCCAACAAAGTGATTGAAGCCTCTATTTCACCATATGTGTTGATGAGGAATCTTAAAGTATATGGGAACTAAGCTGGCCACCCTCCATCAACATAATAATTTCACTGTTCACCTTTACTGTGATTGATATCTGACATAGCCACATTCTTTTTTATGTCTGTTGAATTAGGGTGGTGCTTGCTTTACATGAGCCCCAGTTAATACTTTCACACTATAACCACTTCCCGACGCAGGCATTTTTTTGATTATCGTTTTTGAGTCCCTGCCTTCTAAACCCCATAAATTTATGGGGTTTTCCATTAACAGAGTCATCCATATGAAGGCTTAATGTTTGCGGGACAAATTTTACTTCGTAATGCTACCATTTAATATTATGTACATGTACTAGGAAGCTGGAAAAAAATTCAGATGGTGGGGAATTGGAGAAAAACTGTGCGACTTGCTTACAAGTTTTGTTTTTACGGCATTCCCTGTATAGCCAAAATGACGTGTCACCTGTATTCTATGGGTCGATACTATTGTGGGGATACCAAATTTATATAGTGGGTTTTTTTTTTTAACCCCTTAAAAAAAAAAAAAAAAAAAAATGTAGTTGCCATATTCTGACATGCATACGGTCTTTTTTTTTTTTTTTTTTTTTTTTTTTGCAGGGCCAAATGTACTTTTTAGTTCATTTTGGGGAATGTCGGAGGTTTTGATGTTTCTTTATTTGAAATCTAGGGAAAAGGATGGGTGATTTAGAATTCAGGTGTGTGTGTGTATATATGTATGTATGTGTATATATTTTTTTTAAAACATTTTATTTTTTTACTATTTTATTAACCCCAACCCCCCACTTGGAGGTAAGGGCATGAAGAAGCAGTCTGGATTTGCAAAGTCAAATAGACTGTGGCATAACAATTGGACTGTGGTCGCAACCCTAGCACCTATCAGGGTAGGAAGGCGTAAATGGAATTTTTTTTTGATTTTTGCTCAAATGACACTCCACAGTTCCGGAGATGGCCGAGATAAGGCCATTTACAACAGTTTCTTTGCCATGGGCAGCAGAATGGACTGGAGAAGACTCATTGAGGTCTATAGGAGAATTTTCTAGACTTGTTCTGAGCAGGGAGGAGCAGTACTTCAACTGTAACTCAAAATTCTGGTTGGCAACACTCCTCTCATAGCTAGGTGATGGGTGCAAGTTCAGTGTAGGGCTGACCACTCCCTACTAATTCATATCCGGACAGTAATAAGGTTAAATAGCACTCCAAATGGCTATGCTTCTTAAAGTTTTATTGAAGCCACAGTTAATACAAAGTTTTAAGTTTATCCCACTCTTCATCAGGCAAAATAGATAGATAATGCAGTATTCACTGGCTGATTGTCATCAACTTGGAAATAAGCTTCTTGTTTTACGCCTGGATGAGAGAACCTTGGGCGTACCGTTAGTGTATGGGAGAAAAATAGCCTAAAGATGCACTAGTTAATGAGAGAAGCCAAACCAAAATTGGTGTATGAGTGTGCTATTAAAGAAGAAACCAAGGTGAGGAAGAGGAAGGAACAAGGGCATGTGTGATGGCAGGGGACTATGGTGAGCCTAGGAGCCCATTATGGCTAGTGCCACTACTAAAGGGGCATATGTAAGTTCTGAAGGACAACACATACATACGTGGACAAAATTGTTGGTACCCCTCGTTTAATGAAAGAAAAACCCACAATGGTCACAGAAACAACTTGAATCTGACAAAAGTATTTTGCCAAACTACATGTTGACAAGCCACAAAGCTTCTGGGAGAATGTCCTATGGACAGATGACAAAAATCAAAATTTTTGGCAAGGCACATCAGCTCTATGTTCACAGATGGAAAAATGAAGCATATCTTGAAAAGAACACTGTCCCTACTGTGAAACATGGAGGAGGCTGTGTTATGTTCTGGGGCTGCTTTGCTGCATCTGGCACAGGGTGTCTTGAATCTGTGCAGGGTACAATGAAATCTCAAGACTATCAAGGGATTCTAGAGAGAAATGTGCTGCCCAGTGTCAGAAAGCTTGGTCTCAGTCGCAGGTCATGGGTCTTGCAACAGGATAATGACCCAAAACACACAGTTAAAAACACCCAAAAATGGCTAAGAGGAAAACATTGGACTATTCTGAAGTGGCCTTCTATGAGCCCTGACCTAAATCCTATTGAGCATCTTTGGTAGGAGCTGAAACACGCTGTCTGGAAACAAACCCGAGATAACTGGAGCAGTTTGCTCATGAGGAGTGGCCAAAATACCTGTTGAGAGGTGCAGAAGTCTCATTGACAGTTCCAGGAATCGTTTGATTGCAGTGATTGCCTCAAAAGGTTGTGCAACAAAATATTAAGTTAAGGGTACCATCATTTCTGTCCAGGCCTGTTTCATGAGTTTTCTTTTTTTTAAATTTTGTTGAAGAATGGTTGAATAGCAACGTCTGACTTTCATTTGTTAATTTTCATAGAATTATTATATATTTTTGTCAGATTTAAGTTATTTCTGTGACCATTGTGGGTTTTTCTTTCGTTAAACGAGGGGTGCCAACAATTTTGTCCACGTGTGTAGAGGATACTGGATATGATACGCGTGTGTGTAGATAAACACAGATATATGGATGGCAAGAGAAAAGGGTTGGGTGTGACTGATAAGGAAACTGCTGGAGATCAGACCCAGGAGTACCATCATCCCCAAGGTTATCGCATCAGGAGGTAAAACAAGAAATTTATTTCAAAGTTGATGACAATCAGCAAGTGATTACTGCATTCTCTTTCTATTATGCCTGATGAAGGGTTGGTTTAACCCAAAAAGTTGTATTAACTGTGGCTTGAATAAAACTTTAAGAAGCATAACCATGTGGAGTCCTGTTCAACTGCCCAAATAACTCCTTTTATTACTGCCCAGATACTTTAGCTATAACATCTATTGTCAGTAGTGGATGCGATGATGGGTCAGTGGTGCTTTAAAACTTGGGTAATTTCTGATGACCCTTTCCCTTTAAGCCTGAATCAGATCATGTGATAATGAAGAATCTATATGCTATTTTAAGTGTGATAATTTAAACTTATTACATTTTTTTTTTTTTTTGTGGTAAGTACATAGTCATTATAGGCTAAAGTAAGGCCGAATTCAGACAGCTAATGTCAGTGTCTATATTACAGCTAGGGGAACCAGAGTCACCATGATTCAAGTAAACCAGAATTTGGTCACCATAAAATTCTATAGTTTCACTTGAACTATGAACGATCCGAGTCTTATGACTGTAATACACTGATGAGAATGTGGCCACATTAGTCATCTACATGCAGGCTTAAGCCTCATTCATGCATTGCAAATTTGATCACTAGTCTACAGCGGTATTTTGAAGCCAAAAGCAGGAGTGGATGAGAAGGGGAGGAGTACAAATCTTAATATAACTTCTCCCTTCTGATTAGGATCCAGTCAGTGATTTATTCCGATTTTTTTGCAGAAATTTCCCCTTGCAGAAATCAATGTGCTTGCCTCAAAAGCAACCGTATTCAGATTAATGAAACTAATTTTCAGCAACAAGTTTGCCTCATGTGCAAATGCCCTTTAGCTTAGAAATTGTGGATTGAATATACTGACTGAGTCTGCAATGTGTCTTTGAGACCTTATTGTGTATAATATCTTTTGTGGTTCTTAAATCAGTATCTTGGAACACCTTTATAAACTGGCAGTTTTCATCTTAAAGGGGTATTCCTGAGACTTTCATATTGGGGGGCCAATCAATCCTTAGGATAGCTCATCAATATCAGAATGTTGTAAGACCCAAACCCAGCACCCCCATCAATCAGCTGATTAAAGTGGTGAGGGTGCATGGTGAGTGCTGCAGCCTCTTCACTGTATACTCAAAACCGCACCATGCATAGTACAACTGCTATGCCAAATATGGCACAGAGTTTCAGAAGACTTTAAAGGGACCCTGTCACATGGAAAATGCAGTAGAGTCTGCAGGCAGCATGTTATAGAGAACAAGGAGCTGAGTAGATTGATGTATAGTTTTGTGAGAGAAGATTTATTTGCATTTTCATGTTAGGACCGCCTTCTTGACTTATCATTTGACAGCCTCCCATCTGTGACTGTGTGTACTAAAATAGCTGCCAATATAATAGGGGCATCTCCTTTATTAGTAGGAAGAGCAGAAATTGCAATAGATAAATGACAGGTTATATTGAATAATTTCCTACAAAATTTATATAGAATCTGCTCAGCTCCTTCTGCTCTATAGCATGCTATCTGCAGATTGATCAGCAGTGATGGGTTCTCTTTAAACACAATGTTGATTGATCCCAACATAACTTTTGATTCATTGCACTGATTTAAGAATCAATATTGTATATCTTTTAAAAGCGAATTCTAATTCTTCTGTATTTTCTCTTCATACCTTTTTTTATTCTCCTTTTTGATTTAACTACCTTCACATCTGCCCGTATTTTTGTTTATTTCCTTGGAATGCCCATTATTTTCCTATTTGTATTACTCCATACCCTTCCGTTCTGCAGTGTGACCAAGACCAGTGCATTCAGAGCACCAAATTCGTTTTGCAGGCTGCAGCCACTCCACTTCTACAGACTGAGCCTACAGTAACTACTGATGAGCCTCCGCTGCCTGGGAAGACAACCATAAGTGCACCGTGTGCTTCTTTAGCACTTGGCCAGCCAACACCACCATCTTCAATGCCAAATCTAAACTCAGAGACTGCTTTAACAGACATGATACCCTTAAAAGAGGATATTGGAAACCATCAGTTCTTAACACCAGAAGAAGCACCATCGCCACCAGGAATGCTTCCAGCAAACAGCCCTGTGACTCATAGCCATACCATGCATGTCCTAAACCTTGTCAGCCAAGACTCTTTGCATGAAGACTCCGTGCGTGGTCTTGTAAAACTCAGCTCTGTCTGACCAGCTGTGAAACTACCCATCAAACATAACGCACAAAGGTCAAACCCTGTGATACGATTGCACTGTGTGATGATGAAAAATACCCACTGTACAGTGACGAAAATTACAAAGTGGCAAAGATTTATTTGGGCAGTTTTCATTTACCTGAATGGAGGTTTTTTGGTTTTTTTTTGGTTTTTTTTTTGACCCTCTTTAATCTGCGTCATTAAGATAAGTCTATTTTCAGCAGTTTGTGGCTGGAATGACCTGAAAATCAGGAAACACAGCAGGATATCTGTGTTCTAGATACTGTGTATTGTTCTGCTTGTCTGGTTCTACCGGTGTATGCATTAATGCTCTTTTGGAATCTTCCAGTGAAAATACAGTGGATATCAATATGCTCTGTTTTGGCCGATTGCTAAGCCCTGGTTTTGTAACACTGTAATGTTCTAAACAACAACCTACACTGTGTTCTAAGATGGCAACGGTTTAATTTGAGAACTCATGGTCCAAATGATGTTCATTTTCCCAGGATACAGTGCTGCATTTTTCTAATGGGTATGGATATAAATGCTGCTTTTTTTTTTTGTTTGGTTAACCGCAATAGGAAAGGCATTTTGTTTTTCTTTTCAGTATGTTTATCTTTTGGGGTCTTCTCATTTTCTCATCTAAAAGGGCTTTAGTTGCTGAATGACAATGCATTAAGTTAGAGTGTTAACTTAAAGGGTTTGTCCAGGAGAAATTTTTATTTTAGGCCAGGGAAGGTGGGGGGGAAAAAAAAACATGTGCTCCTGTGCCTACCAACGTGGTCCAGTCCTGCTGCTCCACTGTTTGCTTCCGGCGGAAGTCTCCAACGCATGTGATCGCTAGGGCCAATCAGCGGCTTAAGCAAAGTGGCACGGGATGTTACAGCTGGCGAGGACTTCTGGCAAAAGACAAGAGATCAACAGGACCAGACCGTGCTGGGAGGCATCTGGGGACAGACGAGTGTATATGGGGGGGGGGGGGGGGTTGTGTTTTTGTTTTTTTTCACCTTCCCCATCGTAATTTACGAAATTTTTATCCTGGACAACTTCTTTAAGTGTTTAGATATGGTATATACCATGACACTTCCCAAATATGTGCTAAGACATCAAATAAAGTAACATTTTTGTTTTCTTACTCGTCTCTGGTGAATTCTGTAAGTATCAATAAGCTATTTGCTTTGCATATTCAACTTCTTGAATATTGGAGTAAAATTTGTACTTAATGGTTTCTTGTAAATGATTCAGTTTGAGGAATAGTAATGTAACTTTTTGACAGAATATAGTGTTTTGAATAAAGACATTGTTATAAAACTATGTATCTCTCTGAATCCTCTCTGAATGGTCATGGTTTGCCAATGAGTAAGAAACTAGGTGACTAGTTTTGAAAGCTTTAATCTGACTACTTTACTACTGTAGCTTTTTATACGCTAACCAGCTTGATCAGACTTGCTGCAAGTGGTAATCTAATCAATTAAAGGGAGTCTATCACCAAAAAAAATTTTTTAAGCTAATGGCACATTGGAATGGTCTTTCAAAAGGCCATTCTTCTCCTACCTTTCCTTGTTTTCTTCTCCCAGCCGATTCCAAGATAATTTTCTTCATGTATGTAAATGAGAACCCGTGGTGTTCCTCCTCTTCTGCGAGCACCCACCTCATCATCACTTATCACCGCCCCTTCGTCTGTTGCGGTGACTCCCCTCTTGGTCTTCTTTCTTCTCAGTTCTCGACAGCAGCGAATTCTCGCGACTGCGCAATCGGGTCAAAATTTTCCGGTGGTCTGTCACGAGTGTACTGTGGCAGAGCCGATTGCGCACAGTCTTGCGTACGAAGACTTAGAAGAAAGAAGATACAGAGAAGAACAAGAGTGGAGTCACTGCAATGGACAAAGGGGCGGTGATAAGCGATAACGAGATGTGTGCTTGCAGAAGAGGAGGAACATCCAGGGTGCTCATTTACATACATGAAGAAACTAATTATCTTTGAATCGGCTGGGAGAAGAAAACATTGAAAAGGAGAAGAATGGCCTTTTTAAAGGTCATTCTAACGTGCCATTAGCTTAAAAGTTGTTTTGCGAATGATAGACTCCCTTTAATGTTGTGTGGCTTTTAGAGAGTTTCCTTATCTTGGTCCCATGCTATACACAGTAGAGTGCTTGCTCTGCATATCTTAGTTTACATATTCACTGTGAAGGTGTCTTTGTGGCAATTATTCTCTTTTTAGATTCTGAATAGGTTCCCTATGAAGAAAAAGAACCAGAGCTCAGGTGGGCCTACGTGACTGCATGTAAACATCAGGGCAGAACATATGAAAAAATTGATTTCAAAGGGGTTTTTTCACTAAACACCATTTATGGCACATCTACTCAATATTACATGAAAGTGTACCTCAGATTATAAAACAGCTTTTCATAAATTAATTTGGATATAAGAACCTTTGAAATAATAAGTAAATCTTTCCTTCACTTAAGCTGTTCTCCTCTTCCTTATCTTCAGTCAGACTGGAGTCAGTACATCTCCATATACAGCTCTCATACAACTCTATGAAGAAGGCCGAGTGGAGTAGGAAGTTACTACCCGTAGTCAATTGATTTATTGCCTTATTCTGTGGACTGGTAGCCTCTTATCTACAAGCATAACAGTGTTAAAAGTGCTACCCACACAGCAGAATGTAGCAGCAGCAATTATGTGTCTTTTCCATCAGCTCCCTCTTCCCTCCCCTCTTCATAGACAAATATGTAGATAGTATTTCAACCTGAAAAATGAAGAACGAAACATATATTTCTTTAATAAGATACAGTACAGACCAAAAGTTTGGACATACCGTCTCATTCCAAGAGTTTTCTGTATTTTCATGACTATAAAAATTGTAGGTTCACACTGAAGGCATCAAAACTATGAATTAACACATGTGGAATTATATACTTAACAAAAAAGTGTGAAACTGAAAATATGTCTTATATTCTAGGTTCTTCAAAGTAGCCACCTTTTGCTTTGATTACTGCTTTGCACACTCTTGGCATTCTCTTGATGAGCTTCAAGAGGTAGTCACCTGAAATGGTCTTCCAACAGTCTTGAAGGAGTTCCCAGAGATGCTTAGCACTTGTTGGCCCTTTTGCCTTCACTCTGCGGTCCAGCTCACCCCAAACCATCTCGATTGGGTTCAGGTCTGGTGACTGTGGAGGCCAGGTCATCTGGCGTAGCACCCCATCACTCTCCTTCTTGGTCAAATAGCCCTTACACAGTCTGGAGGTGTGTTTGGGGTCATTGTCCTGTTGAAAAATAAATGATGGTCCAACTAAACGCAAACCGGATGGAATAGCATGCCGCTGCAAGATGCTGTGCTAACCATGCTGGTACAGTATTCCTTCAATTTTGAATAAATCCCTAACAGTGTCACCAGCAGAGCACCCCCACACCATCACACCTTCTCCTCCATGCTTCACGGTGGGAACCAGGCATGTAGAGTCCATTCGTTCACCTTTTCTGCGTCGCACAAAGACACGGTGGTTGGAACCAAAGATCTCAAATTTGGACTCATCAGACCAAAGCACAGATTTCCACAGGTCTAATGTCCATTCCTTGTGTTCTTTAGCCCAAACAAGTCTCTTCTGCTTGTTGCCTGTCCTTAGCAGTGGTTTCCTAGCAGCTATTTTACCATGAAGGCCTGCTGCACACAGTCTCCTCTTAACAGTTGTTGTAGAGATGTGTCTGCTGCTAGAACTCTGTGTGGCATTGACCTGGTCTCTAATCTGAGCTGCTGTTAACCTGCGATTTCTGAGGCTGGTGACTTGGATGAACTTATCCTCCGCAGCAGAGGTGACTCTTGGTCTTCCTTTCCTGGGGCGGTCCTCATGTGAGCCAGTTTCTTTGTAGCGCTTGATGGTTTTGGCCACTGCACTTGGGGACACTTTCAAAGTTTTCCCAATTTTTCGGACTGACTGACCTTCATTTCTTAAAGTAATGATGGCCACTCGTTTTTCTTTACTTGGCTGCTTTTTTTTCTTGCCATAATACAAATTCTAACACTCCATTCAGTAGGACTATCAGCTGTGTATCCACGTGACTTCTGAACAACACAACTGATGGTCCCAACCCCATTTATAAGGCAAGAAATCCCACTTATTAAACCTGACAGGGCACACCTGTGAAGCGAAAACCATTTCAGGTGACTACCTCTTGAAGCTCATCAAGAGAATGCCAAGAGTGTGCAAAGCAGTAATCAAAGCAAAAGGTGGCTACTTTGAAGAACCTAGAATATAAGACATATTTTCAGTTGTTTCACACTTTTTTTGTTAAGTATATAATTCCACATGTGTTAATTCATAGTTTTGATGCCTTCAGTGTGAACCTACAATTTTTATAGTCATGAAAATACAGAAAACTCTTGGAATGAGAAGGTGTGTCCAAAGTTTTGGTCTGTACTGTATATTAAAACGTTTTTTTGTTGCTTATAACTGGAGGCACACTTTAAAGTAAGTTTGGCAGGGGTTAAACACTTCTAGACATTTCTAAGTCTAACATATTGGGTACATGATCCCTTTTCCTGGGAGACCCTGGAGACCAAACAGTTATCAGATATCTGCTAGATATGTTGAAATGCAATTTACAACAACATGTTTGCTTATGTAGTTTTTTTTTTCCCCCCTCACAGGCTTTACCAGTTAAAGGGTATTGTCATCTCAGGTCTTTACAGTTGTAGCCTCTCTATTGAACTTTCAGCTGTGAATCAAGGAATGACTAAAATCTTCATCTGCCAGATGTTTACTCCATAAATATTTAAGATTGGGATACCCCTTTTACAGATTACGTCTAGCAATGCCTATTAACATGTCACTGAGAATATGGCAACATTAGTGATCTTTTAACATAATGAGACCATAGAATAAAAGGTCACACAATTACTTTAAACACTATGCCACTACAGTTAATGGCTCAGAAATTTCTATATTTCCAATTTTGATCGAAGTTCCATTTAGTCATGGAGCTGTAATGTGTTTTTGATTTACGAGTGCTTTGACATTACAGAAAATATTTTTAAGACAGTAAGCAATACTTTATATTGTCCTAATGCGTCATGCAATGTATTTAAGCATAAATAAAATATATGTGCTGACTAAGTATCAGCACGTAAGTCATTAAATATTTTAACTACCAATCTTTAAGGGTCCCAATAAAACAAAACATTTGGTTGCTCCATGTGAATGTATTTGAGGCACTGAGAGGTTTCCTATTTTCATATTGATGGCTTGTCATGTTTTAAGCAACCATGGCACAATGGCATGTGCTGCATCTCTCTTCATTGTTTGCCATGCGATTGAATTGAACTAAGCTGTAGCCACTGCTACTTAAAGAACAGAACTGTGATGTACTGAGCATTGTAAATAAAGGGGTTACTGTAGTCACCAGAGCTCCAAGAGTGTTTGTCAATTTGCGGAAAGTTGAATTTTTAAATTTTTTTTTTTAGTTCTGCCACATTCAAATTTATTTTTTTGTTTGTTTTTTCAATTGTATTTTTTATTTTGGGATGCCTATGACTTATTGACTTGGTGGGGGGAAAAAAAAATGTTCTAATGTTTTGTATTTTAAACTTTGCATTTTTAACTTTTTTTTGTTACATGATTTTTAAATGGACTTTTTTTTTTTAACTTAGTCCCAGTAAGGGTCTAGACTGTTATCTTCTAATGACTGATGTAATAAACAGCAATTCTAATATATTGCACTGTATTTGGGTTGTCAGCAAAACACTGACAACCCGACTACTAGGTTTTGCCTAGCATAAATGATGGCAGACCTTGGGACAGCACATTGGCACCATCCTTTTTCTCTGGGGGAGGAGCAGGAGTCAATGCTTGGATCAGAGTTCTGTCCAATTTCTGGCATTGCGGTAGGTTGTAAATATTCACTTAACTGTCAAGCACAGTGCGAAAACAAGTTAAAGAACCAGAAAATTAAAAATTCAGAGGATGGACCTGTTCGCTGTGAATGCCACCGATCTCATTTTCCCCATATGTCACGTTCTGCCACTTCATTTATATGGGGAAAAATGGATGTCTGTTCCAGTTCTGGCAAACCACACCTCTTTCCTTCAAAGTTATACCCACTTGTCAATGTTTTATATTAAAACAGGAAGTCTCAGCATATTATATTGCTTAGTGGCCAGAGGCAGTACTGCAGGATTCTTAGTAATTTTTAAAAAATATGGAGCATTTAAAAAAAAAAAAAAAAAACCTTGCCAAAAATTCTTTAAACCTGTTTATCATGTAAAAGTGTAAACTTTTGGACAACTTTTGATATTCTGGCAGTATTTGTGTCTTAAATTTTGTAATATACAGTACAGACCAAAAGTTTGGACACACCTTCTCATTCCAAGAGTTTTCTGTATTTTCATGACTATAAAAATTGTAGATTCACACTGAAGGCATCAAAACTATGAATTAACACATGTGGAATTATATACTTAACAAAAAAGTGTGAAAACTGAAAATATGTCTTATATTCTAGGTTCTTCAAAGTAGCCACCTTTTGCTTTGATTACTGCTTTGCACACTCTTGGCATTCTCTTGATGAGCTTCAAGAGGTAGTCACCTGAAATGGTTTTCACTTCACAGGTGTGCCGTGTCAGGTTTAATAAGTGGGATTTCTTGCCTTATAAATGGGGTTGGGACCATCAGTTGTGTTGTTCAGAAGTCAGGTGGATACACAGCTGATAGTCCTACTGAATGGAGTGTTAGAATTTGTATTATGGCAAGAAAAAAGCAGCTAAGTAAAGAAAAATGAGTGGCCATCATTACTTTAAGAAATGAAGGTCAGTCAGTCCGAAAAATTGGGAAAACTTTGAAAGTGTCCCCAAGTGCAGTGGCCAAAACCATCAAGTGCTACAAAGAAACTGGCTCACATGAGGACCGCCCCAGGAAAGGAAGACCAAGAGTCACCTCTGCTGCGGAGTATAAGTTCATCCAAGTCACCAGCCTCAGAAATCTCAGGTTAACAGCAGCTCAGATTAGAGACCAGGTCAATGCCACACAGAGTTCTAGCAGAAGACACATCTCTACAACAACTGTTAAGAGGAGAATAGCTGCTAGGAAACTACTGCTAAGGACAGGCAACAAGCAGAAGAGACTTTTTTGGGCTAAAGAACACAAGGAATGGACATTAGACCTGTGGAAATCTGTGCTTTGGTCTGATGAGTCCAAATTTGAGATCTTTGGTTCCAACCACCGTGTCTTTGTGCGACGCAGAAAAGGTGAACGAATGGACTCTACATGCCTAGTTCCCACCGTGAAGCATGGAGGAGGAGGAGTGATGGTGTGGGGGTGCTTTACTGGTGACACTGTTGGGGATTTATTCAAAATTGAAGGAATACCGAACCAGCATGGTTACCACAGCATCTTGCAGCGGCATGCTATTCCATCCGGTTTACGTTTAGTTGGACCATCATTTATTTTTCAACAGGACATTGACCCCAAACACACCTCCAGACTGTGTAAGGGCTATTTGACCAAGGAGGAGAGTGATGGGGTGCTACGCCAGATGACCTGGCCTCCACAGTCACCAGTCCTGAACCCAATCGAGATGGTTTGGGGTGAGCTGGACCGCAGAGTGAAGGCAAAAGGGCCAACAAGTGCTAATGCTAAGCATCTCTGGGAACTCCTTCAAGACTGTTGGAAGACCATTTGAGGTGACTACCGCTTGAATCTCATCAAGAGAATGCCAAGAGTGTGCAAAGCAGTAATCAAAGCAAAAGGTGGCTGCTTTGAAGAACCTAGAATATAAGACATATTTTCAGTTGTTTCACACTTTTTTGTTAAGTATATAATTCCACATGTGTTAATTCATAGTTTTGATGCCTTCAGTGTGAATCTACAATTTTTATAATCATGAAAATACAGAAAACTCTTGGAATGAGAAGGTGTGTCCAAACTTTTGGTCTGTACTGTACCTAAAACAAAAACAAGGTAAAGTGAAAAAATGTTAAAGAGCTATTCCTGCCTCTCACTGTTACTGTGTATAGTGTACGGAGTACTAAGCTGTGTAACATGTAGATAAAATGATGGTGGGGAGGGTTACTTCAAACAGTTATCTCTGACATTATGAAACTTATAAACTTGCTTTTGGTGTCATATGAAAGAGATTCAAAGGTTACAGTGCTATCTAAATTATTTCCAGAGATGTTACTGGTTGAAAACAGTCGTGATTAAGATATATTATGCAGCTGAATATAAATATTCTAATCCTGACTGTTTTCATCCAGTGTTATCTCTGGAAATAATGAGAATCTCCTCTTTCATATGACACAGAAGGCAAGTTTGTACATTTTATAACTTGTTACACAACCCCATACTCCTGTACACAGTAACATTCAGTGAGTGGCAGTTACAGTTGTCATTACAGAACCAAGGGGGAAGAGTGAAAAAATGCAAGATTTCACAGAAAGGGTCCAAATTTGTTAAAGTATATTACAGCATTTGACACACATACTGCCAGAAAATCAAAAGTTGTCCAACAGTTTAATTACACTTTAAGTCATTTTCTTGCGACACATTCTCAAAGTAGAATAATTTAGAAAAATATATTCCTGTCGATAGTTATATATGTGGTATTTTGATTCCTTCTAAGAAAGTGCATCTTGTGTTGAGTGCTTGCAGGTCACCCATGGCTCCCTAGCTCAGTCCCTTTGTATAGATCCCCTTGTATAGGAGGTTGGAGTGATTCCAACTTTTGTGCAGACCAGTCAAAAAGGAAATGTGCACTAGAAATTTTTCCCTTTACCATCATTCAACACTGGTAATGGTAACAGAACTGGCTGTTCTGAAAAGAAATCAGAACAGCAGCAGAGGGCGCCTTAACAAACAGGTGAAGAAATACACATGAGCGTTTTCAAATTGCCTTAATAATAATAATGGAGTAGTGAAGTGTGGACCATACTGTTGCTGGAACAAAATGGGTTTTTTTTTCTAGGCCAAGCTTTTTTTTTTTTTTTTTTTTTTGTTTCAAATTGGCACCATTTGTTTCCCCATTGTGGGACTATTAAAGGACTATTATTATTATTAAATGGTTAATAAACTGTGACTATAGAGGTGGCCATGCATATGCTGTTCTCTATTCACTTATGTTGGGATTCTGAATACAGTGCAACAGCTTTTAAAACTCAGCCACATTTTAGTGAATGGTGTAATATTAGTTCTTCACAATAGATTTGTATGTGCCTTTGCTATTTGCATTTTATTTTGTATTCTTCCCAATAATTGAAGCAATTGTCTAAAGTATACTTTAAAACCACTCATATAAGCAAATACAGTACAAAATGCAAAATATTGTATAAATATTGAACCTGAGTGCCTGTTGGGCTGCCTGTTTCTGGGCTAAAAGTAGTGAGATATGCCTAGAAGTGAGCACTATATCCAAGAAAACAGTTCTCCATTTGCCAATCTTAAAAACCAAAAAAATGTTTTCTATTTGACAGCAGGTTTCTCCTAAAGGAGTAAAGGGTAACTTTGCATTTAGCATAAATATGGAAATCTGACCGTCCTTGATTTTGCAACTGTTAAATGGTTTATTAGAATATAAACTGTATTAGTTTGCATTTATTTTAGGAATGTGAGATTGAATAAATTGCATCATGTTAATACCATCTGACTTTCAATTATTCAAGACTCTATCTAAGTGAAGTCCTGGAAGCATTTTTCCCATATCTGAAATATGGGATGTTTCAGTGAGTTATACATTCAACTATGCCCAAACATGGTATATTCCAGTGAGGGCATCTAAGGCGAGAGAAAAGTGTGACGTCAGTGAAAACCATTTTTTTGATTGCTGAAGTGTTTTATTTCAGAAAGCTTTACATTGTTTCATGATATGTCTCCTTGTGGAATATACAAAGAATAGACTGCTCATCGTGTGTGTGTTTTTTTTTTGTTTTTTTTTTTGTTTTGTTTTGTTCTCTCCAATAACCAATGATGTATACACTGTGTGTGCATTAATAGGCTCTTTCACGTCAGTTAGCCATTTGTCAAGCTAAGATAGCTAGAAATGTCTACTAACCCCTTCATTTCCATGCAAAGCCACCTGTACCTCGTGAATGTAATAGACTGGAAAGAATTTAATATTTGTGTAATGAGAACTACATCCAAATGAAAGGAATAAGGTATAAAAACTAATGTAAACTTTTGTGTCTAGTTTTCTGTTGATTTGACCGAAGCTGATATATTCACAGTCAATACCAGATGTTTGTTGTTTGTTTTTTTTTCATGTTTTTGAATTTGGCCTTGCAGCAGATCTAAGAACTAATGGATTGCTCCTTTTTTTTCTTTGAGATTGCTAAAAAAAAATTGTATTGCCTAAAACATTTGAACTGCCTAAAGCATTGAGTATACAAGCATTGTACAGAGTCATAGAATGGCACGCATAGGATTCTATGTACCTCTTTTTTTAGATTTTGGATGAAGTTTTTCATCAATGTACAGTAATATTCTTGACTAAAATTAATATACAGAATTGTATGGAGCTACTGTGTATTACACATCAGGGTCATATATAGTTTTGACTCATGCATCATTATTGTATTTCATGTCTTTTTAACTTATAATTCTATCAATTACTCATATTGTAATGTAAAAGAGCACAACTATGCAAGGCTTACTGCTGCCAATTTAAAAATACTGTTCATTGGTGCAACCTCGTTGAATATTCCATATCCTTAAATCCAATGTACCTAGTACGAATAAAATATTTAATATTCTAGGACTGTATTAGAGGACTCACTGTTTGCATGTAGATTTTGACTTTTTTTTTTGTGTGAAATAAAATCTTTTTTTTTTTTTTGTTTTTTTTATTGGGTTGTCATAAGAAGATATCAGTTTGCAAAGAATATTGTAGGCTGTTCTAAATTGCTCTATCAAATTCAGCATCGTACTGTAGTAGATTGCCACCATTGCAACAAGTCAGTTTATCAAATGTCTTCCCTCTTCAGTATTCCACAATCGACTGAGTGGTATTGAAAAGCAGAAGTGTTTCTGAACCACAGCAACTCTGCCACAGAGGCTGACCACGTAGAGTTAAAGAATGCCGACTGCTGGGGTGCATAAATCTCCAACTCTCTCACTCAACTGCTGAGTTTCAAACCATCTCTATCATTAACATCAGCACAAACATTGTGCAAAAGGAGCTTCATGGCCAAACCACTGCATCACCAAGCACAATACCATGCATCAGAGTGGCATAAAAGACTCTACAGCTGTACTCTGGAGAAGTGGAAACATGCTGTGTGGAGAGAAGAATTGAGACTCTCTATCTGGCAGCCTGATGGAAGAGTTGGATGAATGCTTGGATAAGATTACCTACGTGTCTGCACTGTACCAACGGTAAACTTCTGTTTTATAGGGGTGGCCTAGACCCTTGGCTCCAGGAAAATAATTTTTTAATGCTTTAGAATAAAAAGGCATTTTGGGAAATTGCATTTTTCCAACTTTAAGGAAGGTCCTTCTCCGTCCAGCACAAAGCAAGATCCATAAAGGCATGGTTGCATGAGTTTGGTGTGGAAGAACTTGCCTGGCCTGCTCTGTATCCGGACCTTAACCGCATCAAACACCTTTGGGATGAACTAGAACGGAGATTTGTGAGCGAGGCTCTGTTGTCCAACGTCAGTGATCTCTCAAACTGTTCTGGATAAATTGATGAAATGATCCATAGACACACTCTAAAATCTATTTTAGCTACCAAGAGGTTGCAGCTACATATTAAAGCTCATGGATTTAGGATGGCATGTCAGAAAAGCTCCTGTAGATCTACGGTGTAGGCTCCCCAATATGATACAATATGTCCATATAGTAAATTATAGAATTTATATAATATGTACAATATATCCACTCATGTAATATAACCAAGTCAGAACTCCTAACTGGAATTTAATATATCCTCTTGCTTCAGCCATTTTACTGTTTGATAAACTTAAATACTATTATTGAGGCAGAGGCTGTCTAGAATTTTCTTTAAATTAATGAAAATATATAAATTTATCTAGCCATCTGCCAAGCAAAAAAGTCCATATGCTGCCACAACATAGCATTTATGACATGGTGTAGCTTTTCCAGTAAGTTTGCTCCAGTTAGTGATAGGACTCAGATTCATGTTTAAATCGTGCCTTCAGTTATAAACAACTTTTCATAAATGAGTAGTATATTTGAATATAAGAAACTTTGTAATATATGTTAAGGAGATCTGTTTTCTTCAGCACTTAAGCTGTTCTGCTACTCCCTATCTTTAATGTGATGGCTTGTTTACATTGTATTCCATTCCATATTCAACCTCACAAATAGATTTCTATGGGTGAGGGATGGTGGATTCTCCTGCTGGCTATTTAATTGAATTATTTCATTATTCTGTGCACTGGTAGCCTCTTATCTACAACATAGCAGTGTTAAGACTTCAGAATAGCAACGTTGAAAAAATGGCAATTATGTCGAAAGTAACTCTGCCTGAAAAAGTGGAGAAAACCTATTTATTTAATAAGATATACACTGATGAGCAAATGTAGTAACAATGTTTTGAACTTTTGACTCTTCAGGCTCCATATCTTGGCTATCTCATAACGTTGACTTGCAACTATTTAGCATATGATTAGTTATGCAGATTCTTGTCATGTAACTGCATTGTTACTGTTTTGCTTCTAAAAATCTAAATTTTAATTTAATATTTTGAAACTCCATCTTTGGCTTTCAACACTGCCTGAATCCTTCTGGGCATGCTCTTGATCAGATTTAAACATGTCTCGACTGAAGTCTGATCTCAGGTCTCTTCTACACGTTCTCAATGTTGGTTCATACTGGTCGACTCACTTGGGTATGAATACAGCTTTTTCTTCAATCCTACCCACAGGTGTTCAATTGGTTTGAGGTCTGTGGACTGTGGGGGCCAATTCTGTACCTCTACTTGATTGTCATTTAACCATTTCTTTGCTAATCTCAACATATGTTTCAGGTCGTCCTGCTGGAACATTGTTGTTCTTTTCAGACCCATAGTACTTCAGTGTACAAAGTAACTCGTCTTGTGGGATACTCTCATATAGCTCAGCATTAAGACCACCATCGATCCTGGTCAAGTATGCAACACCTTTGGCTGTGAAACAAACCCATATCGGTCTTCCTCCACCAAAGTGTTGGCCCCTTTTTTTCACTTCTTTCTTCCAGACCCATTTGCACCCATCAGAGCCCAGTCTACTGAATCTCATTGCTCGAAATCACCATTTTCCAATCTTCTACTGTACACTTTTCGTACTTTTTTTTTTTTTTTTTTTTTTGTGTGCAAGTTTTTCCACTTTGTATGACATTGAAGTCTAGGTGGCTTCACTTTCTTTCAGGCCACCATTCCAAACTTTTGTAACACGTGTCAAACAGTGCTTGCATAGACATCTGTGATTTTCACTATTATGAAACATACGAGCCACCTCCACTGCCATGATTGTCACGTTGGAACTGATAGACCTTGTGTTGAGATAACTTGTTGACTCAGACTCTTGGCTCTTGAATGGATGGACAGACTTCATTTCATATTCTTATGGCATGGCATTCACATGATGCAGTTTGGCAATTGTCTTGGCTGAGAGACAGCTGAATGATGCGGTTTCTCTTTTCTTGGGGAAATCTCTGATTGTATTTGAACCAGTGACCTTTCACTTCAGAAACAAACTCTCACATTCCTGAATAGCTCAGTGTGTTGGAGGTTGTAATTTGTAGTATGCAAGACAGATTTTTCCACTACCAGGAGCAAAACAGTAACAATGCAGTTACATGACAAGAATCTGCATAACTAATCATATGCTAAATAGTTGCAAGTCAAATTTATGTATGAGAGAGTCAAGATGATTGTCCATAAAATGATGGTAGTCTCGCGTTCGAAGCTGTAGTGGATGGCGAGATATGGAACCTGAAAGTCCAAACTTCAAAACATTGTTACCCTTTTGCTTGTCAGTGTATTACAAAGTTTCATATATTAACCTGTACTATTCATTTAGGAAAAGCTTGTAACTGGAGGTACGCTTTAAGTTTAAAAAATGGTTTATTTTCTAAATTCTTGAGTAAGTTACTTGTCAATAACTTTCTAATATGCATTGTTTTTCCTAATTGGGTGTGAATAATTTCTTCTCATGATTTGGAATGGCCTCCAAATGATCATTTGTATGGTGGGGACTGGAAGTTGTTTACACGGACACCACAATAGTTGTTTGCCATGTTTTTATCATATCAATTTTCCTTTAATTATGATTACAAAGACTATATAGGAGCATTTGAAATCGAGATTCTCAATACTCTTTATTAAATGTTACTTTTCTTTCATGAAAATTCTAAATATACTGTATGATTTTACTATTTTAGAATGATATAATACTAGTGATTTTCTCTTCCTTTTGTGCAAGTATTAACTTTTTTTTTTTTTTTTTTTTGTGTGCATTTTCAGGGCCAGATCCAGGAGACCCCTGTGCTGTTGGATCATAAACAATGAAGGATGCCAAGGAATTATGCAACTAATCCAGAACTGACCAAAATTGCAGGAATGACCAACACATCTCAGTTGGTAGTAGACATGCTGGAAAATGTCTACAACTTCTGCTGTATTAAAAAATGCCATTGCACTTCTCCACCTCATGTACATAATGTAATGTAATTCCAGTTTCTCTTAAATCAGATTAAATTCTGAGTTATAAATTTGCAATTATGATTTGTAAGCTTCAGAGGAATAAATGCCTTCTGTGCCAAATATTTTCTTGTTAATCATTGTAATTGCTTCCTCCTTGGAAAAAGTAATCTGCCCAAGATGGACAATTTTTGGCCATTTCAGTAAACCACCGTTTGTAAAATGAACTCAATCGTTCAGATTGGAAAATTTTCAACACTGGTTGTCTGAAACTACGTGGTATGAACAGCCCAAATTCAGACTATCATTTGCCAGTTTATGCAACCCCCAGGGGGAGTGACTATCTTTTAAAAACACAATCTGATTGGCCTGTATAGTCTGTTGCATTGATGTTGAGATTTCTACAAACGTTCCTACGGATAATTGACTCTCCATGCTGTTTTCTTGGCCTTAATTTACACTAACATTGAAAAAAAAAAACCTGTGAAAACTGGATGCAAAGTCTTTTTCATGGCCATCTTGCATCTGTTTTCATGAATCCCTTGAGTTTAACAGATCAATGAAAACAGACAAAAATAGGACATTTTCTGTCTTGGTCAAAAAAACTACTCTGCAATATTCCATTACAATGTACATAATGGGGTGACTGGGCAATCTGGAGAAGTATTACTGGACACTCTTGTAAGGAGTAGGGACAACTGAGTTGCAAACACATGTTTACAGAAATGATTGTTAAAACTGAAATTTATAAAAATGTTTGGTTGTAAGTTCAATATTCATCTTCAGTAAAAGGCCACATTTAGAACTTAACTGTAAAGTTGTTTGAGAAAAGGTGTGACACACACGATGTGGGCCTCCGTTTTCAAAGGTGCCTGTAGGCATATCATGCAATGGTATCTTGAATCAGGGGCGTAACTACCGAGGTAGCAGCGGTTACTGGGGATGGGTTGGGGGCGGCGGTTCAGGGGGGGGCCCCATGTCAAATGTTCGCCTTGGGGCCAAGCCATTCCTAGTTACTCCACTGCCTTGAATGTTGTAGGATCCATAACACTAAGTTAACATCTCAGTAGTGTCATTTTTTGTGTGGGGTTAGAAAGTTACTAATAGACTCATTGAGCCCAGAAGGTTATTAAAAAAATGGTAACGAATTTCCAGACAACATAGTCCCATTTAATAGAGCATGTGATTCTAGACAAAAATGTAATGTAATTTATTTAAAAATGCTGGTGTTTTCTGTATGAAAAACCTCTCTAAACTTCCTTCCTCCCTTCTTGATAATTTGCTGTTCACTCCATGTTACTGGGCAAGTTTCATCTTTAGAAATAAGTAAACTTCAAGAGGTAGTCCAGACTAAAATTTTATTTTTTAATTAGGCTGTGGGAGGTGGCAAAAAAAAATAATTGCATGTCCCTGGTGCTCCAGTGCCCTGCTAGAGTGATCCGGTCTTGCTGCTTAGCTGTTTTCTTTTACAGAAGTCCTCGCTGGCTGTGATGTCCTAGGTCCCTTCCACTGAGGCAAGTTAAACGGCATAAGAAAGGGACCCAGGGACGTCTGTTTGACGCCTAGATTGGCTTCAGCGGTCACGTGTAGTTTGGACTTCCACCGGAAGAAAACAGCTGCAGGATCGGACTTCGCTGTGTCCGAAGCAAGCGGAGAGGAAAGTGCTGCTTGCAGGACTTTTCTCTCTGCTTGCTTCGTGCAGAAACCACATGGACCCCATTATTGTCTGTGGGTTTCTCAGGTAAACCGCTTTTTTATGCATATAGGCTTCCATTCGGGGGGTCCCCAAGCGGTCTCCCTGAACGGAAACCCGAATGTAGATGTGAACTGGGCCTAAGAAATCATGCAGCAGGGATTTATGGATACTGATGTGGTTTGCCTTGATTTTTGATATAGGATTGTTACCAGGGTGCCAAACTGGGTAGTATTGATTAACTGAGCAATATGATTTGTTTTCAAGCAAGTCTCTTGTAGGAAGGAAAAATGGATGCATTATGAAATCATGTAAATAAATAAGTTGCAGCCTGGCGCCAAATGTTGCATAGAGTCTTATCACCAGTGTACAGAGAGGCATTTCTTGTTCATAGATATTACCTTATAGTAGTCAGCACTAAATTTGAGTGCTGAATTAACTTGTTGTGTAGCAGTAAGGCATTTAATATTTTTCCTATCTTAATGTAGGTATTCATCGCTGGAGGTACCTTTGCTTTGGTTCGTGCTTTCTGTAGATTACACAGAATGGAGCCCCTGTTGTGCATCCTGGAAACAATCAATGTACTTTCCTTTTATTACACTTCATTTGTACAACAGGAGTGCTTGGTTCTGATTAAACTCATCCATTGGAAGATTTTGGGTGACACATAGGTGACAAGCATGTAGTATCGATTTCCCAATAATTGTATTCTAATATAAGGACTCCACTTTACCCGTTCCCATATTTACCATCAAAAGAAGGTCAAGAAGTGATACACTGGATGTATCATAAGTAAATTTCATTTGTCCAGAAATATGCTGGGACGGATTCCTCCCTCCATATGAGGTACAGTTGTGCTAAAAAAAAGTTTACATACCCCGGCAGATTTTTTGTTTTTCACAGAATATGAATAACACACAAACTTTTTCTCCACTCATGGTTAGTGGTTGGTTGAAGCCATTTATTGTCAAACTTCTGTTTTTTTCTCTTTTTAAATCATAATGACCCTGTTCAAAAGTTCACCTACCCTGGTGATTTTGGCCTGATTACATGCTTAGAAACCAAACCACGGTCAGGTAGACCAAAATTTCAGCCACAACTGCCTGGAAAATTGTTTGGGATGCAAAGAAAAACCCACACACAACATCAACTGAAATACAGGACTCTCTGAAAACTATCGGTGTGGCTGTTTCAAGATGCACAATAAGGAGGCACTTGAAGAAAAATGGGCTGCATGGTCGAGTTGCCAGAAGAAAGCCATTACTGCGCAAATGCCACAAAGAATCTCACCTTCAATACGCCAAACAGCACAGAGACAAGCCTTAAAACTTCTGGAACAAGGTAATTTGGAGTGATGAGACAAAAATCAAACTTTTTGGCCAAAACCATAAACGTTACATTTGGAGAGGTGTCAACAAGGCCTATGATGAAAGGAACACCATTCCTACTGTAAAGCATGGAGGTGGATCACTGATGATGTGGGGATGTGTGAGTTTCAAAGGCACAGGAAACTAGGTCAAAGTTGAAGGAAAGATGAATGCAGCATGTTATCAGCAAATATTGGGGGCAAATTTGCACTCATCAGCCAGGAAGCTGCGCATGGGACGTACTTGGACGTTCTAACATGACAACGATCCAAAACACAAGGCCAACTCGACCTGTCATTGGCTACAGCAGAAGAAAGTGAAGGTTCTGGAGTGGCCATCTGGGTCTCCTGACCTCAATATCATTGAGCCACTCTGGGGAGATCTCAAGCGCACAGTACATGCAAGACAGCCCAGGAATTTACAGGAACTGGAGACTTTTTGCCAAGAAGAATGGGCAGTTTTACCATCTGAGAAAATAAAGGGCTTCATCCACAACTACCACAAAAGACTTCAAGCTGTCGTTGATGTTAGAGGGGGCAATACATGATATTAAGAACAGGGGTATATGAACTTTTGAACAGGGTCATTTTGATGTTTTTGGTTGTCATTATGATTTAAAAAGAGAATACACAGAAGTTTGACAATAAATGGCTTCAGCCAACCACTAACCATGAGTGGAGAAAAAGTTTGTGTTATTCATATTCTGTGAGAAAAGGCCAAAAAATCTGCTGGGATATGTAAAGTTTTTAGTACAACTGTACAGTGGGGAAAAAAAAGTATTTAGTCAGCCACCAATTGTGCAAGTTCTCCCACTTAAAAAGATGAGAGTTTACTGTAATTGACATCATAGGTAGACCTCAACTATGAGAGACAAAATGAGAAAACAAATCCAGAAAATCACAGTCTGATTTTTAATTAATTTATTTGCAAATTATGGTGGAAAATAAGTATTTGGTCAATAACAAAAGTTCATCTCAATACTTTGTTATATATCCTCTGTTGGCAATGACAGAGGTCAAACGTTTTCTGTAAGTCTTCACAAGGTTGGCACACACTGTTGCTGGTGTGTTGGCCCATTCCTCCATACAGATCTCCTCTAGAGCAGTGATGTTTTGGGGCTATCACTGGGCAACAACGGACTTTCAACTCCCTCCAAAGGTTTTCTATGGGGTTGAGATCTGGAGACTGGCTAGGCCACTCCAGGATCTTGAAATGCTTCTTACGAAGCCACTCCTTTGTTGCCCTGGCGGTGTGCTTGGGATCATTGTCATGCTGAAAGACCCAGCCACGTTTGCACTCAAAATCTCACGATTCATTCTTTCATGTACACGGATCAGTCGTCCTGGTCCCTTTGCAGAGAAACAGCCCCAAAGCAGGATGTTGCCACCCCCATGCTTCACAGTAGGTATGGTGTTCTTTGGATGCAATTCAGCATTCACTCTCCTCCAAACACGACGAGTTGTGTTTCTACCAAACATTTCTACTTTGGTTTCATCTGACCATATGGCATTCTCCCAATACTCTTCTGGAACATCCAAATGCTCTCTAGCAAACTTCAGACAGGCCCGGATATGTACTGGCTTAAGCAGGGAGACTGACAGTGCAGGATCTGAGTCCCTGGTGGCGTAGTGTGTTACTGACGGTAGCCTTTGTTACGTTAGTCCCAGCTTTCTGCAGGTCATTCACTAGGTCCCCCCGTGTGGTTCTGGGATTTTTGCTCACCGCTCTTGTGATCATTTTTACCCCACAGGGGAGAGTGCCATTACTACAGGTAATGAGTGAAGGACAGAGAAGCCTCTTAAAGAAGTTGTTACAGTTCTGTGAGAGCCAGAAATCTTGCTTGTTTGTAGGTGACCAAATACTTATTTTGCACCATAATTTGCAAATAAATTCTTTAAAAAAATCAGACTGTGATTTTCTAGAAATGTTTTCTCATTTTGAGGTCTACCTATGATATCAATTACAGGCCACTCTCATCTTTTTAAGTGGGAGAACTTGCACAATTGGTGGCTGACTAAATACTTTTTTTCCCCACTGTAGGTATAATTGAAGCAGAAAGTCTGCACACTTTCTGTGAAAAGCGATGAGGGAAAAAATTGCAATACGTTTCCGCTGCGGTTTTTCCTGCAGCATTTTTTGGATGCGGCTTGCAACGTGGGGCCTTAGCCTTAAACAACTTATGGGTGATCTCAACGTCAACCATATCAGAGCTTCACTTTTAGAACACATCCTTTTTGTCTATCCTTTTTCAATATCTGCCATCAGTACAACATCCATAGAGGATCTCGAAACTACCACTTGAGAAGTATTTCTATGGCTTAATACTTCATGTTGAGATGAAAATTGTTCTACCAGATAGGAATTTGAGACAGGCTATGACACTGAAACAAAAGTTTCTCTCTAGAGGATTTCCTGATGACATGTTACGATGAGCATGTCAGATGGTATTGTTCTGTGATAGAACAGAACTTCTCACTCCCAGAACAGCTGCCCAACAAACCAAGTTAGTAAGACTGATAGCTACATTTGATAGGGGTAGCAGATTAATTTTTTCAGGTGATATCAAGACATTAGGGAAGTCTAAAGATGGAATCAGACTTAAAGGTGTTTTCCGACCCCAAACCATTTTTTTTATACTGATGACCTTTCCACAGGACAGATCATCAGTATGTGATCTGATGGGGTCGGAAACCCGGACCCTGCACAGATCAGATGTTGCAGCTGCCTCCAGGTGCCAGAAGCTGCTAGTGGATGGGGAGTGGGTGCAGCAGCCTCATCCACTGCATAATATTCTTATACTTGTGTAGGAACAGTGCTGCATGCGTTCCCCATCCACTATCCACTTCCGGCAGCGTGAGGGTGCTGCAACAGCTGATCTGTGTAGATTCCGGGTGTCCTGTGATAGGTCATCAGTATGAAAAAAATTGATTGCTAGCGGGAAAACCCCTTTAAGCCCTGTTATGGGAGATTACCCATAGATGACTTATAAACAAGGCAGTAAAAAAGAAAGAGAGGTGCATCATCACTTTACCAAATTCTTTCACAAGGGAAATACACATACGAGAAAAAGGACATTGCGGAAACACAGCTTTTTTTGTTGCAGATTTGCTGCAGTTTTTTAAGCCAAAGTCAAGAGTGATTTGAAAAGGAATGGAAAATATAAAGGAAGTGCATAGACTTTTTCCTTCTTTTAAAGCCATTCCTAACTTTGGCTCACAAAACCGAAGCAAAATCTGCAACAAAAAGCACTGCATTTCCGCGATGTGGGGCCTTAGTCTCATTCTCAATATCTCACCATCAACTACAGCTTCGAACATGAGACTACCATCTATTTAAAGACAATTATCTTGACTATCTCATACATAAATTTTACTTGCAACTATTTAGCGTATGATTAGTTATGCAGATTCTTGTCATGTAACTGCATTGTTACGTGACAATACAGAACAAGTTGTAATTTGTAATATACAAGAAGAAAAAGATTTTTCCACCACCAGGAGCAAAACAGTAACAAGTTACTGTTCTAAGCTGTAGTGGATGGTGAGATATGGAGCCTGAAAGCCAAAAGTTCTAAACATTTGTTACCCTTTTGTTAGTCAGTGTGACTGTAGAGAGAGGCTGTTTCTATTGCAGTGGCTGCATAACATGTAAACAAATACACAGTGGTAAGGCTCCTACAGGCTGTACATTTGTCATCTGGGACTTAACTGTCGGTCCAAGGGAGTGATATGCAAAGCTACCTGTGTCTGTGGCATACAGTACTTAGGTAAGGCAATTTGTGAGAAATCCATGTGCATAAAAGGACAAGGCCGGTGGTCAATATTGGATGCTCGTGATCTATGGGCCCTGCGTAAGCAGCACTGTATTAAAAAAAGGCAAATCATCATTCCAAATCATTAAATTCTTTAGTTTTTTTTACAGTGCCCCAAGTTTTTTGGGCTTGGGGGTGTACAATATTTAAACCTCTATAAAACAATTATCTAGGTTTGGAATTTTTTTATTTTGATTTGTCCCTTTGCCAAGAATCCTCTGAAGTGTTCATTGCTTAATCGGCCATGGCATATTGAGATATAAATTATGCTGGGACATAGTGAAATGCAGGACTTAACAGGCCTGTGTTATTTAGGGGCCTGTTCAGGACTGCATCTGAGTATAAACTTCCTTGGCCATGCTAGTTTCTTGAATGAAAACAATAAGGAAAGTAAATGTTCTTTTTTTTTTTTTTTTTTTTTTGGTCCTATCCTTGTCATGCTTCCCTCTAATAAACCATCATTGAGCTGCTGTTTTATGTGGCAGATACACTGACTACCAGGATCTGGCTCTACCCAGGCACCGCTACACTGGTAAGCCTAGTGCTTCTTTTTTTTTTTTTTTTTTTTTTCATGTGCGGATATAAATATACACACGTGGACAAAATTGTTGATAGCCCTCGTTTAATGAAAGAAAAACCCACAATGGTCACAGAAATAACTTGAATCTAACAAAAGTAATAATATATAACTACATGTTGACAAGCCACAAAGCTTCTGGAAGAATGTCCTATGGACAGATGAGACAAAAATCGAAATTTTTGGCAAGGCATATCAGCTCTATGTTCACAGACGGAAAAATGAAGCATATCTTGAAAAGATCACTGTTCCTACTGTGAAACATGGAGGGGGCTCTGTTATGTTCTGGGGCTGCTTTGCTGCATCTGGCACAGGGTGTCTTGAATCTGTGCAGTGTACAATGAAATCTCAAGACTATCAAGGGATTCTAGAGAGAAATGTGCTACCCAGAGTCAGAAAGCTTGGTTTCAGTCACAGATCATGGGTCTTGCAACAGGATAATGCCCCAAAACACACAGTTAAAAACACCCAAGAATGGCTAAGAGGAAAACATTGGACTATTCTGAAGTGGCCTTCTATGAGCCCTGACCTAAATCCTATTGAGCATCTTTGGAAGGAGCTGAAACATGCCGTCTGGAAAAGACACCCTTCAAACCCAAGACAACTGGAGCAGTTTCCTCATGAGGAGTGGGCCAAAATACCTGTTGAGAGGTGCAGAAGTCTCATTGACAGTTACAGGAATCGCTTGATTGCAGTGATTGCCTCAAAAGGTTGTGCAACAAAATATTAAGTTAAGGGTACCATCATTTCTCTCCAGGCCTGTTTCATGAGTTTTCTTTTTTTTTTTAAATTCTGTTGAAGAATAGTTGAAAAGCAATGTCTGACTTTCATTTGTTCATTTTCATAGAATTTGTATATATTATTACTTTTGTCAGATTCAAGTTATTTCTGTGACCATTGTGGGTTTTTCTTTGATTAAACGAGGAGTACAAACAATTTTGTCCGTGTGTGTATAGATTTTCATTTATTTACCTCATATGTGATTGGTTGTTGACACTGGTATAATTATTGTTGTCATATCACATTTAGAGATAAGCAAATTTATCAAAAATTCGATTCTCCAAAGTTTCCAAAAAGTTTTGCTTCGATCTGAATTCATTTGCGGCGAATTGCGTTAAACAGCTATTTCCTGGCTTCAGGGAGCCTGTATAGTGGTGTAGAACACTGTGCCTTGCAGTAACACGCATAGGGAGCTTGCTGTGGTAGTGAAACAATACTGTGAGTCACAAGCACGATAGGTGTCGCTGTTAGAACCACTGCACACTTCACTTATTTAGCCAGTTTCGGGCCAAAACTGACCAACTCAAGTGTGAACTCAGCCTTATAGGTCTATGTTAGTGCCAGGTAGAAAGAACCGTGCAGAGGCCCAACATCCTACTCTAGCGTGAAAGAGCGCACTCCTATTACACTGTCTGATGATTCCACATAGATGTCTACAGAGTGCCAAGGCAAGATAATGTGGAGGTGGCAGTAGCATGAGTAGGCCACAGAGTGGCATGGCGACGTAATGTGGAGTTTGCAGCTGCAGGATGAGGCCATACATTGACCCGGTGGCAGCAGCATGAGGAGGCCATACAGTGACCCGGTGGCAGAAGCATGAGGAGGCCATACAGTGACCCAGTGGCAGCGGCATGAGGAGGGCATACAATGACCCGGTGGTAGCAGCATGAGGAGGGCATACAGTGACCCGGTGGCAGCGGCATGAGGAGGCCATACAGTGACCCGGTGGCAGCAGCATGAGGAGGACACAGAGTAGCAAGGCGACATAATGTGGAGTTGGCAGCAGCATGAGGAGGCCATACAGTGACAAACTAATATAATGTGGAGGTGGCAGACGTGAGTCATCAGGCATCAGTCATCCGGCATTGGTGTTTGAAAATCCTGGCTGATCCATGCCTGATTCATCTTGACAAAGGTCAGTCTCTTCAGGAGAGGAGTTCTTGGGCTAACTATGGCCCCCACTGCACTAAACACCCGCTCTGATGCCACACAACTGGCCGGGCAGGACAGCTTTTCCAGGTTAAACTCTGCCAGTTGCAGCCACAAATCCAGTTTGGCTGCCCAGTAGTCCAGCGGATCTTTTATGACGGGTGGCAGGTTGCACTCTAAGTATGCCACCACCTGCTGGTTCACGTTCTGCTCTGTGTCTAGCTGCTGATGAGTAGTATCTTCATTATGTGGGTGAAAAAAGCTGCTCATCAGCGACTCTAGGCTAAGGCTCCCCCCACAGCTGCCATGGCAGTGCAAGGTGAGCGCTCAGGGCTCCCCGGTCGGACCTGCGAGAATATGGACAATGGCGCAGATAGGCAGCATCACACTTGCTACATAGGATGTCTCTATAGTAGTTCTGTTTGTCCTCCCTCTCAGCAGGTGTAAAAAAAAAAAAAGGCCCCCATTTTTAAACGGTAGCAAGGGTCTAACATGGTGGAGAGCCAGTAGTCATCCCTCTGCCAAATGGTGACAATTTGGCTGTCACTATGCAAGCAAGTGAGCATGCATCGGGTCATTTGTGCAAGTGACTCGGAGGGACTCCCTGCATCCATCTCCACTGCATACTGCCACAGTGTGTCTGGGTTATCTGTCTCGTCTTCCTCATTTTCCTCTTGCTCTTCCGGCTGCTCCTGCTCCTCCTCTCCTGTCACCCGTGTGGAAAAACCACCCATTTCGCCACACATTGTTTGTGCTCCAATGTCCTCCTCCTCCTCCTCCAGTTCATCCCCCCACAGGGCTGTGAGATGTAGGCACCACGTCTCCAGTCCCCTGACCAGCAAGATTTACAAGCATCTTTTCCAGGATATGAATCAGTGGAATGACATTGTTCATCCTGTAGTCTTGGCGACTGACTAATAAAGTGGCCTCCTCAAACGGAACGAGCAAACGGCAGGTGTCACGCATGAGCTGCCACTGGCTAACATTGAAGTTACACAGTGGAGTACCTCTGGCTGCTTGGATCATCAAGAAATCATTTATGGCCCTTCTCTGTTCGTACAGTCAGTCCAACATATGGAGGGTTGAATTTCAACGGGTGGAAACATCGCATATCAGCCTATGTTGTGGGAGGCCATTCTGCCGCTGCAGCTCAAGGAGGTTGTGCTTGGCGGTGTACGAGTGGCTGAAGTGCATGCAAAGTTTCCTTGCCATTTTTAGGATGTCTTGCAGTTGAGTGGAACACTTATTCCCTTACGTCCTACAGCAGCACAATATGGGGTATTTTTCCCCCTGTGTGTTGTCTAGGACAGGTGGAACTTTTAATTAGCACAAAAATGTGCTTACTAACCTGCCCTATAAGAGGGCACAAGAGACCCTCCCTCACCTGTGTTTTTTTTTTCTGTCCTGTGTGAGACAGGTGGAGGAGGTCTCTTGTGACCTCTCTAGAGTTAAGGGGTTTTTTCTTACCTTGAGGTGGTCATTTCCTTCTGTTGCCGGCCTGCGTTCGTTCTTCTCAGCGCTTCTGTCGGTAAATCTTCGGCCGGCGGTAGGCTTCGGCCTACCCGGAGGTGACGTCGGACTTTGAGACGGCCGGAACTCTTCTCTGTGTCCGGGTTCCCGTGCGGACGGATTTCGCCGGACTCCTTCGCGCCTACTTCCGGTTCTCAGAAAAAGTGCGGTAAGTTTGGAAATTTTAAATTTAAAGGCAAAATATAGAATTGATTTTTGCTGCTTGTTGTTTGAGCCTCTGACTTAGGCTTTTGCTCCTCTATGTTTCATTATGGCATTTGACCCGTTTTGGTGCTATAAATCTCAGAAGGTAAGTAATATTTATTCATTCTTGTTCATATATATTATATGAATTGTCGATTCATATCGCTGGCCTTGCTCTGCATGATTTCCTATGAATTTTTTCATTGTGGATTAGTTTTGTTTGGCTCCGCCTCCACTTATGCTTGCCTTTAAAATGTCCCATAGTCCTTTTGGGTTGGGCTGTGATTTTCTGGCTCTCCTATTGCTAAGGAGTAGAAATTCTCCTCTGTGATTCAGAGATTACCCTATTTGACTATTGCGTGTGCTGTTGCTACATTTTTTGCGACGACCGACCTCCTTAAGGTACCCCTCTCTTTTTGGTTCTGGTTGCGGTTTGTAATATTGGTATTGTTATTGTCTGTGACTTTTTGTGGTCTTTTTAGATGTCTTCTTCTGCTTCTGGCTCTGGTGATGGAGATTTTAGGAGGAAGAAATCCTCCAAGCGTAAACATTTAACCTGTTTAGATTGTAAGACTCCCTTGCCTGACGGCTATGAATTCACCCGCTGTCGCCAGTGTCGTGGCCCCCCTTCTGAGGAGCCATCCATAAGTGAGGTTGTGACATGGGTGAAAGAATACATGGAGGACTCTCTCAAGGAGATCCGGAATTCTATCTCCCAGATCGCCAAAAGACCACGTCTTGAAAAACATCCTCTCTTGCGGGTCTTGGACGAAGATTTTCAGGTTGTGGATGAAACTTTGTCTTCTGATGACTCCGCTGAAGATACCAGCAGACCTCTCTTCCCACTCGAGAAAGTCAATAGGCTGCTGAAGTCCATCCGGTCTAAAAACCGTGATGTTGATGGGGAAGCCTCCACGTCCACCTATAGAGGGCCCAGGGTCTTCCAAGTGGACGAGACATTAAAAAAGTTAATGTCTTCAGAGTGGAAATTTCCGGAGAAACCCTTTATAACTACTGGTAGGTTTAAGGCCTTGTTCCCCATCGCAGAGTCTCAACTGGATCAGTGGGGTCCTCCCCCTAAGGTGGATATAGCGGTAGCCAAGCTATCTCGCCGCACTCTAGTACCATCTGAGGATGGAGCAAATCTGCAGGATCCTATGGACAGACGCATGGAGAGTACTCTCAAGAAGGCCTACTCAGCGGCCTCTGCTCAGACCTCTGTCGCTGTTGCGTCATGTGAAGTTTCAGCCAAACTACGGGCTGATTTGCTCCAGCTTGAGAGGGACATCGATTCTGGTGTCTCCAGAGACGAGTTACTTTCCTTCTTAACTTCGACTTCTTTGGCGGCAGAATTCCTAGCTGAGGCCTCCCATTATCAATTAAGGCTGGCGTCAAAGTCCTTGGCGCTTTCCACGGCGGCAAGGAGACCCTTATGGTTAAAACCTTGGAGAGCTGATTTTATCTCCAAGTATAACCTTTGTGCCTTACCATTTGAGCCAGGAAGAGTCTTTGGCAGTAGCCTGGATGAAATTTTAGAAGGCTTGGCTGATAAAAAAGGCAAGACTCTGCCTCAGTCTTTTAGGGGCAGATTTGGCCCTGGCCGCGGCAGAGGTTTTTCACCTCGACGTGGTCAGCAGTCCCCGAGGGGCTCTAGGTATTATTCTAGAGGCTCTGGACGGAGATTTCCCAAAACCGAAGATAGAAGGAAGCCTAGTTTCTGACATGAGAAGCTGTCTTCCTGTGGCTGAAATTCCTGTCGGGGGTCGTCTCTCCCTTTTTCTCAGCGCTTGGCGGGGAAAAAATTCAGGACCCTTGGGTATTACAGTTAATTCAGCGAGGTTATGCAATCGAATTTCTCTGTCCTCCCCGAGATCGGTTCGTCTTAACTCGCCGTCTTCCCTCGTCTCAGCAAGGTATTTTGGAACACTCCATTCAAGAGTATATCCGCAAAGGAGCTCTAGAAGAAGTTCCTTCTCTAGAAGAAGGTTTGGGGGTTTATTCCCCTGTTTTTCTAGTACCAAAGCCAGCAGGCAGATGGAGGATGATTATAGATCTGAGGTATCTAAACCGTTTCATCAGAAAAAAACGGTTCCGCATGGAAACCATAAGCTCAGTTTCTTCCTTTCTTCTCCAGGGCGACGTTTTTGTCTCCCTAGATCTGAAGGATGCTTATTTGCACGTGCCAATTTACCCTCCGCACAGGAAGTTCCTAAGGATTGCGGTTATAGTTTCCGGCCACAGGAAGCATTATCAGTTCTCGGCCCTCCCTTTCGGGATCTCCTCGGCTCCCCACACCTTTACCAAGGTGGTAGCTCCCATAGTAGCCGCCCTCAGGCTTCAGGGACTCTTTGTGGTCGCTTATCTAGACGACTGGCTGATAAAAGCCCAGTCAGTGTCTGTTCTGCTCCAGCATTTACAGATTGCCATATCCCTGCTTCAGAGCCTGGGATGGCTCATAAATTGGGAGAAGTCAGAAATCGTCCCCTCAACCAAAAGGAAGTTTCTTGGTTACTTCCTAGATTCAGACCGGCTGGAAATCTCCTTGGCGACTGCAAGGAAAGAGAAATTAATTACAGCGGTTCTGCAACTTTTCAGGAGGCCAAGAGCGTCCATCAGAACTTTGATGAAAATCCTAGGTCTGATGTCATCTTCCATCATGGCGGTTCCTTGGGCCTTATGGCATCTGCGTCCTCTTCAGATGGAAATCCTAGGAATTTGGGATCGCTCTCTGCCCGGTCTCAACAGGAGGATTCGACTCTCCCCCAGGACCCGTCTTTCTCTCAGATGGCGGTTGCACCTCAAGGACGGAAGGTCCACGGTCCAACCTCGTTGGACCCTGTTGACTACAGATGCATCCCTTACGGGATGGGGAGCCCATCTGGACGGAAACTCCATAAAGGGAGTCTGAAGCGCTCCAGAAGGAAGGACGTCGTCCAACTGGAAGGAGCTCAGAGCTGTGTACCGTGCCTTACTCCATTTCTCTCCTCTTCTCAAGGGAAGAGCAGTCAAGATTCGCTCGGACAACATGACGATAGTATTATATGTGAACAGACAGGGAGGCACCAGATCATCATCCCTCCTCAGGGAGGCAGATCTGATTTTTTCCTGGGCAGAGAAAAATCTGACCCATCTATCTGCGGTTCACATCAAGGGCTCCCTGAACTCAGTAGCGGATCGGTTGAGTCGGGGTCATGCCGTAGCAGGAGAATGGTCACTCAATCCAGAAGTGTTTCATCAGATTACCCTGAAATACGGTCTACTGGAGATAGACCTCATGGCTGACTCAATGCCAAGGTGGAGACGTTCTGTTCCCTGTACCAGGAGGACAATCCCTTGGCAGTGGATGCCCTGGGTTGCTTCCTCCAGTTTTTTGTACAGCCCATTCGACCAGGGCTGTGTCGACTTCTTGGGCTGAGAATCGCTCGCTTCCACTGGATCAAATTTGTGCAGCTGCTTCTTGGTCATCCCAGCTGACTTTCGTCAAACACTATCGTTTGGATATCCGCAGTTCCGAGGCGACTGCCTTTGGCCAGACAGTTCTTGAGGTTGTAAGGCGAGGAAACCCCTCCCTAGGGGAATTACTTGCTATATCCCCATATTGTGCTGCTGTAGGACGTAAGGGAATCGTTGATTATATTGTTAATCTGTTTTCTCTTAGTCCTAACAGCAGCACAAGGCTTCCCTCCCTAAAATCTTGTTTCTTTTACTTTATAATTTACACAGGTGAGGGAGGTCTCTTGTGCCCTCTTATAGGGCAGGTTAGTAAGCACATTTTTGTGCTAATTAAAAGTTCCACCTGTCCTAGACAACACACAAAGGGAGAAATACCCCATATTGTGCTGCTGTTAGGACTAAGGGAAAACAGATTAACAATATAATCAACGAAGGAAACTCTTGACAACCAGATTGAACACGTGCGCCATGCAGGGCGCATGACTCAACCCTCCTTGATGCAGCGGTGACACCATGTTCTTCCCGTTGTCGGTCACCATGGTTCCGATTTTAAGTAGGAGAAAGCCAGGAGTCGATTTCTTGATTGAGGACATGGAGCAGTTCCTCCCCTGTGTGACTTTGTTTGCCCAGGCATAGAACAGCGTGACACCGCTGTGCCCTGCACATGTGGTATGCTGGAGGAGCACTGTGAATTGTCCCTACAGGGGAGGATGAGGCGGACATTGTTGCAGGACCAACGGCGTGAGAACGTGGAGACAGAAGCTGCGTCACCTGTCCAAGTTGCTGGTGTGTCTTGGCAGGAACCACATTAACCCAGTGGGCCGTAAAGGGCATATATTGTCCTTGACCATGGTTACAGCTCCACACGTCGGTGCTGCCGTGCACTTTGGCAGACACTGACAGGCTCAAGAACTGGCCCACCTTCTGTTCTACATATTTGTGCAGAGCTGGTACTGCCTTTTTGGCAAAGAAATGACGGCTTGGGACTCTCCACCTTGGCTCGGCACAAGCCATCAGTTCTCTGAAAAGTGCAGAGTCCACCACTTGAAAAGGGAGGGACTGCAGCACCAGCAACTAGGACAGGAGCACGTTCAGCTTCTACACCGTTGGATGAGTGCACGCATACTGTTTTCTCTTCGAAATCGCTTTGGTGATGGATTGCTGATGCAATGACTGACTAGGAGTAGAAGGAGGAGCAGGAGCCTCACGACCAGCAGATGATGGGAAGGACACACAGCTTCCTTCAGCTGAGGTGGTGGAGCCTTGAATGGCTAAAAATGGGATGCGTGCCACTGGGTGATGCAGCGGTTGCTGCGTCAGGCTGGACCACCACATTGGAGCCACGGTTCACCCAGGCCACTTTATGGTGACGCTGCATATGGTGACACAGGGCTGTGATGCCAACATTGGCACTCTGGCCACGCTTCACCTTCTGCCCACAGATTACGCACACAGTATGACCATGTTCACCTCCTCTGGTGGCTTACAAAAAACTGCCACACCGCCGAGTAGGTGATTTTACCCTCAACACTCCACACTAACTGACTGCTGCTGCCACTGCCTCCCTGAACACCACTGCTTTCCAGGCAGGTAGACTCCTGCGAAGCGGGTGGTCTACCCCGGACACGTTTGGCTCCCAACCTCCCACTGCTGCCACCCTGCTGACTCCGCTGCCTCGCGTGCAAGCTGCCACCCTCTTCTCCGGATGATGATGACGCACCTTCATCACCCGGCTGCCAATTGCAATCGGCTACATCGTCATCCACTACTGTCTGCAGGCCACTGATGTCCTCCTCCAACTGTCTCTGAGCCAGGAGACTGACTGCTCACAACACCAGCTCCCACGCCACTCTCCTCATCACTACTTGCCTGCCTACTGCAGGAATCGGCAGATGTCTCCTCCACATCTTGGCTGGGCACTAGCTGCTGACTGTCCTCTAGTAGCTCCTCCTCACTGTATAGTGGATCTCAGCCCACAGCATCGACTCTTGGCTGGGGTGTCTGATGTGACTTGGGATGAAGTGGATGACCAAGTCAACCATTCTACCACCATCGGGTTGCTGGTGAAGACACGACCACTAGCTGACACTGGTAGCTCAGGCCTTTGTAAGTGACCCCTGCTGCCACGCCCCCTTACTTTGCTGCAACCTGTGCCTGCACCAGAAACATTTAGGCCTGTGCCCTTCCCCTGTGCAGGGCCAGTGGCTTCTCTGTCTGACACACTGTTATATCAAATAAGTAAATGAAAAAGAAAATACAGGGCAAAAAGGCCTGTCATTTTCTACCTACAAAAAACAACGGCGAATAAGCCCCTTATTTTCCACAATGATAAACGCCTTTAAAAAGGTGTTATAACAGATTAATGCACAGATTACTATATATGAATTAGTTTTTTTGCCACTAGTTCACAGTAAAAGGCCTGTAATTTTCTACTTTCAACACAATGGCTAATAAACTCCTTTATTATTTTCCCAATATTAAACCCTTTTAAAAACCGTTATAAGAGATTAATGCACAGATTACTGTATAATCTGTTTTTTTGCCACTACTGTACTGCAAAAGGCTTGTAATGTTCTACCTTGAACACACAGGTATGATCTATTGCAAACCTGCAATGAGCAGCAGTATAATGGCAGTGAGTGCTGCAATGTGTAGTACGATTGTTGCTATTACTGATGCTGCAGCCACCCCAAATGAACCCTGTTCTGCTTCAATACTCTTCTGTAAATTCCTCCTTATCCTTTCCCTACAGCTCTAAGGCTCTTTCCCTGAACTTCTAGCAGTTTTGAATTGTTTTCTACCGCTTTCCCTAGCGCCTGCTGACATCTCTCCCTGCACTAAGTACGATGTGAAATGACTGAACCTAAAAAGGCTGAGGGTTTTTATAGGGCTGTGACATCACAGGTCCGACTGGCTGCTGATTATCTGCACGCATGGCATTGTGGGTGATCCCGCGTTCCCAGAGACCCTTGCCCCTTGTCCTAACATGTGCAGCAACCATTTTATTAAAAAATGCGATTCGATACATCGAAGCGTGAGGAAATCCGGAATCGAGGCGAATCGAAGATTTCCTGAATTTCGGATCGAATTCCACTTCGACAGCTTCGATTCGCTCATCTCTAATCACATTCATTCTTTATGAATTGTACATCCTTTTCACTTATTCTTAGTACCAAGATATGTATATCACTATTTACCATTGCATGGTTTTGGTCTTTGGACACACTTTTAGTACTCTTGTAATATCGAATACATAAAAGGTAATGTTTTAATTTGTCATTATGGATTTGGTGTTGTGAAGATTTAGGTGGATTTATCAGAAGAACTGTCTCGTATCTTGGTCCCTTTTTTTGGGGGGGGGGGGGTTGGAAATAAAGCACAGGTTATTGTGGCATAGATAGCAAAGGCAGTCACAGAGGAGCTTTTGTCTTTTTTATTGTGGATCTACAGAAACAATCTGATAAAGTTGAGTGGTTGGAAAACAAAATATGCATGATGGATGATGAAATTGTGTCTTTGCACACATCTAGTGATATACTTTAGATAAATTAAGGTCTTAATGAAAATATAAAATCTGTGATCTGGAATTCTAGAAAGAATAATGTTAGATTAATAGGAATTCCTGAATCATCTTCTAGTGCATTAAGATCAACTGGACAAGAACAGATCAAAGTAGAGGAAGTTCATCAAATTGGTTCAAGATCTATTGAGAACTCTAGACCCCTACCCTAATTCTGAACTACCATGATACAAAAGTGTTGTTTGCATACAAGGAAATTGAGTAGTTGAAACTAAACAATGGAAAGATTTTTATCTGCCTGAAGAGGCATGCTTTTTTATTCATTATGTGCTGTCCTAGGCTAAAAAAAAAAAAAAATTCAGGTTTGGGTTGGCATATCCAGCCACACTGAAGTTTTTCAGATTTATGAACGTATATGAACGTATTGAGACAGGAAAGTTTGTGAAGCATAAACAGGGTTCCGACTAATTGATTTAGTTGCTTGGGGGCCACTGGAGAACATTATTCAGTGACTGGGGTCCACTGGGGAGCATGATACTTTATTAGGGGTTAGTAAGGGAGCATGGTGATGGTGAAAGATGAATTTTTAGTTGTGCTAGGTAGGTGTGGATGGATGGGAAGCATAGGATAGTATTGCTTTGCATTCACATGCTGCAGATAACACTGCATCAAAACTGCACTGCAAAAATGCATTCAGTTTTGATTGGTGAAGTAGCGCTTGCTACCTGGCCCTGGAACCAGAGGGGCTCCAAAGGTCCCTTTGCCACATGAGCTATACCACTATTCTAAATGTCACATAATATTTAGGGGCTTCACTAAAGATTTTGAATTTGGACCCAGGAATTTTACATAACGCCTCTACTGCTAAATGATAGTTCTTTCACTGAATTGTGGAAGAGTTTGTATGCAGAATTTAATGTGAATAATTTACAGCATATGAATAGTGCCATTTTATCCCGGAAAACCATGAAAGTGGTATCTAGAGGTACCATCATATGTTCTATGAAAGAAATAACTATACTAAAGAAGTATATTTACTATAATAATATACTATTTGAAGACAAGGGAGGACTATAGTAAAGCCTATTCTGAATATAAGAGGAATCCAAATATACAGAAAAGAGAAATATACAGAAAATCGATATCTATCTTATAGATATTACATGTATGGGAACAAGGCAGGAAAGCTGTTAGCAAATATGACAAAGGAATGAGCTACTCATGATCGGCCATAGGGGATATATAAACTAATTCCATTAAAATTAATAATGTATTTTTCAAATACTATAAGGACTAGTGAAGTAGGGTGCCTGCAGACAAGTTGGCAATGGCTAAATTTTATTTATTTTTCTTACTTGTATAGCCACATGCCACAGCCAATTTTCATTTTTGCATTTCCATTTTTCCCACCCGCCATTCCATGAGCCATAATTTTTTAATTTTTCAGTTCACATATATAGAGTCATCTAATGGCTTATTGTTTGCGAAACAAATTGTACTTTGTAATGGCACCATTCAATATCCTGTACATTGTACTGGGAAGCTGGAAAAAAATTCAGAATGAGATAGAATTGGAAAAAAAGAATAAATTTTTACGGTATTCACTATGTGGTAAAAATGACATGTTACCTGTATTCTGCGGGTCAGTACAATCGTGGCGATACCAAATTCATATAGTATGTTCTACCTTTTGAAAAATTAAAAACTTAGCAAAATAGAAAAAAAAAAAAATTTGTCCCCATATTGTGACATATGCAACTTTTTTATATTTGTGCATGGAGCTGGGTATGGCGTCCTTTTATGCGGGTCAAGATGGCGTTTTTATTGATACCATTTTGGGGAAGGTCTGATGGTTTGATAATTTTTCCGTATTACAGTGTATGGTGAAATCCATTCACTTCTATTAACACGCTGCTAACACATGTACGTGACTTGTCAGTCACTGTCCCATATAGGGCTCACAATCTGCATTCCCTAAAGTTATAGTCTTTGTAATGTGGAAACCAGAGTACCTGGAGGAAACCCACGAAAACATTGGGAGAATATACAAACTCAATGCAGATGGTGTCCTTGGTCAGATTCGAACCAAGGCTAGAGTGCTAAATCTTAAACTTTTACTTTTACTTTATTGCTATGGCCTCCTGAATTCATATTGCACAGCAGTGGAAAAAGTCAACCCTTACAGTATATGTGATGTAGTGAAAGCTAGAATAAACAGAATTATTTGAACAGTTATACTCCTAGATTGGATGATTCTATTCAATACGATTTGGTCCCCTTAGATTTTACATACCATATACCCAACCTGAATTATTATTATACGGTTTTGATTTTAATTATATGGAATGAAACCTGTGTGCATTTTATGTTACCTAATCATACCTTATCTTTTTTACTGCTACTTAAACCTACCTACTGTTTTGTATACCCCCTAACATTGAAATTGCAACACCAAGATGGACTAAGTGAGAACCATAAGGTTATGCATATCAAATAAGCAGCAGCTGTCACTAAGATCTGCAAATTTTCAAGCACCTAGCTCCAATCTGTGGCATATTGGAAGAGCCACTGACCTCATGCCACAACTCTCATGATGTACAGTAAGATGGCAATTGAGGGTGATATGGAGGTCTATCCTGATTTGGAGCTCTATCCTTTTCAGCAATGTCTCAGTTTGTCTCAGACACAGTGCTAGTCGAACATTGGTGTGGAGACCATCTGGGCAATGCAAAGTTACACTACTCCTACTCCTGGGATTTTGATGTAGGGTGGCATAAAGTACAGTAGCTGGACCTCTCTAGTCTCCATTTCAGGTACACTAACAGCTCGACATTACATTATATTGGTCGTGGAACCAGTAGTACAACCATTTCCCTAATGTGTCTCAGGAGCAGTTTTTAACAGCACAACACTAGGATGCATGTTGCTTGTGCTACTGTAAACAGCCTTCATGGCAAAATCTTACTATTACAGCCTGCAGATTCTCCAGACTTCTCTCCCATGAGGCACATCTTGGACATCATTGGAGAGCAATTGCAAAGGTAGCTGCCAGCTGTCAAAAGTGATGATTTGCATACCCAAGTGCATTCAGTGTGGCATAACATCCCTCAAACAACCATTGATAGCCTCACTAATAGCATGCCAAGGCGTGTAAGAGTGTGTGTTTCTGCTTGTGGTGCTCATACTGATAAAAGATGTTGACCATTTTATTTCAGGTGTATAAATACTGTGTTTTCCATAATACCAAAACTTTTCCTTCTTGGTGGTGCAGTTTCAGTGATGAGGGGTGTATACACCACATTCCAAATTATTATGCAAATTGCATTTACGTGGCAAAGATTACATTTTTTTCTTTTTCAATTAAACTCATGGATAATATTGTGTCTGAGACCTTTGAATAACTGAATCAATCTCAAACACCTGTAATTAGTTTGCCAGGTGAGCCCAATTAAAGTAAACCTACTTAACGACCAACGTAACAGAAAAGCTGCTTTTTTGTTGCAGGTTTTGCTGTATTTTTTTTTTTTTTAAGCTAAACCCAGGAGTGTATTCAAAAGAAATGGGAAATATATAGGAAGCACGTATACTTCTCCTTTCTGCTCAATCCACTCCTAACTTTGTCTCAAAAAACCATAGAAAGAGAGAGACAGAGACATGACCTCGCCATCCAAGGGCTTCCGCTGTTTTGCCGCCCACCCCGGCTCTATGCAGCCTGGAAATAGCTGTTTATTCACCGTGAAGTAATTCGGATTGAAGCAAATTTTTTTTGAACTTCGAATCGAACTGCCAAATCGAACTTTTGAGAAATTCGCTCATCTCAAGTTGTAAAGAACAGCAAATGCGTAATTTGTTGAATTTTCAGCATTAAGAGGTCACTTTTACTGAAATCAAAAGCTATTTCAATCAAAAACAGACCAAGTTACATGTTAACATAGGACCCCTTCTTTGATATCACCTTCACAATTCTTGCATCCATTGAAATTGTGAGTATTTGGATAGTTTCTGATTGAATTTCTTTGCAGGTTGTCAGTCTCTCACAGCTGCTGTTTTGATGTGAACTGCCTCCCACCCCCATACCTTTTGCTTGAGGATACTCCAAAGATTCTCAATACGGTTTAAGGAAAGGGGAAGATGGTGGCCACACCATGCGTTTCTCTCACCTATAGCAGACAATGACTAAGAGGTATTCTTTGCTGAATGAGATGGTGCATTGTCGTGCATGAAGAAGATTTTGCTACAGAAGGCACAGTTCTTTTTTGCACCATGGAAATAAGTGGTCAGTCAGAAACTCTATATACTTTGCAGAGGTAATTTTCACACCTTTGGGAGCCTAAAAGTGCTTACCAGCTCTCTCCCTATGATTCTGGCCCAAGACATGACTCCACCACCTCCTTGCTGATGGTGCAGCCTTGTTGGGACATGGTGGCCATCCACCAACCATCCACTACTCCATCCATTTGGACCATCCAGGTTTGTATTGCACTTCATGTATGTTTGGGTCCACTGCAACCATTCCTGCTTCTGATCACTGTTTAGGGGTGGCCAAATAGTAGGTTTATGTACAACTGCAAGCCTCTGGAGGATCCTACACCTTGAGGCTCATGGGACTCCAGAGGCACCATCAACTTCAAATACCTGTGTGCTGCTTTGTAATGGTATTTTAGCAGCTGCTTACTTAATCTCTTTGTATTGCAAAAACCTTCCTCATTATGTCTTTATCTGCACAAAGCTCTGAAATAGCCACAAATCTCTTCACAGCACAATGATCATGCTTAAGTGTTCATGAAATATCTAATGTTTTCGTCCAAGGCATTGCACTATTTGACACTTTTTGGCTTGGTGTTCAATGGGGTTAACATCATTTTTCTGTTTGGGTGATTCAAGCTTTTCTGCACCAAACTCACTCAAATATGCCTTTATGGACATTCCTTTGTGCGTTGGTACACAGTCTTGCTGGAACAGAAAAGGACCTTCCCCAAACTGTCCCCACAAATTTGGAAACACAGAATTGTCTAGGATGTTGTAATATACTGAAGCATTAAGATTTCCCTTTACTGGAACTATGAGACCTAAACATTCAGCGCAATGCAGTCAGACAGGTAACTCTTCTGGCATTCATCAAACCCATGCTCATCCGTCAGACTGTCAAACAGAGAACCATGATTCTTCCCTCCACAAAATATGTTTTCACTGTTCTACAGTGCTATGGCAGTGTGATTTACACCTCCTCATCCCACTCATGGCATACTGCTTGGTGATAAGGCTTGCATGTAGTTGCTAGGCCATGGAAAGTCATGCCACAAAGCTCCTGGCACAGTTTTGTGTTGCGGTTAATGCCAGAGGTTTGTAATTCTGCAGTTATTGACTTGGCAGAGGACTGTCAACTTTTATGAAATATGTCCCTCAGCAACACTGATATGGTGTCCGCTAAACTTCTGAGAAATCACTGTACATCCCCATGTAACTAAGGGACATACATGTACATCCTGGTGCACAAAGGTTTAGAGGACTACTTTCATTTATACAACTATTTTCATGAATAGGTGAATATAAGAAACTTTGTAATGTATCTTGAAGAAAAATGCTTCTACCAGATTGAGTTACTTCTAACATAGAAGTCTACGGGAAGGGGGGGGGGGGGGTTACCAAGGTAACTCTCTTGATTCTACTATGTCTAGTAAGATAATGCCCTATCGCTGTACAGAATGCGGCAATAATTCACTTACTAGCCAGCAGCATCCTCCTCCTACAGTCAGATTACTAGAGAAGAAAAGATTATTCTTTAATACTACATATATTTCATGTACTGAAGTGTGTAAGGTCTTTGTTTTATGGGGCAAGGAGTAGTTTTTATTATATACAGTACAGACCAAAAGTTTGGACACACCTTCTCATTCCAAGAGTTTTCTGTATTTTCATGACTATAAAAATTGTAGATTCACACTGAAGGCATCAAAACTATGAATTAACACATGTGGAATTATATACTTAACAAAAAAGTGTGAAACAACTGAAAATATGTCTTATATTCTAGGTTCTTCAAAGTAGCCACCTTTTGCTTTGATTACTGCTTTGCACACTATTGGCATTCTCTTGATGAGTTTCAAGAGGTAGTCACCTGACATGGTCTTCCAACAGTCTTGAAGGAGTTCCCAGAGATGCTTAGCACTTGTTGGCCCTTTTGCCTTCACTCTGCGGTCCAGCTCACCCCAAACCATCTCGATTGGGTTCAGGTCTGGTGACTGTGGAAGCCAGGTCATCTGGCGTAGCACCTCATCACTCTCCTTCTTGGTCAAATAGCCCTTACACAGCCTGGAGGTGTGTTTGGGGTCATTGTCCTGTTGAAAAATAAATGATGGTCCAACTAAATGCAAACCGGATGGAATAGCATGCCGCTGCAAGATGCTGTGGTAACCATGCTGGTTCAGTATTCCTTCAATTTTGAATAAATCTTCAACAGTGTCACCAGCAAAGCACCCCCACACCATCACACCTTCTCCTCCATGCTTCACGGTGAGAACCAGGCATGTAGAGTCCATTCGTTCACCTTTTCTGCGTCGCACAAAGACACGGTGGTTGGAACCAAAGATCTCAAATTTGGATTCATCAGACCAAAGCACAGATTTCCACAGGTCTAATGTCCATTCCTTGTGTTCTTTAGCCCAAACAAGTCTCTTCTGCTTGTTGCCTGTCCTTAGCAGTGGTTTCCTAGCAGTTATTTTACCATGAAGGCCTGCTGCACACAGTCTCCTCTTAACAGTTGTAGAGATGTGTCTGCTGCTAGAACTCTGTGTGGCATTGACCTGGTCTCTAATCTGAGCTGCTGTTAACCTGCGATTTCTGAGGCTGGTGACTCGGATGAACTTATCCTCCGCAGCAGAGGTGACTCTTGGTCTTCCTGTCCTGGGGCGCTCCTCATGTGAGCCAGTTTCTTTGTAGCGCTTGATGGGTTTGGCCACTGCACTTGGGGACACTTTCAAAGTTTTCCCAATTTTTCGGACTGACTGACCTTCATTTCTTAAAGTAATGATGGCCACTCGTTTTTCTTTACTTAGCTGCTTTTTTCTTGCCATAATACAAATTCTAACACTCCATTCAGTAGGACTATCAGCTGTGTATCCACGTGACTTCTGAACAACACAACTGATGGTCCCAACCCCATTTATAAGGCAAGAAATCCCACTTATTAAACCTGACAGGGCACGTCTGTGAAGTGAAAACCATTTCAGGTGACTACCTCTTGAAGCTCATCAAGAGAATGCCAAGAATGTGCAAAGCAGTAATCAAAGCAAAAGGTGGCTACTTTGAAGAACCTAGAATATAAGACATATTTTCAGTTGTTTCACACTTTTTTGTTAAGTATATAATTCCACATGTGTTAATTCATAGTTTTGATGCCTTCAGTGTGAATCTACAATTTTTATAGTCATGAAAATACAGAAAACTCTTGGAATGAGAAGGTGTGTCCAAACTTTTGGTCTGTACTGTATATACATACACATACACACAAGGACAAAATTGTTGGTACCCCTCGTTTAATGAAAGGAAAACCCACAATGGTCACAGAATAACTTGAATATGAAAAATGTAATTTGCCAAACTACATGTTGACAAGCCACAAAGCTTCTGGGAGAATGTCCTATGGACAAATGAGACAAAAATCGAAATGTTTGGCAAGGCACATCAAAAATGAAAAATGAAGCATATCTTGAAAAGAACACTGTCCCTACTGTGAAACACGGAGGAGGCTCTGTTATGTTCTGGGGCTGCTTTGCTGCATCTGGCACAGGATGTCTAGAATCCCTTGATAGTCTTGAGATTTCATTATACCCTGCACAGATTCAAGAGAGAAATGTGCTGCCCAGTGTCAAAGCTTGGTCTTAGTCGCAGGTCATGGGTCTTGCAACAGGATAATGCCCCAAAACACACAGCTAAAGCCACCCAAGAATGGCTAAGAGGAAAACATTGAACTATTCTGAAGTGGCCTTCTATGAGCCCTGACCTAAATCCTATTGAGCATCTTTGGAAGGAGCTGAAACATGCCGTCTGGAAAAGGCACCCTTCAAACCTGAGACAACTGGAGCAGTTTGCTCATGAGGAGTGGGCCAAAATACCTGTTGAGAGGTGCAGAAGTCTCATTGACAGTTACAGGAATCGTTTGATTGCAGTGATTGCCTCAAAAGATTGTGCAACAAAATATTAAGTTAAGGGTACCATCATTTCTGTCCAGGCCTGTTTCATGAGTTTTCTTTTTAAAAAAAATTCTGTTGAAGCATGGTTGAAAAGCAATGTCTGACTTTCATTTGTTCATTTTCATACAATTTTTATATATTATAACTTTTGTCAGATTCAAGTTATTTCTGTGACCATTGGTTTCTCTTTCATTAAATGAGGGGTACCAACAATTTTGTCCACGTGTGTGTTTATATATTTCCAATTATAGCATTCACTGTATTAAATAAATATTTTTACATTTTAATAGGATGGAGGCATTTTTTTTTTTTTATTTTTATTTTATTACCTAAAGCTTAGAATCTATAGAGAAATAGGAGTGACACAAGGTAGAGGTGAAAAACCCTTGATAGTACACCAGTCCAGCCATCTATTAGAATACATGGTTCTATTAATAAAGCTGCATTAGCCAGTCAGCAGCAAGTATCTCTGCATGCACAGATGAAAAGGCCATAGAGCAGAGAGGTCCGTGTTGGATAAACAGATGTTTGGTATTAATCTGATTGACTCGGCTAGTGAATTTCAAAAAAAGTGGATGGAAGTGTCTGACTGTCTACACATCGTAGAGAGTAATAGTTTATAAAGAGCTGTTTGTGAGCAAAAGAGCCAGCTCTTTTTTAAGTCAGTGGATCCAAATGATCCAGCTCACTAAAAAGAACCAAAGTTCCAATCTCTAAGCACAGCACATAACCACTTGCAACACTGTTCTGTTTATCCTGGGGAAAGATCATAAACAAGATGAGCACCGATTGGCTGAAGCTCATCCAACCAGTGCTAGGCTTAATTTTAGAGCTGCTCTCCTGGGTTATATAGTAAACTAGAGAGCAGTGAGAGAAGGCAAATAATAGGCAATCAGTGGGATGCAGCATTGAATGCAAGAGCTGTATCACTAGAGGTTAGGGATAGCATCAATCAGTGTCTGGGCCCATTGGAGGATCACCTGGTCGGCCAGTTAAACACTGAGTATCATTTCAGCTTGGTATAGCCTTGTTATGTAGGTACTGTATGAATGTATTATAGATATTGTAGTTTACACACTAAACTATATTGCTTGTTGCATACATTAAATGTAAATTTTTTTAACGCTTAATCAATTTTATGATTTTTTTCAATGACATAAGCTATTTTTCTAAGTTTGTCCAGAGAGATAAGGGCTTAGTTGGCCGCAAACAATTTCTGATCTAATCCTGAAAACATAGGTCTAACTCACCTGTTCATATAACTGTTATATTTTTGGCACATTACTAATTATTTCTAAGTAGCCATTATTATATATTAAAATTTTTGAGTAACTCAAATATATATTTGGAGGTGGAGAAATCACATGTTATCATATGTTGCAAGAGTATGGTATGCAAGTCCACTTTTGTATAGATGTTATGCAAGTCTTTATACAGTGTAGAAATTCATTTTTTTCAAAGCACTGTCTCTGTTGCGTGGGAACCTAATAAAATGTGCTAAGGAAAGAACAGGAAACATGTCTCAGCTCTGAAATCTGAGTTCTAGTAAAGCAAGACAAATATTCTCAGCATCTGTGAGCAATATGGTTACACTCACTACAGGAATAAATCAATTGTCTAAGAAGAATTTTTTGTTAATCCACAAACCTAATGAATGTCTGAACCCTATGCAATTCTATTCCAAAAGAGAAAATATCCTATTTCATACAAGCTCACAATATAGCAATCTAAAGGAGCAATCACTAAACACATTAAAAGCTTTAGACCCAATTCTGAAGCCATGAGTATTTATTGGACATCTAATTTATCACGTTAATGGCTCCCAATGATGCAATAAAACAGCTCTTAGAATTATACAATATCAATATTATAAACAAATTAGGCAATGTTACAGTAAAAGCTGAAATCTAAATTCTTCTTACATAGCTTTTCAAGCACACACACAAGTATTTAGCCAAAGGCTTCCATACTAGGATCCACTGCAAGGATATTTAAACTTCATATGATTGTAATTTGATGTACTCTGCATGCCTTCAGCAACAGCTGTATACAGCTATATTCACACGTCTGCATTTAATGTACCTATGATGTCCACATTTTTTAGGCTACATACTTTTCCATTCATTTCAATTTGTTTATTTAGACATCTGGTTTTTTTCACCAACTGAGGGTTCGCAAAAAAAAACAAAAAAAAAAAAAAAAAAAACACACAGAATGGAAGCCGGTTCATTTTTTTATTGATGCAGATGCATTGCAAATTCATCACATCAATACAAGTCTATGGGGCCGTTTAAAAAAATAAATAAATAAATGTACAGTTGATCTGCTTTTCTCGGATGTAAAAAATGAATCAACCACAGACCGCATACCACCCGCAAATAAGCAAGGTGGGGTGCTGTACGTGAATAGCACAGACATCAAACTTGAGGCCAAGTGCCCCAATGGAAATCTAACTCATGCACACAATCAAAATCTACATGCAGAAAATCTACTGAAATCAGTAGGCATATAAACAGAAATTTGCACAGAAAATCTGCCATCTGGTGCAGATTCTAACATGCTGGCTTTGATATCAATTTTTTATTTATTTTTTTTTAAATCTGGGCCAGACAAAAAAAAGAAATTGACACACCGTGGATTTTAGAATCCATAGATCATTTTCCACATTGAAAAAAAATAAGTAATCTACGTTATGTGCATGACGTGCAGTTTGTCATGGACTTTAATGCTAATGGATTATGGTGTAGATTTTCTGCACTGAAATCCACACAGTAAATCTGTATTTAATCCTGATTATGTCCATGTACCCTAAGGACCCTTAAGACTAAGTCCTCACGTAGCGAAGCACAGCAAAAAAACACGGCGGAAATGCATCACTTTTTTTTTCCCAAAAATGTTTTTCATTGTGATTTCACAGAATTTTCCTCTGCAGACTTTCTGTCCCTATTATATGGAAAATGCCAGCATTTTCACGGGTATAATTGACACGCTGCAATTTTCAAAATGTGAGACTTTTTGAAAATGCTGCTTTTCCGCCGCAGATTTTTTTCTGTAATGTGTGGATGGGATTAGCCAGAATCCCATCCACTTTCAGGTGCTGTAAAACATAGCGTTTTTTGTTGCTGCATTTCCGTCATGGGAAAAACGCTACATTTTCGCACCATGGGGCTTCAGCATAAGGGTATGTGCACACGGTGGAAAAAGAGAAATTTTTCTTCATTTTCCACCTCTGTATATTCACCCATGATCTAGCCGCGATGGGATGTTGATACAGGGCATCGTGGCCCAGATGAATGGACCTAATCAGCAGAGGCTCGATCCGTGGCAAGATTGAGCAGGATGCTTATTTTTTCCGCATCCTGTTGTGATCTTTGCCTACTTTTGAAAACAATGGATTTCGTGTGAAATGTGTCATAGATTTGGGGGCGGAACCGCGCCAAATTCCACCGTGTGAACATACCCTAAGAGTAATTTCACGCTGCTGCAGTTTTTGATGAAATTTCTTAGCCAGCAGTGAATCCAGCAAAAATTATATGTCCTTTTAAAGCTCCTACCCAGTTTGGGTTCACTTTGGGCTTTTGCACCAAAAAAAAAAAAAAAAAAAGATCACAAAAGCTTCAGCATTTTCCATGAAAATCTGTGTTTAACCATGCTAGGAATGATTATTTGGTGAGAGTTCCATGACAGTAACTGTAGAAATAACACGGGCTGTTTCATTGGACCATAGCCATGTCCTATTTTTTTTTATTTATTTATTGTATTATTGTATAGCCTGCCATCATCTGTAAAACCACATTCCATAGTGTTTTTTACCACATGTTCTCAACGATTAAATGATGGAAAAGTGAATATTATGACAGATGGAATGCTTTATAGACTCCCTCCAGCATGTAGATTTTCGGAGTCCATGTTTATTACCATCTAAGTAACAGTTTACAAATCATATCTCTCTCATGAAGAGTAGAGCAATGGAAGATTAGGCACTGTGCATAAAATTGCTGTCCTTTTAAGGTGTGCAATCCTACAAATTTCTCTACACTAGAAGTAATCGGCGATAATTAACCCCTTTAACAAGACGTCCTATCTGGTATCATTGCTCAATGAATGAATATTTACCCACAAACAATTACGAATGTAATATGTTTCGCATCCCACTTCGTCAGGGGGCTACTAGCTAAACGTACGTTGGGGCTCAGAGTGGAGGTCGCAGTGCGTGTCCACATACATTGCCAGGAGATAATGGGTTTCATTGTCTCAAATCATGCTTGTATGTTACTCATACCCTGTATTTACTATATGCACTACTACTGGTAGCAATTCTAATTTATTTGTTGTTATAAATACTGTACTAGATATCGCTAATGTTTATTGCATAAAGGTTTGATAGATATCCTTCTTTAATGTACGTGCATATATAGTTTTTATGTTGTATTGACATACATACTATTGATCTTGCTGGCATGTGACTGTGGATTGCCCTGCGACCTCCACTTTCATTTAATACATTTTAGATGTTTTTAATTTTTTTTTTTTTTTTCCTTTTTTGTATCAATAAACTTTAGTATTACATTTGTAATTGTTTGTGGGTAAATATTCATTCATTGAGCGATGATACCAGATAGGACGTCTTTTTAAGGTGTGGTCTAGTAATGGGAAATCTGCTGCTAATGTCTGTCTATCCATACTGTGAAAGTCATTTAGGATTTGTTTCATTTATCCAGTTTGATACAGGAAAAAATGTCTTTTTTGTTTCCAAGATCTTTATTTAGGGTTTAGAACAGGGGACAAGTTGGCACATAAAGACCCCATGCAGGGGGCATCATTAGAAAGCATAACATAGCAATTATAGTGACATCGTAAAGACAATAACATTACTCATCTACTTGATGAGTTGGGTGAGAATAGGCAGTGGTTTTTGGATGTAGAGGTGGAAGACATGAGTGTTAGGAATTGTGATGGCATGGAGGAATCCCATTTCCCTGATGATGAACTTACTGAATCCAATGATGATTCTATTGCAGTTAAGATCTGTCAAGTGGTCCAGGGTGACATTGCAGGAAGAGGATGATGGCAGCTGCAAAAGTATGAATTCCATCCGATGTCTAAGGCAAGCTCCGGTGCTGGTGGCAGTGACAGACACGTTTCCATCGCTGCTGGTGTTGGCAGCAGCAGTTACATTTCATCATCTCCCGTATGGATCTGCAAGCAGGAAATTAGCCATGGGCTTGGAGGCACATGTTTAAGAACTAGGACTCTCCATACTCACATGAAATGGGGTCATCAGCTCATTTGGCAAAATATTATCAGTGGCACAAGTGATCCGGACCATTCTATTCCTTCCCCCCTTGATTATCTTTGTAGTCAGACCACATCCACAACTAGCACGTTGTCGTCGTTGTCAGCAGCAGCATCATATCTGTCTGCTTCTCCTCCTCTTCCTGCACACCAATGTTATCATTCATAAAAGGAAAGTGTGTCCAGTAAACGGCAATCTGTGCACAGTCATCCAGCTGGTCTGCAACTTTAACTCCCACCTGGCCAAGTTACTGGCAGTTCAATCCACTGCATTTCACCAACTGAGGGCATGCAATGAAGATTAATTAGCCACTATTATTTCTCTAGGAAAGCTGCCCTTGCTTGATATCTCCATGTGGGCCTCTCCTTGTAAATATCCATGTGGAGAAGGTGCACACCACCGTCAACATGTGGAGCAGTAATTATGGGCAGGGACAATACATAGCTTTCATTGCTCACTGGGTCAATGTTTTGAGCGTCAGCGGCCCCAGCAGCTGCTTTCTAGCTCTGACATCACCTTGTGGCTGCATGCCCAGGACTCAACTGTCTCCTTCAGTTCCTCCACACTGGACCTTTTCCCACCCCTAACTTTACCAGAGCAAGCCATTGCTTAAAATTCCCTTCCTCACTTCATGGCTGCAAGGTGAAGCACACATTGAGTAGGGGTAGGGGCATAACTAACAAAAACTGGGTCCCATAGCAAGACACCCTAGAGAATAATAATAGCAGTTTCGGTTTGGATGTCTTCGGTTCGAACAAAATCGGCAAGCAAACCTCACAAAAAAAAAAAAAAGATCTAGCAAGGTTCGGCAACAAATACTCTTGCCGTGAATTTACCAATCCCTGCTTCTGCCCACAGCTGCCTCCTCTTCATCCCTCTTGGTGACGTCGTGCGTTCCATATCACAGCCCTGTTAGCGAAATCCTGATGCTGTTGAGCATCAGCGACGTGATATGGGACGCACAGGGATGGCTGAAGAGGAAGCTAAGTAACTCCAGCAGGTAACTACCTATAAAGGAAAAAAAAAAAAAAAAGCAAGCAGCAGTAGCTCACTGGGCACCCTAAGGACGCGGTCTCCATAGTTCCGCCACTGCACTGTGGCACATGCTGGAGTGTCAGTTTGAGCATAAGTATATGGTGACAGATTACTGTATACAGCAAACCACAGAAATAATGGAGCACATAACTATGAGAGGAAGAAAAAGAACTTCTCCCTTTTCTTGATCACTTTTTTTTTTTTAAGATGGTCTAGTCTTTTTCACTGCCTGGTTAGGCACATTGCTGGTGTGCTACAAATTTCTTCTGTAAATTGTCACTACTTGGTGCCATATGTGCACCCATGGAGGGGTCATTCTTGGTGGCTTTTTTCCACTCAATTCTTTATTACTTTTCAACTTGCACATGCACACTGATGGTGAGCCACAAATTTTTCTTGAAATTTTGTTGTCATGCCTTGGTGCTACGTGTGCTTCCGTACAGGGATAAATAAGAGGATAATCCTGGTTCTTTTCTGGCTCTTAAGTGCTGTTCTCATGGTCTCATGAATTGTTAGGAATCTCACTGTGTCATGCACACACAAAGCTTTCTGTAGCTGTCAGAGCTCTGCTATGCTGAACCTATCAGCAGTTGAGGAGAGATATTTATGGGCTTTTCCCAATGTCCCTGCTGTTAATTATTACTAAGTTTGGCTCTGATCATATTTGTTTGTTGTTGTTATATTTTATATGACCTTGGCATCTTTACTAGATATTCTCTTGTCTTCAGATTTTGGCATTGACTTAGACCTCTTGGGTTGACCTCAGCATGTGTATATTTACTCTTGATTCAGTAGAAGTCCAACTGGCTTTGCGGTGGGCTCTGGTGAAAAACGCTTAGGGTGCCTTAGATCTATCTCCCAGTGCATTGTAAAATTTAGGCTACTTGTTCAACTGGTTCTCTGGTATCTGCCATTTCCTGAATGTCTTGAGAATTTATCCAGTGGTAATTCTATGCAAGAATCCTTTCCATTTCAGCAGATATTCTTGCTTTTTCAGCTGGCTGGCCAGGCATCCTGATAGTGTGCCACAAATTTTTCTTGAGCTTCTGTAATTGTCACTCCTTGGTGCTACATCTGCTCTCATAAAGTGTTAATTTTTGGTGGCGGTTTTTAACTTTGCAACCAGGCACACAGCTATTTCTCCCAAATAACAAGCCTATAGCACTTACAAGTCATCAAAACCAGCTAAGGCTAGGTTCACATCTGCGTTGAGGTCTCTGTAGAAGACTCCACTAAAAATTGACAGAGAGAAAAGTCCTGCATGGAAGACTTTTCTCTCCGCTGGTTTCAGTATAAAAACTGAGAAAATCTGATAGACTCCATTATAGTCTATGGGTTAAGTGGGTAACCGCTGTTGTAGTGGAGGGGCTCTCTGTCGTTTGGGACCCGAACGACGGAAAGCCCAGCGCAAGTGTGAACCTAACCTAATTTTTATATAAAACCATGGCTTTTTGCAATATAAGCATTATGTGTGTATTAAAAAAAATATGGGCAAGCACCTTTCTCCCAAAAAAGTTAATTTTTGGTATGTTTTATATGTTAAAATGCGTAAAAGTGAGTGACAGTGCAGTTTATGGTTAAACTCGGAGTTTGTATCCACTGCTTGCCATTTGTTTTTCCATAGACATACATGTCACTTTCACTTTGATATAACTTTGGCTGTGTTTACCTTAGAGAACTACGAGAAATTCCTTCTAGTAGCTCTGACAGTGTTGTTCATAATATTTTAAGCCAATTTAAGCTCTGGTTTGTACTGAACTTATTCGACCCAAAACAAATGTTTGAGCCAAACTACCCAAACCTGAAACGAATCTTCAGAGGTTCCCTCATCTCTACTAGTTTTTCATTAATTAGAAAACTGCCTTGTGAGGATTTCACTTCCCCAAAGCGGACAGGAGATTTCTTCTAGGTCACATGCAATGGTCTGTTTGGTGGTTAGAAACACCAAGGATAAAAGCTTGAATTGGGAGAGAGTGAACTGGGCTGTCTTGAAGTGTAGAATGGCTTTCCATGGATTTTTAGAAATTTTAAAATAGAAAGTCTATAAGTCTATAAACCCTAGACCAGAACAGGACTAGTCTACAATATATATAGTACATCTCCCTTTCGGCCACAACTGTCTAAGCAAAAAGGAGAATATCCTGGGGTAGTCTTAGCTATTTGAGCCAGGATCAAATATCAGTGTATGAGCACCTTGAATGAATTCAATGGTCAGGTTGTTAATAAAACAGGAGAAAATATAAGACAAATCCATACACAGTCTGTTTCATCTCTAGATTCATCTAAATTGGATTCCCATCTAAGTATATATTTGTGGAGTACAGCAAGCGGATGAGTACCTTAAAATGAGTTGTTATCCCCTGAGGAAGCCCTTGCATGGGCAATACGCATGGGTGACTGTTTATGGAGTCTCATATGGGTAGGTTCTAATACCATTTGTGTTCTAATGGGACCTTTTTATTGCTCTGTTATGTAACTCTAAATGTGCATATATCACATGCACCTTTCTAGATAAGTTTTCACTGTTTATTTAATTATTGCACAGCTGATATATTTTGTCTCTTCAGCAATGCTGGCTATTTCATGCACTATTTATTACTATATTTTATTTCTTGTTGTTTTTTCCTTTTTATATTTTTCAGATGGCATATTTGTAATCACTATTCCCCTTACGTCCGACAGCAGCACAATATGGGGTATCTCTGCCCCTGTGTGTTGTTTAGGACAGGTGGAACCTTTAATTAGCACCAAAAAGGTGCCTCCTACTAGCCCTATAAGAGGGCACAAGAGACCTCCCTCCACTGTGTTTTTTTCTGTCCTGTGTGGAACAGGTGGACGGAGGTCTCTTGTGACCTCCCGTTGCTAGGGGTTTTAGTTACTCCTGGCTTACCTTCGTGGGGTACCTCGGTCCCAAAGAAAAAACCTCCGGGCCTTCGCACCGCAGCGCAGCGTTATCCGGCATCCATCTGCAGGCAGCGCGATCCCGGAAGTAAGCGGGGAACCTCCGCGGCCGGAACTTTTCTCCGGTTCCGTGTTCCCAGGGGAAGGAAGCCTTTGCGCACCACCGCGCCCTACTTCCGGTTTTCTCGGAAAAAGTGCGGTAAGTTTGGAAATTTAAAATTTAAAGGCAAAATATAGAATTGATTTTTGCTGCTTGTATTTTGAGCCTCTGGCTTAGGCTTATGCTCCTCTATGTTCCAGTATGGCGTATGACTTGTTTTGGTGCTGTATAAATGTTTCTTTGTTGGCTTCCTCCCCTCGCTGCTGGATTACATTTAAAAGGTCTGAATGCAGTCCTTTATTTGTTGAGTGAGTGGTTTCTAGCTCCTCTGCTGCGGGTTGCGGTGGCTGGTTTTTTTCTGACGGTTTTTTTTCTCTCTTCAAGTGACCGATTCAAAAAAAAAAAAAAAAAAAGGGAGGTACCCCTTGGGTTTTTATGCAATGCTTGGCAATCTTCCCTGTTTTAGTGTCACGTGGCTGTTTGATGTTTTAGATGTCATCTTCTGCAGCACGTAATGGCGATGCGCTTAGGAGGAAAAATTCCTCTAAACTTGAAACACCTAATGTGTTTGGATTGCAATACCCCTTTACCTGACGGCTATGACTTTACCCGCTGTCACCAGTGTCGCGGACCCTGCCAGAAGTACCTTCTATAAGAGGTTGTTACTTGGGTAAAGGACTTTATGAGGAGTCTCTTAAAGGAGATTCGTTCTTCCATCGCCCAGATTGCCAAGAGACCGCAGATTGAGACACAATCTTCCTTACGGATCTCTGATGAAGATTATCAGATAGTGGACGAGACACTCTCATCTGACGATTCCACTGAAGATCCCAGCAGGCCGTGCTTCCACTCGAAAAATTAAGCCGGCTGCTGAAGTCCATCCGGTCTAAGGATCGTGATGTTGACGGGGAAGCCTCCGCGTCCACCTATAGAGGGCCTAGGGTCTTCCAAGTGGACCAGACATTACAAAAATTAATGTCCTCAGAGTGGAGAAGTCCTGAAAAACCTCTTGTGGTTCCTAGGAGGTTCAGCGCTTTATTCCCAGTTGCTCAATGGGATCAATGGGGTCCTCCTCCCAAGGTGGATATGGCGGTGGCTAAACTGTCCTGCCGCACTAAGGTACCATCAGATGATGGAGCAAATCTGCACGACGCCATGGCAGGCGCTTCGACAATACCTTCAAGAAGGCTTATTCAGCTGCCTCGCCCAAGACCGCTGTGCGGTTGCGTCCTGCGAAGTGTCAGCCAAATTATGTACTGACCTGGTCCACCTCAAAAGTGACCGACTCTGGAGTCTCCAGAGACGAGCTGCTAGGGTTTCTAGGCTCAGTTTCCCTGGCAGCTGAATATTTAACGGAAGCCTCCCACCATCAATTAAGGCTGGCGGCCAAATCCCTGGCACTTACCAAGAACACTGCAGCAGGAAGACCTCTATGGTTAAAACCTTGGAGAGCTGTGTTCCCCTCAAAGTATAATTTGTGCGCATTACCCTTTGAGCCGGGTAGAGTCTTTGGCTGTGCCCTAGACGAGATCCTAGAGGGCTTGGCTGACAAGAAGGGTAAACCTTTACCCCAGGCCTTCAGAGGTAGGTCTGGCTCTGGCCGTGGTAGAGGCTATCCGCCTCGTCGTGGAAGGCAGTCCAGAGAGGCTCTAGTTATTCCTCTAGAGGCGCCGGCCGGAGATTCTGAAGTCTAATGATAAAAAAGTCAAGCCTAGCTTTTGACATCAGAAGCAGTTTTCCTGTGGCCGAGATTCCTGTCGGAGGTCGCGTCTCCCACTTTCTCAACTGCGGGCAGGAAAAAATTCGAGACCCATGGGTCCAGTAGGTAATCCAAAGAGGTTATGCGATGAAGTTCCTCCGTCCTCCTCAGGATCAGTTTGTGTTAACTTGCAGCCTCCCTGGAATGCTTCATCCGAGAGTACATTCACAAGGGAGCCCTGGTGGAAGTCCCTTCTCTAGAAGAAGGATCCAGTGTCTATTCTCCCGTCTTCCTGATGCCAAAACCGGCAGACAAGTGGAGAATGATCATAGACTTAAGGTACCTCAACCGCTTCATCAAAAAGAAGCGCTTCCATAGGAAAACCATAAAGTCTGTCACCACCTTTCTCCTCTAAGGCGATGTTTTTTGTGACTTTGGATATAAAAGACGCCTATTTGCATATTTCTATTTACCTCCACACAGAAGGTTTTTTTCTAAGGATTGCCGTAGTAGTTTCCGGCCACAGGAAGCACTTTCAATTCACAGCACTACCCTTCGGGATCTCCTCTGCTTCCCACACCTTTACAAAGGTAGTGGCCCCCATAACGGCCGCCCTCAGGCTTCAGGGGATATTCTTGGTGCCTTATCTAGACGACTGGTTGATAAAGGCCCAGTCAGAGTCTGTTCTGCTCCAGTACCTACAGACAGCCTTCAGAGTCTGTGATGGCTTATAAATTGGGAGAAGTCAAAAACGATCCCTTCAACTCGAAGGAAGTTCCTCTGAGAAAACTACTTCCTAGATTGAGTCCGCCTGCAAATCTCCTTGACACCAGCAAGGAAGGAGAAGTTGGTTGCGGCAGTCCGGCACCTCTTCAAAAAGCCGATAGCCTCCATCAGAACATTGATGAAGATCCTGGGCTTGATGTCTTCCGCAGTGGAGGCAGTCCCATGGGCCTTGTGGCACTTACGTCCCCTCCAGAAGGAGTTACTAGAGGCTTGGGATCGCTCCTTACATTCAGCAAGAAGATTCGACTCTCCCCCAGAACCCGTCTTTTTCCCTCAAGTGGTGGTTGCACCTGAAAGACGGAAGGTCCACGGTCCAACCTTCTTGGACCCTGTTGACTACAGATGCATCCCTCTCGGGATGGGGAGCCCATTGGACGAAAACTCCATAAAGGGAGTCTGGAGCGCTCCTGAAAAAAGGACCTCATCCAACTGGAAGGAGCTCAGAGCCGTATATCGTGCCTTACTCTATTGCTTGCCTCTTCCCAGGGAAGAGCAGTCAAAAGCCGGTCAGACAACATGACCACAGTGCTGTACGTGAACAGACAGGGAGGCACCAGATCACCAACCCTCCTTAGGGAGGCAGATCTGATATTTACATGGGCAGAGAAAAATCTAACCCATTTATCCGCAGTTCACATCAAGGGCTCCCTGAACATAGTAGCGGATCGGTTGAGTCGGGGTTATGCCGTATCAGGAGAATGGTCACTCAATCCAGAAGTCTTTCATCAGATTACCCTGAACAGGGGTCTTCCAGAAATAGACCTCATGGCAACCCGACTCAACGCCAAGGTGGAGAAGTTCTGTTCCCTTTACCAGGAGGACAATCCCTTGGCAGTGGATGCCCTGTCCATCCCTTGGAGGTCCAGGCTGGCATACATCTTCCCTCCAATTCCAATAATACCAAAGGTATTAATGAAAATCAGACAGGACCAAGTCTCTGTGATAGCCATCATTCCATTCTGGCCAAAAAGAGCTTGGTTTTTCCCAACTCATGGAGATGAGTCGAGGGATATATTGGAGGCTTCCCCCCCATCCAGAACCTGGTTTCCCAAGGATCTCTGAAGTGCCAGGATCTCTGGAGATTCAACCTGACAGCCTGGAGGTTGAGCAGTCCCTACAGCAGGATAGAGGACTGTCAGAGGCCGTCCTGAAGACCCTTTATTCTGCAAGAGCAGAATCTACCAATAAGAACTACCAGAGGACAGCCAAGATTTTCATGGAGTGGTGCTCCAAGAAGGGTATTAATAATCTAGAACCTTCAACGGCTGATATTTTCTTCAGGACGGTTTGGATAAGGGCCTTGCCCCTGCCACTTTGAAAGTGCAGATTGCGGCCCTCTCCGCTCATTTGAACAGACGTCGGTCTCAGGATCCTCTGGTTGCAAGGTTCCTTAAAGGGGCAATGAGGCTAAAGCCCTCAGTATCATCCCCAGTGGGACCTTGCGGTAGTCATTACAGGCCTGTGCGGTCCTCCATTTGGACCCTTGGAGACTACGGGGATAAAATATTTAGCCTACAAACCACTTTTTTGTTGGCTATTATATCTGCCAAAGAGTAGGGGTACTCCAGGCCCTCACTTCTAGAGAACTGTACATTTTGTTTTTGCAGATAGGGTGCACCTTAGGTTTGCCTGGGTTTATCCCTAAGGTCCCCTCATACTATAATAGCAATCAGCTAATTTCGTTACCTGTGTTTTTCCCCTCTCCAACCTCTGAGGAGGAAGAAAAGCTCAACACCTTAGATGTGGTAAGGTGTCTGTGGATTTACCTATTCCACACTCAACCGCTTAAGAAGGCCGAAAGCCTACTAATTGATATGCAGTGTAAAAACAGAGGCCTCAAGGCTTCCAAGCCTACTCTATCCACATGGATCAAGGAGACAATTAAGTCTTCCTTTCTTATTCAGGAGTTATTCCCTCCAGTCTTTCTACGGCCACTCGACCTGGGTTGTCGACTTCTTTGGCTGCGTATCGGTCCTTACCATTGGACCAGATTTGTGCGGCTGCATCATAGTCATCTCAGTTGACCTTTTGTTAAACATTATCATTGGACATCCGCAGTTTCCAGACAACTGCCTTTGGTCAGTCAGTCCTTGATGTTGTAAGGCGAGGAAACCCTCCCTAGGGGAATTACTTGCTATCTCCCCATATTGTGCTGCTGTCGGACGTAAGGGGAATCGTTGATTGTAATGTCAATCTGTATTCCCTTAGTCCAGACAGCAGCACAAGGCTTCCCTCCCTAGAAGCTTGTTTCCTGTTACTTTATAATTTACACAGTGGAGGGAGGTCTCTTGTGCCCTCTTATAGGGCTAGTAGGAGGCACCTTTTTGGTGCTAATTAAAGGTTCCACCTGTCCTAAACAACACACAGGGGCAGAGATACCCCATATTGTGCTGCTGTCTGGACTAAGGGAATACAGATTGACATTACAATCAACGATTATACTATAGGAAGAGCACTTGAGGGAGAGCCATATTCACACTTTATCTAGCAAACAGTGCACATTCAGATATATATTATTATAGACCCAAATTTTTTTCCCTACCCTAACATGGGCTCCTCTGTTTGTTTTAAATGTTTTTTAAAAATTTTTTTCCAATACATGCGCAATAAAGATTTATTTATTTTTTTCATTATTTGGGTTGTGCGTCTTTTTTTGGTTCTGTGTCTTAAAATGAGGGGAACTGAGACAAGTGGACTTTAAGGAAATCAATCTGTGGTGAGCAGTCCACCAAGCCAGTGCTTCTGCTGAAGGCACCTGAATGTCTGCCCACCCAGGGGTTCCAACTTGGTGACAATATCTGCTTAGGGTATGATACCCATCGAGCAAAGTAGATGGGGTTAAAGAAGCTCCTGGATGTTCACCAATAAAATGCTTGAAAATTAGATGATCCCAGAGAAAAGTCTGTATCAAACTAAAGGCTAGACAGTGGGTGGTGAGGAAAAATGAGTTTGCTGGAATATTTGCAGAGTCCACAACTGCCAGGCAATGTTGCATCAAGGCTTACAGAACTGACGACAATAGGTTGGTGGAAGTCTAATGAAAGAGATGAACAGTTTGCGATTTCTATAGTAGAAAAGCCACAACGGCATGTTGATGTTTCTGGGGTATAGTCAAGTGCCAAATGAGCACAAAGATACTTCTCTACAAGATTTCCACCAGTAGTGCTCCAAATAAATACAAGATCTTTGGGAGAACCAAATGATTTGTGGAGATAACTTATACACAACAATAAAATTAAGTACATGTGTATGCTTTATATAGCGTGAGATTTTCAGAGGGAATAGCTCTCGGGATTGCCGTCTTTCCTGGTTTAAACAGAATGGCAATCCAATCATTTCAGCCCAACACAGAGGATTTTCTAGATTAAACTATCTGCAACCAGTTTATTCCACATATAGGACACTAAAAAACTAACAATAAACACAAAGTCCTAGCCTTGTCCAAGCACTAACTAAACAGAAAATAGTCCCTAACTACTTGGACTAGGCTGAGTTTATCTCAGCCAAGGCAAAAACAGTCTCAATGTGAACAGCAACCTGTTATACTTGCGATTTCCCAGAAATGTTCAGCAATGCCTCCTCAGGCTGAGAGAGATGTCTGAGTCCTGAACACCTTTATACAGAAGTCTCCTCAGCTGCCACCTAATGAGGTTTATTAACCACTTCCATACCAGATGCTTTACCCCCCTTCCAGACCAGGCACATTTTCAAGTTTTAGCCATGTTCCAGTTTAACTTAAAAATTGCTTTTCTATTACTGTGCCAACCTACATGTATTTGGCCTCCTTTTTCTCGGAACATAATGGGCTTTCACATTTTATAACAAAATAAGCAATACATTTTACTTTTTACAAAAATATAGAGGGAAAAGGGCAAAAAAAAGTTAAAAAAAAATGTTTTTTCCTACATTTAAACACATGATCACCTCAAAAAAATAAATTATAATAAATATATATATATATATTCTAAAATATATTTTCTTATTTCTGCTGTTTGCACAGATAGCACATTTGAGTACTTTCTCCATTATGTGGGCCTACAGCAGAGCCTGCAATGAATGGTGCGCAAACTGGCTTTTGAAGGCCAAATTTTCCATAGATGGTTTTCTGACACCATACTATCATTACAGCTGCTGTGAAGGCCCAAAACAGTATGAACACCCCCAAAATGACTCCACTTAATAAATTAGACCCCTCAAGGTATTCAATAAATGACATATAAAAGATATTGGGCCTTTGGTTTTTTCCAGACTTTTTAATGAATTTGGTGGAAAAAAAATGAAAATGAAATTTTTTCCCAAATATGTGAATTCAGGTGACTATTTTTAAAATCTGGTGAGTGCTACTTGAGAAACACATCTGATACCATATTTAGCAACTTATGCTGTTTTCATAGATGCCAAATGTAAGTGCATTCCTTACTTGCTGGGCCTACAGCAGAGCCTGCAATGAATGGTGCGCAAACTGGCTTCCGGAGGCCAAATTCTTCATAGCTGGTTTGCTGACACCATACAACAACAATAATGACAATAACCTTCATGTATATAGCACAAAAAAATCTGCCTTGATGACAAATGTATTTTAGGCTGCAGAAACATGCAGCGACTCTGACCACACGGCGAGTAACAGGTTGTAGACAATAATCAATACATTTCTTCCCTATACTATGTGCGTCCAAGCCACTGCATGTCTGCACCCTAAAAGTATGACAATAACCTTCATGTATATAGCACAAAAAAAATCTGCTTTTATATAACAAATGTATTTTAGGCTGCAGATACATGCAGCGGCTCTGACCACACGGCCAGTAACAAGTTGTAGATAATAAATTTTGTACCGCCAGAACCGCTGCATGTCTGCATCTTAAAAGTGGAATAATAATCTTTATTTATGTGTCACAAAAAATATGAATTTATGTAGATAGATTAATAAAAAAAAAAAAAAAAAAATAGATGATAGATAGATAGATAGATAGATAGGTAGATAGATATGAGAGAGAGATAGATAGATAGATAGATAGATAGATAGATAGATAGATAGATAGATAGATAGATAGATAGATATGGGAGACAGAAGAGAGTGGGGGGCACTCAAGGGGCGGGGGGAGTGTGTGTGTAGTGATTTTTACTTACTAATCTCCCTCTGCCAGGATTTGAGGAGGGGGAGATTGGAAGCCACTTTTTATTTTTTTATTATTTACTTTATGTGAGCCTTGTACAGGCTGTCACAGTGCTCACATGCCCCAGAGACCACTATGCCCAATCAGGGTGGTCTCTGGAAAAAACTCTGTGATCATAGCTGTCTTCTGACAGCTGATCAGAGGCGTAGCTAGCGGGGGGCAGAGGGGGCGAAGGCCCCGGGCCCAGTGAGAAAGTGGGGGCCCACTAACAGTATCAAAAGATTTCTATCTACATCAGCTGCTTAGCGCTACACATCCTAGACTGGTTCCTCACTCCCTGGCTGAGGAAGACATATTAACCGAGTGAGGAACCAGCCCAAGATGTGTAGCGCTGAGCAGCGCACGTTGCTGACTTTTACAGCGCTTACTTATACTGCTCACCGCTTACTGGCTGACTGAGGTTGAGCAGGGAACGATACCTGCAACTGATTAGAGCAGAGCGTCGGCACGTGACGCGCAGCGCGCCGAAACTCCTCCCCCTGGTCCCTGCCTGTGCTCTATGTGCTAACAGATACTGCAGAAAGTAGCAACAGGTCGTTCTGCAGGGTGTCCTCCACATCAGGGTCCTTCTAGGCCAAGCTGCAGTTTCAAAAGTGGTCAGTACTAAGTTTAATAGGCTGTATTTGTGTGATCTTAACAGTGTCCCTTTTCAGTACTTTTAAAAGAGTTGTTTAGTTTTGAAGATATTTGATACTGATGACCTCTCCATAGCAGAGGTCATCAGTATCAGATAGGTCAGGTGACAGTGAATCCCAAAACTGAACCCTACAGTCAGAGGCGTAGCTAGCGGGGGGGGCAGAGGGGGCGGCTGCCCCGGTCCCACTGAATCTTTGGGGGCCCACCCCGGGGCCGCCATTAATAAATCCTTTATTTCTAACTAGATCGGTGTCTGCAGACACCGATCTAGTTACAATGCTTCCTGGTGCTTAACTGTCTTGTAAACCGCAAGCCAATAGAGGCTTGCGGTTTACAAGACGCTGAGACCACAGACGGATGTCTGCTTCTCAGCACGGGCGGCACGATGACGTTACAATTCATCATCGTTACGGCGGCTCCAGTCATCATCATCGCAAGTAGGTGAGTATGACTTTTTTTTGTGGGTATATTAATAGTATAAGGGGTGGTTAGGAGGGGGAAATATAACTATAAGGGAGGATTCATTAGAGGGCATTAAGACGATGGGGGGGTCCTTTATATAAGGGTTATTGGGGGGTATTATTAATACAAGGGGGAGGTTAGTTATATAAGAAGCCATTAGGGGGCATCATTTATATTAGGAGGCATTATGAACATAAGGGGGTGGTCATTGATATAAGGGGTCATTAGGGGTGTATTATTTATGTCAGGGGGAATCAGGGGCATAATATGAGGGTCAATTTAATTTAATGAAAGTGGCACTTCGGCTTTATTAAGACTAAGGCCCCACGTAGCGGGCTGCAAGAAAAACCATGGTGGTAACATTGTGGTTTTTCCCGCAGCACTTTTCACAGAAGGTCCGCAGAGGTTTCCTCTGTGGACTTTCTGTTTTCAATACACCTATATGGAAACTGCCAGAGTTTCTGTAGGTATAATTGACATGCTGAGATTTCCAAAACCGCAACGTTTTTGGAAATCGCAGTGTGTCTGCGGCACACATTTTTCCGCAATGTGTGGATGGGATTTGCTAGAATGCAACGTTTTTTTCCTGTGGATTTTCGCCACAAGGGGCCCCATCCCATCCCCACTTTGCAGTAAAATATAAGCAGCAGAAACGCTGCTATTTCCAAAATAGTTGCAGTTTTGGAAATCGCAGCATGTCAATTATACCTACTGAAACGCCGGCAGTTTCCCTATAGATATAATTGAAGCAGAAAGTCCGCAGAGGAAACCTCTGTGAACTTTCTGTGGAAAGTGCTGCAGGAAAAACCGCGATGCGTCTCTGCCGCATTTTTTCCCACAGCTGTTTTTTGCTGCGGGATGCTACATGGGGCCTTGGCCTTAAGGCGTTTTCCAGCTTATTTTTATTGATGATCTGTCCTCAGAATAAAACATCAATAAGAGATAAGTGACTCCCCACTGATCAGCTGTATGAAGGGGCTATGGCGCCTGTTTATATCACACGCTGTCTGTTTATAGTGTCCGTGTGATGTAATTACAGCCTTGTCACATAGACGTGTATAGGACGAGGCTGTAGTTACATTACATGGTCGCTATGAAAAGAATGACACTATGTAAATAGAAAAGGGGTCACGGCGCTTACACAGGTACCACAGTTCATTCAAACAGCTGATCCTGGGGGTCCTGGGTATTGGAACCCCAATAATTTTTTTACCATGTTTTTTTTTTCCCTTTTCAATTAGGAAATACCTGGGACATTATTAATAAGGGGCACTATTTAAAGGGGGTGCACAGGGAAGTTATTAATTTAAAGATGCACTTGGGGGTATTATTCATTATAGGGGGTTATATTATATATTTTATAATTGAGGGTAGCAGCAGGATGGGGGCTTTGTGTAGGTGAGGATAATGTGGGTCAGGTGCCTGGAAAAGTGAGGAGCCAAAGATGTCTGTGTTGCAAACTTTACAGAGACTGGAAGAAGTGGTCATGGCCGTTCGGATGAAAGAGATGGGGAATGTGAAGGATTAGTCAGAGATGTCACCGGTAAGTAACAAAATGTTACTGTCCTGTATTCACCTAAATTGTCTGCAGAGCCCTGTGTAGAGCTGCTATATACCACTATACACTCACCGTATACTGATAGTATCAGTATACAAACATGTCCAAGTTGGGGGCCCACTTGGACATGTTCGCCCCCTGTGCTGAACCCCTAGCTACGCCTCTGCAGCTGACCAAGGAGTATTGCTGGGGGTGGAGGCAGAAGTGCCGATCTCCCTCTCTGCTAGGCTAAGGAGAGGGAGATCGGCATTCAGTCAATGAAGTTTGTCACTATGTGACAAACTTCATTGTGATCGCTGTTTCTGGCTGTCACAGCAATCACATGCCCTGAGACCACACAGAGTGGTCTCCGGGCAGAGCTCTGAGATCCCTGCTGTCTGTTGACAGCAGAGATTTCGGTGCTGTGTGCAAAGGGGATGGAGGGAACGGGGAGGGGCACAGAGGAGCATATTCTGCTCATGCGCAAGACGAAGTGATCGCTGTGACTGGCTGTGACTGGCTGTTACAGCAATCTCATGCCCGGAAGCCACACAGAGTGGTCTCTGGGCAAAGCTCTGAGGTTCTTGCTGTCTGTTAACAGTGGGACCTCAGACCTAAGTATAGGAGGGGGGTGGGGGCACAGCGGAGCAATCGGCTCATGTGCCGACTGTCATTGCAATCACTGTGATGGTGCATCACAGCGATCACAGACCTGGAGACCACACAGAGTGGTCTCTGGGCAAAGCTTTAAGGTCTCTGCTGTCTATTGACAGCGGAACCTCCAAGCTCAGTACAAGCTTGCAGAACTAGACAACCACCACTTGGACGTATATAGTCTATGGGCGGTACGGAAGTGATTAAGCAACCCAAACCTTGGACCGCCTTGCTAGATGGAGTGGAACTTTCTCTTTTCTTCCCACTCCAACACATCAGCCATTTTCCAGGTTTTACACATAGTATAGAGAAAAAATGTCACCTTCCTTATTTTCACATTTTTCACTAGAAACCTGCCCTTATACAGTTGCACTGCCACAGTATCTCTCTCTCTCGATTATTTATAGATACAGTATATATAGATAGAGATACATTTAATTATATATACCAGGGGTCAGCAACCTCCGGCACGCGTGCCAAGAGTAGCATGCGAGCCATATTTCCCTGGCATGGCGACCCGAGTCCTCACCCAGCAGTTTCGAGCGGAGGCTCAGGAGAAGTGATGAAACATAAAAAAAACAATGTACTCACCTTTCCTACGCTCCGCAGACACTGTGTTCTCCTCGGGTGCTTCTGCCTAACTGACGTAAGAGACAGCTGACAGGACCTCTGGGGTCACGTCCGACATCATTACGCATAATGATGCGACGTGACCCCTGAGAACCAATCAGCGGTCGCTGACTACAGGCAGAAGCGTCCAAAGAGAACACAGCGGCTGTGGAGCATGGAATGGTGAGTACGTTGTTTTTTTATGTTTGTCACCTCTCTTGGCCCTCTGCTTATTATACTCTGGGGTCTGAAGAGACCCCACAGTATAATTATAGTTAGTGAGTGGCGAAAATTATAAAAGTTAGAATGTTATACCGTGTGCAGGGGCCGCTATGAGACATAATACGGTGTGCAGGGGCCACTATGAGACATAACACGGTGTGCAGGGACGACTATGGTGCATAATACCATGTGCAGGGGCCGCTATGGGACATAATACCGTGTAAAGGGACCGCTATGCGACATAATACCGTGTGCAGGGGCCAGTATGGGACATAATATCGTGTGCAGGGGCCGCTATGGGACATAATACGGTGTGCAGGGGCCGCTATGGGACATAATACGGTGTGCAGGGGCCGCTATGGGACATAATACGGTGTGCAGGGGCCACTATGGGACATAATACGGTATGCAGGGGCCGTACCATGTGAACGCAGATTTACATCAAGCTAAAAGTTCCAGTGGCCTAAGAATATAGCTGCATCCAGATACTTAGTGTTTTTTCATCATAAGAATGCTGTCATACGGTGCTCCTGGACACATACATTTACCACTAATTGGCGGCTGTACATGTACTTTCATTGCTTCTAATCGGAAAGTACAGGAGCATCCCAGGAAATAGCAGTAAACACATGTGTCCTAAAGCATCTGGTGGCAGCACTTCTGTATTATGGTTTGTGGTATATGACTTTAGTTTAGGGGTCGTCAGACTTACAATTATTGATCGGCACTCCGAGTACCTCATTTTTGATTTTTTAATTAAAATCGACATGCCGAACAAAAAAGGTTGCCTACCCCTGATATATACAGTACATATACATGTTTTGCTGTGTTGTCCCTTGGAATATGGTTGCACGTTACCTCAATCATGTCATATAATAGAGTACCTTGTATTTTTTCCCTCTTCTATAACTCTTTCCTTTTTGCCCCCCTTGTTTTTGTATTGGGTGTGAAGAGTCACTACTGAACAGGAGGACTTTATTTGAAGTGTGCCACCTATTATAAAAAAAAAAATCATAAATGAATAATACAGGTGAATATAAGAAACTTTGTATCATAGAGTGGCTTGCAAGTATTCATACCCCTTTAACTTTTTCACATTTTGTCAACTTACAACCACAAACTTAAATGTATTTTAATGAGATTTTAAGTGATACACCAACACAAAGTAGTAGATAATTGTGAACTGGAAGGAAAATGATACATGGTTTTCAAAATTTTAATCAAAGAAAAATCTGAAAAGTGTGACGTGCAAAAGTATTCAGCCCCTCTATATCAATACTTTGTAGAGCCACCTTTCCCTGCAATTACAGCTGCAATTCTTTGAGGTATGTCTCTACCAGCTTTGCGCATCTAGAGACTGAGATTTTTGCCCATTCTTCTTTGCAAAATAGCTCAAGCTCAGCCAGATTGGATGGAGAGTGTCTGTGAACAGCAATTTTCATGTCTTGCCACAGATGCTCAATGGGATTTAGGTCTGGACTTTGACTGGGCCATTCTAACACATTAATTGTAAGGGAATTGCCAGTTGAGCTGCTGCAGAACCCTGGGGGAAGGGGCACAACAAGACAGTGAGCCCTATAGATGAACCCCCCCCCCCCACTGTCCCTGGCTAACTTGCCTGATCTGTCCTAGGCGACAGCAAGCAACTGGTCGACAGTCCCTTCCTAATATAGGTGACAACACAGAATGCAGACAGGACAAACAACAACAAAGGGAGGTCAGCTAGCCAAGGGGTCGGTAACAGTCGAGCAATGCAGTACAAAATCTAAATCCAAGAGAATAGTCAAAGACAAAGCCGGAGGTCAGGAATAGGAATACAGGAAATAGCAGAAAAGGAGCTAGCAGGGACAAGTCACAAGACAGAATCAATAGCCAGCGACCATGTGAGGGCTGACGACCTGTTTATATAAAGTCAGAACCTGCCCCAGGCTGGATTAGTAGACAGGCTGTCAATCACACAGGCAAGGCTGAGATTAACTATTAGAGGAGCAGAGAGAAACAAAGGTGCGGGAGACGGGTGTAGCTGAAATTCAATTACATAGTCTAGGACATTGTTCAGACTTAGGAACAAGAATCTTAACCAAGGAATCAAACTGAACACGCCTCCTGTGCCGCAGCGTGTGAGCGGAGGGTGGTGCAGAGACCCGAACAGGCAGAGACGTTACATGAATATTCCTTGTTCTAAATAATTCCACTGTAGCTCTGGCTGTATGTTTAGGGTCATTGTCCTTTTTTGCAGCCTCCAACAGGTTTTCTTCCAGGATTACCCTGTATTTAACTCCATCCATCTTCCCATCTATTCTGACCAACTTCCCTGTCCCTGCTGAAGAAAAGCATCCCCACAGCATGATGCTGCCACCACCATGTTGCACAGTGGGGATGGTGTTTTCAGGATGATGAGCAGTGTTACTTTTCCACCACACATAGCACTTTGCATTTAGGCCAAAAAGTTCAACTTTGGTCTCATCTGACCAGAGCACCTTCTCTCACATGTTTGCTGTGCCCCCTATATGGCTTGTGGCAAACGGCACTTCTTATGTATTTTTTTCAACAATGGTTTTCTTCTTGCCATTCTTCCATAAAGGCCAGAATTGTGGGGTGCTGGATTTATAATTGTCCTGTGGACAGATTCTCCCCACCCGAGCTGTGGATTTCTGCAGCTTCTCCACAGTGACCATGGGCCTCTTGGCTGCTTGTCTGACCAGTGCTCTTCTTGCTGGATCTGTTAATTTAGGTGGATGGCCATGTATTGGAAGGTTTGCAGTTGTAGAATACTTTTTTCCATTTTTGGATGATGGATTGAACAGTGCTCCTTGGGATGCTCAAAGCTTGGAATATGTTTCTAAAACCTAACCCTGCTTTAAACTTTTCCACAACTTAATCTCTGACCTGTATGGTGAGTTCCTTGGTTTTCATGATGCTGTTTGTTCACTAGTGTTCTCTAACAAACCACTGAGGCCTTCACAGAACAGTTGTATTTATACTGAGACTAAATTACACACAGGTGGACTCTATTAACTAATTAAGTAACTTCTGAAGGCAATTGATTGCACTGGATTTTATTTAGGGGTATCAGAATACAGGGGGCTGAATACTTTTACATGTCACACTTTTCAGATTTTTATTTGATTAACATTTTGAAAACTACGTATGTATCATTATGGTTCCACTTTATAATTATTTGCTAATTTGTGTTGGTCTGTCGCTTAAAATCTCAATAAAATACATTTAAGTTTGTGGTTGTAAGGTAACAAAATGTGAAAAAGTTCAAGGGGTATGAATACTTTTGCAAGCCACTGTATCTTATTAAGGATGCTTCTTTTTCTTAGGAATGGCATGACAACAGTTAAATTCTTTCAGGTACCGTATATGCCGGCGTATAAGACGACTGGGCGTATAAGACGACCCCCAACTTCTGCCCTAAAAATATAGAATTTGGTATATACTCACTGTATAAGACTACCCCTCTCCCAAATGAAAAAAAAGTCTGCTTTGATTTCAACATGTTAATTTTAATTCAAATGCATATGACATGCAGGTACTGTATATAGCAGCAAAACTGTCACTTATAAACATAAGGTTGTTTCAAACATGTACGGTAAAGCTAAGCTTTTCATTAATATCACAGCATGGATGCGAGGGGAATCTGGCGTTACTGCACCGCCAGCTTTCCCCTCGCATCCATGCTGTGATATTAATGAAGATCCGACATGCTTCTGTAAGTGCCGCCTGTGACCCCCAGCTCTGTGACGCCGACCGCTGTGACGGGGCGGCTGCATTAGCATACAGCGCGCCGCCCCGTCAGCGCGTACTAAGCCTCTTCTAATGACTGTGAGAGGCGGATTGCCGCGCATGCGCGGCGGTTCCAGGAAGCGGCTCTCTACGCGCTGACGGGGAAAAAAACACCTCACACAGTGAGGCCCCTGTATATCCGGCGTATAAGACGACCCCCCACTGTAGCCATTATTTTAAGGGGTTAAAAAGTCGTCTTATACGCCAGTATATACGGTACATAGTATTCAGTCATCTTCTCACAGTGTTTTTTAGGATCTAAAGCTTTATTTTATTGAAAGTTTTATATATTATTTTTAATAATAACATTCTACAGGTATTTATGGCATACTCGCCTCAGGTACCTACACCTATCTCAAGAGCTGAGTAACACATGAACAGCTCTCTCCGTTCACTTGTACAGGAGTGCTGAAAATAACCAAGTAAACAGTCTCAGCTGTTTTTGGAACTTCCGCAGGTGGGACCTGCATTAATGGGTATTTATGGCATATTCTGTAAATATGCCATAAATACTCTAGATGGTAATACCACTTTAATGACAGAAATGGGGTATTCCCATGTAAGACATTTATGACATGTCCATAGGATATGCATTACATACTGTATCTGATAGGTGGACTTTCCAGCTATGTGACTCCCATATAGCAATTGAATAATGGACACCTTATTTTTTTGCTCAGCTGTCCAGAGATGAGGTGGCGAGCATGCTGTTCATTTAATGTATTATATGGGAGTTGTGAAATGGTCGGCTGTTTCAGTGTTTTCCTTAAAGGTTTGAGTCCAAAGGTTGAACCCATATGGTCAGACATTCATATCATATACTGTCATTGTGTTGTAAATGTCTTATATAATACCTTGTTATGTTTTTTTTTGATGCCCTGGGGATTCGGAAAATCCAACCATTACCCTTGGACAAAAAATAGTTGTGCGTGCCTTGTTAGCAATAAGAAAATGCAAAGCCACCTCACGCTGCTTGATACAATGTGCACAGAAGGCCAATGCAAATAGAGAAAATGGAATCCATTCACTAATGGAGTCAATAAAAAAAACTTTACTCCAATTGCATTAAAAACAGTCCTGTGTACATGATGAAGAATGGTACATCTGTTGGTGTTGATCAAGGTGTCCCATGTGTTGATGTTTTTAATGCAATTAGAATAAAGTTATGTTTTATCACTTCCTCCAGTGACTGGATTCCATTAGTTATAAATCTAGACATTTAGTAATAGGATAAAATAACTTTTTTTTCCAGCAAGCATATAGACCGATCCACGGCTTCAGAATTAGCAATGTCTGAATAATATAGGTGAATGAATGGAAAATAAGAGCAACAATATAAGTTATTTAAAAACTGCAGAAGTACAAATATTGTGTGAAACAAAGTACCATTTCTAGCTTATGGTGATAAGCATTGTTTTCATACATAAGAGCTGCAGATAAATTGTTGGTTTTGCTGTTCTGTGTTAGAGCAGTAATTATGATGCCACCATTACTCAGGCATAAAAATAAATCAAATTACAGTGTTCCAACAGGGAAAAATGTCACGCATAATTTTTTGTCAAACATTGAAAAAGTAGATTATTGAAAAAGCACTCTGGTACTTTTTTCATTATATGCCTATCCCCCCAATAAATATAATTCAGTCATCATTATTATCTTATTTAGTGATTTGTTTCTATCTGAAAATTAATGGGATCTTTCTCTTCAGTTGGGTCATGTGATCTCATGTGACATGTATGCAGGACATGATATGGCTGAAAAACACCTTTGAGAGACCAAGGCCCTAAGACAGATAAGTTATTTTAGTCTAGGAACCCACCTCACTGAGGTCGCCATGATGGTGAGCTTATAATTACATTTTGATCAAAATGTAAAGTACCAAGGACCTCATTTTCATGTATAAAGTAGATGTTTGCAGTAATGTTCTTGGTGCTAGCAGAGCGCTGTTGCAACGTTTGGTTTTTGCAATGATATTGCAAAACAATGTGCACCTGCATTTCTTGTTCATATTGTTTGGCAGTGCAGACAAACTTTTCTGTGTTTGTTGCATTGTGCTTTTGGGTGGTGTGGCTGACCTCTATTTTGGTTGTGAGCGCCACCTATCTGTCCAAGGCTGATATTAATTAGAGCATAACATTGGTGAACTATACTCCTCTATTCATTCAGAGGCCACAGGTCCAAAGAGAGTGGGCTATTTGTGGTGTATGCAGGACATGATATGGCTGAAAACCACCTTTGCCCTTAATTCATAGGAGACCAAGGCCCTAAGAGAGGTGAGTCATTTTAGGGCCTTGACGGGTCAGGTGGACTTACAATTACAGTTTATCAAAATGTAAAGTACCAAGGACCTATTTTTCATATATCCTTATGTACAGTAGGTATTTGCAATAATGGTCTTCATGCTAGCAGAGTGCAGTTGCAACTTTTTGTTTTTGCAATATCTCATTGTGACCTGAAAAAATCGACTGAACTAATACTCAAAGAATCACACTCTAACTTTCTGTATGGGCTGCTCTGCACAGATTCTCCACAAAGGGAAGGGGTCACCAACTGCTATAATTAACTAATGATAATGATCAGACAATGACAGTTTCTGTCACACAGCTATCATGAAGGAGACCTTGTTCTTTTATTTTAATAATATATATTTATAAATATTGTAGCTCAGTGGCAGCTATATAAATCTGTATTCTCAATATGTTTTCTCAAAGGAATCATTAAAGGGGTTGGCCACTTTCAGACCCATATTGAGAGACAAATGTAATTGTTTGTATAATAAAAGGTTATAAAATTTTCCAATATACTTTCTGTATCAATTCCTCATGGTTTCTAGATACCTGTTTGCTCATTTGCTCATTTATTCTGTTTACTCCCAGTGGATAAAGAAATCAGTCCATGGTCATGTGATGCACAGCTCTTTATTGTGACAGGAAGTAATCAGACATCTGCCTGGTAACGAGCTGTGCACCTGTGTCCATCACATGACCATGGACTGATTTTTATCCCCTGGCAGTAAGGAGAATGAATAACAGCAAGCAGAGATCTGGAAAACCAGGAGGAATTGATACAAAAAGTATATTGGACAATTTAATAACTTTTTATTATACAAACGTCAGGGATCCAAACAATCTCCAGTCATACAAGCATAAGTAAACCTGGATGTGACTTTAAAAGGAGGACGCTGCTTCCACAGTCACCTATCACACTTGACGGACTGAAGCAACCCCGACGTTTACAAATTTCCACAAACTGTTGCCACAACCCGCCACTTATAGTAGGGGAGACACCAATAAATCAGATCAGGTAGATTGCAAACTGAGATTTCACTACCATGTTTCCCTTGTTCAGGGTACCCATTGACCCAATGTTCACTCTCCTCATGAGACTTCTTCAAGGGTCCTTTTGCCAAATACTCTGGGTATTCAACACTTGTACCAGATTCTGGTATGACTGAAAGAGCCTAACAGGTTCCCTCAAGGAAAGAACTAGGAATAAAAGAAGGCATGCTAATGCCAACCTGTTTGTCTTCACTGACTCATAAACAAGCCTGAGATTCTTAAGCAGTTCATTTTTGTAGTTCTGCTGCCATATTGGGATCCCACTCAGAAAACTCAGAAAATGTCCCCTCTTCTGGCCAACTACACACTAGTTGGGCACGTGCCTCCGTGTACATCTTTCCTTGAACCCAGAAGATTCTTTCCCAAAAGACTTTTCCTAGCTAAGGGAAGAGTTACAGGGAGAGTGTCACTGGGCTCCTCTGTGCTCTGGGCTCCTCTGTTACATTAAGATCAGGTTCATTACAGTCAGTCAGAGGACATAACAACTTAGGAAGGAAGGATAGGTTCACATATTGCAACATAATCAAGATACACCTAGGTCATAGGTAAAGCAGGTTTGACTTCCCCAGTCTTGGTGACTGTCAGGGTTATCCTTGTGATTATGTCCCCAAAGACACAAGTTCTGAATGGAACAATGTAATCATCAGTATCTCTAAGCCTCAAAGTGACAGCATTCCCCACCATAAAAGACTAAATTGTCATTCGCTTCCTCTCAACCCCAATGACAAACAAAACAGCTGGTGTAGAAACAGCAGGGGATAAGATGTTGGTAGTTTCCTTACCATCTTTCCAGCTGGCTTCCTCTCTGCTGGCTCTTGGTTGGTTTCATGTGCATCTGTAATCCTGCCTTGGCTGCATCCTTGGGCTCCTGATAAGATAAGATAAGACTATGATAATATAAGATTAAGATAAGATAATCCTTTAATAGTCCCATCATGGGGAAATTCAGTATGTTACAGCAGTATAGATAATACAAATACAAAAGCTCCAAGGTAGAGGCATTACAGTGACAGTAGGTACAGATAAAAAAGGTAAAGGTAAAAAAGTAGTCAAAGGGATATCACAACTTAAGATCTTTCAGTTTTCTGCTCTACTTCATGTTCTCGTAACACAAGCTGCAGTTCCACCTGAGGGTCGCATTGTCTCAGCTGTTGGATAATTAATGTAACACAATAGTCCTTTCCACTCTGCTGCTACTGGTTTCCTCTGGGGCTATATCCACTTATTGATCCCCTAGTGCTGTATTGGAACCTTGCTCTAGCTCCACACATGGCATTTGGCATCATAATGCCTGAACCAACATGTACTTTATCTTATTAATCCCATCAAGGCCTCTCTGCTCAAATAGAAGCATCAGAGTGGTTTTATCATGTTTCTTGTATGTAGCTGCCATCTTAGCAGTTACTCACCAAGAAAAAGACAGAAAATAAAATCAAGAGTGCAGCAACTGGTTGCAGTATGTCTTAGTAAAATAGACACTGGGATTGTCCTTGTAGACTGATAAACACTGCATAAGGCTTTGACCGGCCCTTTAGTGCAAGGGTTAATTACTTAATCAAGGCACTTAATGGTACTTAATGTGCTAATAAAACATATCCCAACTCATTCCGTTAGGGATCCACACACGCACACATGACCTTACAAGTCAGTTACTTCTACACTCACTTCCACATTTAACCACCTTACTAGGCTACAGTGGAGTGAAACACCCCAACATCCGCACATCAACGCAAATGGCTGCCAGAACCCACCATTTAAGGTAAAAGAGACACTGATATACCCAGGATACTCACACCTGCACCATCTGGCACAACATAGTAAACCTCTATCACATTGCCATTACAAAAGGTAACAAAGCTAAGACCTATTTTCTCTCTTCAGGAATGTGGGGGATGTCTTAGAGCCAAGGACAATGTTAATAAATTTTAAGATTTAACATACATTTATAGAAGAAAAAAAAAGATGTGATAAAAAAAAAAGATATAGACACAAAAAAGCAAACAGTATACAAAATAAAAAAGAATAACACATAGAAACAGACCTCTTTTTAAGCTTGGCCTTTGAGATCAACAGAGGGATTTGGGCGGATTATGAGCATGGTTGTATCTCCAGGAATATGATAAGAGTCCATGACCAATTTTTGGGAACTTTCGACCTGTGACTGGAGCTGGCTAATTACATAAACCCAGTGAACAGTGAAAACTTCTTTTCATGGAATATGCCATAACTCTGAGTGGGAACGTCAAATCCAAATTGATATGCGTAGCAAGTGATACAGAATGTGTTTTACTAGTTCAGGCATACCACACATGAAGATAAAATTATAATCCCTTCAGCAGATATGTAATTTGGGGTGGTTTGGATTAATAGTCCAGGTACTTAAGGTCAAAATATGATCTGCATTCCCTGACCATATTCTGGTACACTGATGATTATGAAACTTGACTTATGACATCCATGCCTTGAAGTAATATTTTTCCTTTGTTCCATTTAGAGAGTTTTGGCCTTGCAGGATTCCAGTCTCCAACCATCCAACTGGAATGTCATGCCTGCCCCACACACAAAGCCATCTGGCTTCTTGGCATTTACCTGCAAATGAGCTTGACTATCTCCAAATGAATTAACATCTTGGATCTAATTGCTTACCTGCATCCCAGGATGTGTATTGTGAACTGAATTAACCCCTTCCCTCTCCATGACGAATATATTCCTCGTGGGCAAGAGGCAGTTCATGCTCCAAAACAAATATATTTATCATGGTGATTGCGCAGGCACTGCGACCATGGCGTGTAAAGAGGTTAGACAGAAGGAAGGAGGTCCTGCTGCCAGCCCCTCAGCCTCCTGCAGGTCGATCGCAGGATGCCATGGCAGAAGTATTGAAGGCTATTATACAATTGATCAAGCAATTGCAGGTTCAAATCCCCTAGTGGATCTAAAGAAAAATGGATAAAAAAAAAGTGTAAAAAAACACATTTTTAAAAAGTTTTAAAAAACACACAAAACATATCACAATAACACATAACTTTATTATGTTAAAAATTAAACCCTACACAAAATATGCCCCTACACAGCTCGATCAATTAGTATTGCCATATCTGCATGTTATTTAACCCACACAGTGAACACCGTAATAAAAATAAATAATCATAATTAATTAATTATCAAAAAGTTGAATGTAACCCAAAAGAGTACAGATGAAAACTGCAGCTCGTCCTGCAAAAATATGCCCCTACACAGCTTGATCAATTAAAAACTTATGAATATTGGCCCTGTGATGGCCATTTTTTTTTTTAACGGACGCCACAAGGCTGCATACACTTCACTGTTGGTGAATGGGGGCTATTCAAATGACTGATATTTTGATGGTCCGTTGTCACAAACCCTCAATATCTCTGTGAAAGTAGCTGTTTTTCATGTCCATTTTCACCTTTGTTCATATAAATGTACAGTAGACTTAGAATTTGGCAATGCAAAAGCAAAAAATTTATTCTATAAATGTGTCTTTATTGTGCAAAAGCAGTAAAACATAAAAAACACTTTATAAATTAAGCATCGCTGTAATCACAGTGACCCAGAGAATAAAGTTAGCATGTCATTTATACCATATGGTGAACAACATAAAAACAAAACAAAAAATAAAAAAACATTTTAAATATTACTTTTTTAGTTATTCCACTACCAAAAACATAATAAAAGTTTTTAATGCGTTATTCATGGTTCCATTTAAAAATACAACTTGTCTCAGCAAAATCAAGTCGTCATATGTAAAATTAATAAGTTATGGCTCTCTGAAGACAGGGATAAAAAAAAAGAAAAAAGTATGCTGAGTCCTGCAAGTCAAAATAGGCCGTGTCATTAAGGGGTTAAAATACTGTATACAGAAGATGCAGGCATATTTACAATTAGACATAACTACAACAATGAATGAAAATTATAACTAGACACAAAAGAATATATACATTACTCATAACACATAGGCCAGAGGATAAATATTTGCTTGGTGGGGATTTAGACTACTACAGATCCTAAGAGTGGGGCTGTTTTACCCCCTGTTGTGCATTCCGCCTGCCTGGAGCCAAAGTTGCTGGGGAAGCCAGATGCTACTCACAGTGGTGAGAGCACAAACTGCAGGTCTGGCATGTACCCCCTGATTCTCTGAAGGCTATATCCTTAAGATAGGCCATAACCATCTGGTTGTGTGGGACTGCATGGCTCATGTTCATGATTTCAATGCTGAGTAACCTAAGATAATGCTGGAGCTGTTAATCAACACCAATAGAAAGGTATGAAGCAGGATGTACGTAAGCAATTGGCCACAAAGGTATTTTGTGGTATCCACATTTGTTTCAAGGGATTATCTAAGACTTTTTTTTTTTTTAATGACTATCCTTAGAATTATTAAAATGGTGACCTCATTAAAATGGTGACCATGAGCCATGCATTCCTCACAGCTGTCAGTCCCCCATGATCAGATCTAAGGCCAGGACTGCTCATGCAGAACTTGCATGTTAAAAATTAATTTTCTTGATGCTCAAACCTTTATGAAAGACCACAAAAGTATCTTTCCAAATAAGTTCCCTACCTGGTCCTTTTTATGGTATAATGGTAAGAAAGTATTTGACTGACTCAGTTTATCTATGAATGTATTAAAGCCTTTTCTTAGGATCACTTCATAAATGTCTTTGGCATGTGTTCCTGGGTATCAATATAGAAACAGAATATTTCGATATATTATATATATTCAATTGTAGACAAGTAGGAATTAGTAGTCCATTCCAAATTCAAAAACATCTTATCATTTGATTGTATTTTTATATGTTTTTATAAAATAAAGAATCTAGAAACATTGGTTTATATATGCTTCTACTGTTCTACCACGACTGTTTCTAATTTTCAGTGCTGAAGAAGCCATTAGCAAATACTGTGGTGCTGGTAATCAATAAAGATGTAGGGAGTACTGTAACAACTTACACTCTTTGGTTGATAAAGTTATTGTTACTCATTTATCATTTGGTTACAGTTACAGGACAAAATCTGTGTAAAATAGCCAACAGGCAAGTACATAGTTATATAGTTAAAGGGACTCTGTCAGCAGGAAACACAACATAAATCTTATCACAGTACCTTGTGGGGCTTCTGATACTGTTTCCAAATATGCCTGTGCTATTTTGGACACCTGTAGATGGGCTTATGTATGCACTGTAGAGTAAACGCCCCAAACTTCCACCTAACTCCTTACCCACCACTTGAATGACAACTCTACCTTCTAGTTTGTCACTGTTCTGGGGTTCAGCAAGCAAAGTACCAAATGTACTGTGCATGCCCACCAATGTCATCCTTCACCCGGCAGCTTGTACAGTGGAAGCCCGAATGCAATGCTTCAGGGTGTAGGATGACGTCAACGGACATATGCAGTACATTCAGTACTGTACTTGGCAAACCCCTTGAAAAAGGCTTTGAACACCAAAGCCCTTTGAAAAGGGCTTTAGGGGCCTTTACTCTATAGCGCATGCAGAAGCCCACAATGCAAAGTAAATGCCTCTAAAGCCCTTTTCAACTTAGCATAATTATAAAACACCAAAATTTGCAGGAACCAAACAACAGTCCAATATAACACAGACATACTGTATTTGGAAACAGTGTCATAATTTTCTGTATAATGACGCCGGACGTGACACCTGATGCTCTATCAGCGGTCGCTGACTTCAGACAGAAGCACCTGCAGAGAACAGAGCTGCTCAGGAGAGTAACATTGTTTTCTATGTTTGATCACCTCCCCTGGGGCTCCGCTTATTATACTCTGGGGTCTAAAGAGACCCCACAGTATAATAATAGTAGTTTTGTTTCAGCCGTGTTTGGTCCAATCAAAACAACTGGGTGAGGACTCGGGCTGCCCGTGCCAGGGAAATAAGCCTCGCGTGCTCTCATGGCACGCGTGTCGGGGGTTGCCGACCCCTGTGATAAACTTACTAAATGTAAATAGCTGCTTAACTGTTCACAAGTCCAGTAGGAAAAAAATATAGTAACATGTCAAGCTCCATTAAGAGTAATTTCAATGGATTAAAAAAGGACTACAGTTACATCTAGAAAAACATGAAATAAAATAGGAGTTGTAGCCTGTGAGTTGTAGAATACCATATTTTTTCTTGCATAATGTCTGCGAATGCTCTGATTGCATAATAGACACAGCTCCATCTTTAAGCAACAATAAAGTAAAACTTGGTTACAGCCAGATGGGTTTTAAATGAAAAGAGCAGCAGAGACAGATGCTGAATTTAATTTCTGCATCTTGCAACATACTATGCAGAATTGTGTGGAAACAGATGTTAAACTGCTTTTTTTGATCACATGAAGAAATCACAACACATTAACTATAATAATGCTGCCAATTTTTATGGCTATTATTTGAGTAATACTGCATCAGTAATACTACAAAACGGTGTTTTTTGCAATATCTTTCTAATTATGAGACTAAATGGCATAACTTTTAATGTTCCATTTTATAGACTCTAATGAGAAACACATCATTTCTATTAATGCAATAGAAATCATTAAATTATAATGATTTTATGCCTAAAGTTTCCTTGTATCTGATGGAACAATGTTTGTTCACTTATTTCATATCAATAAATTAAAGCTAGACATTAGATATTATACACATTAGTGTCTGTATCACAAAAGCATGCATGTTTATTTCTATAGGGAAAGGGGAATAAGCCTGTCAGATACCTAGAATATTATACTTCTTAGAATTTATGTAGATTCTCTAAGCTGTAATTGGTTTGGCACTAGCTAGACTGAAGTGCTAAGGGATCTCACTGTTTTTCACCCTTAACACCAGCAAGGAGGAATAGACTTTTCGGATCTGATCTTCATGTTGCAGTTCCCAGAAAAGAATAGTTGGAGTAGAGCTGATGAAGCAGAAGCATAGTCAGAAACTGAGCCAATTGTCATTACTAAAAGGAGTGGTCAGTCTATAGAAGAAGATGAAAGCATATTCAGGAGACACCCAGGAATCAAAAAACCTGTATACGCAAAGGGCAAAGCAGGAGTCATAGGAACAGATAGTTAAGTACACTACTATACACCATTTGGCCTAAAGCATGAAAATATACTGCATATGTCCCAATTAGCCATAACATTAAAACATTGTACCTAATATTGTATAGCACACCTACAAAGAATAAGAGCCAATAACCAAAAATAAGAATATGTCATAATCTGTTCAACATCACATCAAAGTTAAAAATGGGGTTACAATAAAAGATAGCTATAGGTAAACCTATGGGAACACAAAAATTTGCAACAGCACTCTGCATTACTGCAAATACTCACTATATATAAGAATACATAAAGATGAGGTTCTTGGCTTTTACACTTTGATCAAACTGTATTTGTAAGCCCACCTGCTGCAACAAGGCTACCTCTGTTAGATGGGCCCCTACACTAAAATAACTCACCTCTTAGGGCCTTGGTTTCCCATTAACAAAGGGCAAATGTGTTTTTCAGCCATATCATGCCTTGCATACACCAGAAAAAGCCTCCTTCTCTTGACCTGAGGCCTCTGAATGAAGGGGATTGTAGTTCACCCACTCTGATTAAAATCTGAAAAAAATAAAAGTATGAAACGTTGTAAACACAATATAAAAAAATATTTACCCATGCTGTCCTCCATAGTATCCCTCTGAAAGAATAGGACACTGCTATTAGAGAATACCGTTACCATGAAGAGGTTACTTGATCTGCAACATTGGTAGGTAGGTGGTACATGTCAAAGCAAGATCCAAATGACTGCTGGAAACCAAAGGTTTCCAGCAGAACTTGTCCTAGAGCATCACACTGCTTCTGCTTTCTTGTCATAGTGCATCATGGAGCTATCCCTTCCCTTGGTACTGACACATATGAACCCAGTCATGCAATTGATGGAAAAGGAAATACATCTGATACGTCACAAAAGGTGCTAAAGTTACTCTTCTGTAGGAGCAACAAGCTAGTCTTATCTTCCTGGATGTATTAATGAGCTTTTGGGCACCCCTGACCCTGTTGCCAGTTCACTAGTTGACCTTCCTTGGAGCATTTTTGGTAGGTACTAATATCCAACCACTGGCAAGGTGCCAGTGTATGTGTGACCACTGATGCTCTGTCACAGATGTTTTTTTTTTTTCTTTTTTCTTTTAAACAGATGTGTGGTTCTGGGATTTACAAATGACTGAACATCTCAGGTTGGAAGCTCACTCCAATATCCCAGGTGTTACCTACTTGTACCAGAAGCCCTGGGTGTGCCTGTTAAAATCAGACTGTGAGAGAACAGAGGATGCTGTGTGTTGATCTGAGTATGAGAACAAGCCTGAAATGATCACTGTGGAAAACTGCATTTATGGTTGAACCTGATATAAATAAACTTGAAAGACTATTGAGTATATTCAACCATTATAAAAGTGTTATGCTAAATGTGTTTGCAAGGGACTTTTTGTTCACAAACAAAAAAAACAAAATATACTGATACAATGCTATCTGTATCTGACAATCTGAAATGTCAAGTATAGGAGAAAATTGGGAATTTTAAAGGTTAGTTAAAGGTGTAATAAATAAATTTCATACAGTGAAACAAGCTTACCCTCATCAAAATAATGGGTGGTTTACTAACAAAGTACTAAGTGTGGTAAGGCTAAAGCACAAAAAACCATGTGAGAAAACAGCACGTTAACATTGTATTTACAGAGAAGATCCCTTCATTCGGAACTTTCATACTAGTCCATAGCCTTAAATGGAAATTATGAATCAAACCAAAAAAAATTGTGGAGGTGGAAGGGAAAGGTCCATGTCTAAAACAAAAGCCCCTTTTAGGCTAAGGCCCCACTGAGCGAATCGCTGCAAAAAAATGCTGCGGAAACGCATCGTGTTTATTTCTGCAGCGTTTTTCACAGAAAGTCCGCAGAGTTTTCTTATGCAGATTTTCTGCCTCTATTATACCTATACGGAAAACGCCTGAGTTTCCTTAGGCATAATTGACGTGCAGTGATTCACAAAAACGCAAGCGTTTTTTAAATTGCTGCATTTCTGCTGTGGGTTTTTTTCTGCAATATGTGGATGGGATTAGCCAGAATCCCATCTACTTTGCAGGTAATGCAAAATGCAGTGTTTTCTCAATGTGGGGCCCCGGCCGTAGGCTAAAGCCCCACGTGAGGAACTGATATAGAAAGTATATTGAAAAATTATAGAACTTTTTTATTATACAAACAATAACATTGGTCTCTTAATATTGGTCTGAAAGTGACCAGCCCCTTTAAATACACTTCTGATTTTGGCTCAAAAAACCATAGGAAAAGTCATTCTGTTTGGAAACCACTCATTTTTCAGAAAAAAAAAGATGTATGCTGTCAGATTCTTCCTGCATATCCACATCTTCTGTTTCCCAGCTGTTATATGGTAATTGATTTTATTCAATTTGCACTTTTGTTTGTGTTCTGTTTTTGCTCTGTTTGTCTATGCCTTTTGTGAGATCAGTTCCACTTGTCGAGAACTCCAAGCAGAGTTGTAAAGACCTACATCAACCTATATACCTATATTCACATAACTGAATTTCATCCATGAAATTCAGTCAATGTGTGAGCCAGATTCACCGGCCTGATCAGTATGCTGGGAGAGGGACTCCTAGTTATCTAGATGCCTCCCAGTGACATACTGTTCCAGAGCACTCTGTACCATTGTGATCAAAGTTTAGATTTGTGATCTTATAAACATAGTCCAAGTGTTGCCATGGAAAAAAGTAATTTCCAGGTCCCAGATAAGTCAGTTAATAAGGAATAAGGTGAACTGGAGGGTAGGGCTTCAGACACAAGCAACAACAGTGTTCAGTAGTGAGCATTTTGAGCCCAAGAGTGCTTCCCAAAAGTTAATGTGCAAAGTGAAAATTTAAATTTTTAAAGAAATATACAATTTCAGTGCCCAATATGTTGTGTCCACTTGGTATCAACAGAGAAACGCAGTCTTAAAATTTTAAGTTGGTTATCCTGGGTACATTAAAGCTGTATTTATAGGCATAAACTGCTGTTTGGGCACACAGCAGGGCTCAGAAGTGAAGGTGAGCTGCCCTTTTTCGGCTTTTGAGGGTAGATTTAGAGGGATTACTTCTTAGATGCCATGTTGCTTTTGCAGAGCCTCAGAGCTGACAGCAATGTGAAATTCCCCAAGAAGTTACCCACTTTTGTAAACTACTCCCTTCATACTGTATATAAAAATTTTATATAAATTTTCAGTTTTCACCCACAGCTGCGCATTCATTTCTGGAAAATAAATTAATGCAATACTTGGGTGTAAGAATGATCGATACCCACATGTGAAATTGTTAAGTTTATTATCCTGGGTACAACAATGTCTCACTGTATATGTGGGCGCAAAAGGGAAGGATAACTGTTTGGCTCCTGGAATGCAGATTGAGATAGTTTGGGTTTTGGAAACCATGTCACGTTTGCAGTTCCCCTGAGGTGCCAGTAAAGTGGAATTCCCCAGGAAATGGCCCCATTTTGAAAACTGCACCCCTGAAAGAATTTATTAAACAGTGTCATGAGCACTGGTTTCTAGACAGGAATGCACTGCAGATGGTGAAAGTTAATATGTAAACTGTGCAGAGTGCATTGGGTACACTGAATTCTACCCTATTTTCTCACTAGCTACTAGGATGGTAGGTTATTTCTTGTGTCATTTTCTTCATAATCTCTAGGGTGCACCCTGATGTATGTTAGCACAGTTTATACATTCCCTTCCTGTCGCAGTCAATTTTGCCCTAAAGAAATGTAGATTTTTGGGTGTTTTTTTGCTGTCATACTCTACAAGCTATCATTTTTTTATTTTTGTGGCAATGTAGCCATATGAGGGCTTATTTTTTTAGATGCATTTTTAATGTCACCATTTTCAATTATCTATAACTTTTTCACAAAATTTTATTAACTTTTTCTGAGGGGGTTAAAAAAAAAAAATTCTCCCATTGTTTTTCTAACTTTTTAAAAAAAATTTTGCCATTCACCGTACACCATAAGTAACATGTCTTTTTATTTATTTCTTTGGTGCAATACAATTTATTTTATTTTTAATGTGTTAATAATTTTGTAGAATAAAAATTCATTTAGGGAAAAAATCAATTGTTTTTGCATTTCCATCTTCTTATAGGCATAATATTTTTATTTTTCTGTTGATGGAGATGATGTTTTATTAATTTTTTGGATGACCTGTGCTTTCTAATGCATGTTCACCATGCAGGTTAAATAATGTTTTAGTTTTATTGTATTTTATGGCCACTTGAACCAGCAATCATCTGATTACTGGTTCAATGTAGTACACTGTAATACTCATATGTCTGCATAGGCTGACAGCTTATGTAATATTGATCCTGCCAACAACCAGCAGAAGAGTCAGACCCAAGGTCACTGAGCAGACCCCAAGCTGCCATGAAAACACATCGGCACACCCAAATGCATCCAATGGGAGCCCATCTTTGGGAAGTGGCACTTCAGAAAACTTCTTATATGCAGTGGTCATGATTGAGCATAGAGTGCTAATTTATAGTGGCATGGGCTCACAGCTATATCAGAAATATCTGGGGTTTTTTGTAGCATCTCCACCACCTCCATAGTTAGCATGTACAGCAGGGGAGACAGGGTGCCATTTGCAATGGTGAAGGAAGTACAGAGCAGGTGATTGAACCTAACTGTGGCTGAGGGATCATGGTAGAGAGTCATAATTTTCACATTCAAGGAAGGGCCCATACCAGTCTAGTGGAGGGAGCCATGCAGGAACATCCAGTAAAGCTCATCAAAAGCCTTTTCAGCATCTATAGATAGGAGACAAGTAAGGATCTTATGTTTCCACACATGAGAGAATAACAGGACAATCTTATTACTATAGCATAATAGAAAAGTGATGAATGGCTATTATTTTGTCAAATATTTTGAAGTCTGTGCTGATGAGAGAGATCGAGAGAAAATTCTGGCACATTATTAACTCTTTTCCAAGGTAGGGAAGGACTTCATTGCATGCCCATATGAGCCTACAAAGTATGGGGAGCAAAGGGACAGTTTGAGGAAATGGAATAACAATAATAATAATAATTTTATTTACATAGTGTCAAGATATTGCGCAACATTTTACAAATCAGAGGGGACATGAACAGATAATATCAGTCAATACAGGTTAACGAAATAATTAACATATCAAACAATAGGAGTTAGGGCCCTGATCACAAGAGTTTACAGTCTATGACTGAATACTTGGGGCATAAATGAATGGAGCAGTGTGTAATTCTGTCATGATGGAGTTAGAGAAAGGAGAATATTATTACAATAGCTAATAGACCTGAAAAAAACTCCCAATCATGGCCCACCAGGAGAATTAAAAAGATGGAAGTGGGGAGACGAATAATATCCACATGTGTCTCAAACAACAAACAACAGCTGCTAGAAAGAAAGGGCAGTAACCCCACATGGATGCAAGGGTCTCTAAAATTGTGTAACAGAATGTGATACATGTAAATGTGGTAGCCCCAGGTATGTCAGCGCTCAAAACAATTTGTTAAAGCAATTGCCATACTAATACATAATAGACCAAATAACCAGGATACGTGTCTGGGATGTCCTCGAGGAGATGCAATGGAGCGGGTACCCCATCTGAGGGTAGGATGTTGAGGCACAAACGTAGCCAAAAGTCATTCGGGGCCCGAGACCCTGGGAAGCTGGAGTGCCTCACAGAAGTCTGGGATGTATGATGGGCTGTGTAAAGGTGGAGGTCTCCCCCTCTCCTGACCATAAGTTGAAAGGGGTTTCCCACGAATAATAAATGCTGCGTTCTTATAGTACCTCCAATAGTGGTCGCAAAGCCCTCTTTTTGTTTAGATTCATTTTGGAGAGTTCCATAAGCATCTCCACTTTGACGTCCTCCACTGTAAGATTTGCTTATATCTCAGGCCTCTGAGAGCATGTCCTCCTTAACTGTGAAGTAATTAATTCAACAAAGAACTTCCCTTGGTCTGGTAGGATCAGAGTTGCAGCATTCCTGAGTTCTATGCTTTATATTTATTTAGGGAGGAGGTACACAAAATGTTATCTAGAATGGAATTGAACAGCTTCTCAAGATAAGAATTAATTGAGTAGATGTGACAGATTCGGGGACACCATAAACCCTTATATTATTCTCCTATTTCTATGTTCATGGTTTTAAGCAATTTTAAAAAGCATGTTGGTAATGCAGGTCCAGAGTCCTCTGCTCAACCTCCTGATGACCCTCCACTGTAGTAATGTCATCCTCAATCCTCTGAATTTGATCAGTGAGCTTAGCAGTCTTGTAAGAGGTTTCCAGCCTGACTACATACCCTTCTATGTCTTGCTTAGTAGGAAAGTTGTAATTTTTAGGTCCTTGTCCTGGAGATCGGTGCCCACAGGTGAGAGACCATGAGAAGATTGCAGAGGAGCCAGACTATTATGTTCTACCTGCATAGAAGGTGGATTGAGCCATTTGGCCTGTGAAGAGGAGGCCAAGAAGCAAGGATTCCCTGGTGGAGCTGCTGGAATCTTACTGGGTCCACCAAGAACCACTAGATTCTGCCAATTGAGGAAGCCCTTCTGGTGAGGTAGCTAAATCGCTCCCTTTTTTCACATTCCAACCATGATGAATAAATAGGGGATAATTAACCCCTTGTCGACATGCAATGTAGTTGCATGGTGCAGCTTAGAAAGGGTTTCCTGCATTCTGCCATACTATTACAGCAGAAGCGTAGTATTTGCTCGGAAGCTGAGTGGTCAACATTTAGAGCAGGTGTCAGGTGTTCAGGGGTGCTGATGTCCTTTAATGGCAGTCTGGGGTCTGATCCGTGAGGTCTGCCCATGCTTTCCGTGGCTGTGATCCTACTTTAGGTAGCATCGATGAAATAGATTGCATAGATTAAAAAAAAAATGTAAAAAAATGTTAAAAAAACAAACCATACAATAATACTAAAATGTTATTTAAACTGCACGGTGAACTTATTAAAAAAAGAATAATTTTTTTTTTTGTCATCTTGCCTCACAAAATATGCACTGAAACCAAAAATGGTACCAACAAAAAACAAGCTCCTGCTGCAAAAAAATAAGCCTTCACCCAGCTCCATTGGCAGAAAAATAAAAATGTTATGGCTCTCAGAAAATGGTGATGCAATAACAATTGATGTTTTTTCTCTAAATGGATTTTTGTTCTGCAAAATTAGTATCACATAAAAAAAACAAACAAAAACAAATTAGATACCTGTGTAATTGTACCAATCCAAAGTAATTTGTCACTTACACTGTACGAGGAATGGGAAAAAATGTAAGTGCTAAAAAGCAATGGCAGAGACTTCCAAGACTACCAAGTTTCCTGTGCCTTTGAAGCTCACACATCCCCACATCATCAGTGATCCACCTCTGTGCTTTACAGTAGGAATGGTGTTCCTTTCATCATAGGCCTTGTTGACACCTCTCCAAATGTAACGCTTATGGTTGTGACCAAAAAGTTCGATTTTTGTCTCATCACTCCAAATTACCTTGTTCCAGAAGTTTTGAGGCTGGTCTCTGTGCTGTTTGGCGTATTGAAGGTGAGATTCTTTGTGGTATTTGCGCAGTATTGGCTTTCTTCTGGCAACTCGACCATGCAGCCCATTTTTCTTCAAGTGCCTCCTTATTGTGCATCTTGTGTGACACCGATAGTGTCCTCTATTTCAGCTGATGTTAAGTGTGGGTTTTTCTTTGCATCCCGAACAATTTTCCAGGCAGTTGTGGCCGAAATTTTGGTTGGTCTACCTGACCGTGGTTTGGTTTCTGGGCATGCTATCAGGCCAAAATCACCAGGGTATGTGAACTTTTGAACAGGGTCATTTTGATGTTTTTGGTTGTCATTATGATTTAAAAAGCGAAAAAACAGAAGTTTGACAATAAATGGCTTCAACCAACCACTAACCATGAGTGGAGAAAAAGGTTTTGTGTTATCATTCATATTCTCTGAAAAAAGGCCAAAAAAAACAAAAAATCTGCTAGGGTATGTAAACATTTTAGCACATCTGTATATAAGTAATATGTGGCAAGCAGACAAAAAAACGTTAACAATATATGAACTTGGTTCAAAGTATCAGCTACACATTCCTGTCCTATGCCCAAATAAAGGCATTTTATGATAAGAAACTCATCAAGCATATCAGGAGAAATGACCAGGAACCTGTTCAATACTTTCATAACACAAGGTATGGGTAAGGGAGCAGTGTCTCATCTGTATAGGAAGTTACAGCTGACAAAATTAGAAAAAAAAACTAAATCCCAGGTGTTTAAAAATTGGGCAGATGCACTCCAAGACCCAGAATTGTCCACAACAGCGAAAGAGGCTTATCGATGAACAATGGAGCGAATCATATTTTCATTTTCTACATAACACTATATATGCATTTAATATCCTTCCTTATGCCAATGCCTGTTTGCTTGACAGCATGACCCAAGTGTAACTTGGGAATAGCAGAGTTAATACATTGTATTTGGCAATACCAAATAATAAGCAACTTTTGGAAATAAATGGGTAGATTAATTCTGGATGTATGGAAAATATGACTATCTTTAGTAGATCTTCCTTCTACCACAATGACACTCAATGTTACAGTGACTCTATTAGTTGCCAAACATTGTCTTTTACAATGATGGCTCTTGTCCTCACCTCTGAATTTTAATAAGGTGCTCACACAATTTAAGGGGTTCATGGAAAAGGAATGACTACCGGTTCTCAAAATAAAGGATAACTTACTAAAACTATTTTCCAAAATGTGAGGTTCCTTCATAACCCATGCTAATAATAGGGAAGAGATCATTAGAATCATAACATAATTTAAATTGAGTGGTGTCTGGAATTCTTCCTATGGGGAGATTTAGGAGACCTTTGGGCATAAGGAGAGATCGAGAGAACGAAAATCTCCCCCCATTTCTTCTTTATAATGGCTCACCAACTTACACTTAAAGGGGATATCCAGTTTTTACTATTGATGGCCTATCCTTAGAATAGCCCTGCAGTTCATCTATATATTGAGTGTGGTTCTCGGTAATATTTGTATACCACAAGCTGTGCTGCTCACTTGCCGTACAAATTGTAGCAATGGCTGTAGGTACTGCAGCACAGTCCTATTGAAGTACACTATGTAAACACTATACAGCACTGTTGTAATATGAGAAAAGCTAAATATACTGAATTTATAACCCCCTCAAAAAGAGTTACTAAAACTTAATCATTAAATTTTAGGCACCCCAAAATGGTGTTATTAAAAAGTACATATAATCCTGAAAAAAAACAAGCCCTCGTATATCTACATCACCAGTTAAAAAACATTTAGCTTGTACACTGTGACGACAAGAAAACAAAAATCGGTTTATCTTTAGGACAAAACTGGCTGTGGAACAAAAATGTACAGGTATATGCTGTGTGAGCCTGTATCATGGCACACCATATGCTTAGAGTTTACGAGAGAAAAAACACCAGAACTGACCCCCCAGGATGCTCCATCCAATTTTCAGTTCTTGTATAACACCATGTCTGATGAAGGAAGCTTGTGCTTCTGAAAGCTTACTTATAAATATACTCAGTTAGCCTCTAAAAGGTATCGCCTCATTTCTTCACTCTTCCATCCCAGTTATAGGAGCTAGTTAAATAGAATGGGATTTGGTGAACCTTATGTACTCTGCACAGCTTACATTTTCACTTCTGGGAAACTAATGCTCACTACACCCCTTGATAAATTCCATAAGGGGTATAGTTTTCAGAATTGAGTTACTTTCTGGGGGATTCCATTTCACTGGCACTGCAGGGGCTCTTCAAACATCACATTATGTCCATAAATCAGACCATCTAAATCTGGGCTCTAAAAGCCGAACAGTGCTACTTCCTTCCCAAACAGCAGTTTATGCCCACATATATGACATTATTGTAGATGGTTTGTTTTTTTTGGAAACCATGCCACTTTTGCAAATTCCTTGAAATGCCAGTATAGTGGAATCTCCTGACATGCGACCCCAGTTTGGAAAATACACCCCTCAAGGAATTTATCTAGGGGTGTGTAGTGGCCATTTTTATCTTCCCCAAGTATTTCATTCATTTATTTTTCCAGGAATTAAATGGTCAGCTGATGGAAAAAAGTGAAAAATGCAAATTTTCCAGAAATGTTTCAGTGTGTGAAAATACGTTGTGCCCAGCTTGTGTCAGAGACAAACACTCCAAAAGCCGTTGCACCCACAATAACCTACTTAACAGTTTTTTGAGTTTGTGTCTCTGCTGACATAAGCAGGGCACAGCATATTGGATACTGAGATTGTGTATATCTGGAAAAATTATAATTTTAACTTTTCACTGCACATTAATTTCTGGAAAAATGCAGCAATTAAAATAATGCAGCAATTGAGTGGTAAAAATGCTTGCTAACCCCCTTTATAAATTTCTTGAGGGATTTAGTTTACAAAATGGGGTCATTTCTTGAGGAATTCTACTTTACTGGCACCTCTGGGACTCAAAAGCAGCATGGCATCCAAAAATCTGTCCCTCTAAATCTACACTCCCTACAGCCAAAAAGCGCAATGCTCCTTCCCTTTTGAGCCCTGCTATATGTCCAAATAGAAGTTTAAACATTTTTGGTACCCGGGATAATGACCACAACATATTTCAATTTTCACTTTGCACATCAATTTTTGTGAAAAACTCTTGGGCTCAAAATGATCAGTATAGGTCTTGAGAAATTCTTTGAGGGTGTAGTTTATAAAATGGGGTCATATTTGGGGGGGTCAATTTTTTTTTTCTCATTTTGCCTCAGACCATCTGCAATTGCCTGCCAATACAGTATAAATTACCACATTTGGCCTCAAATGCACATGATGCTTGTAGTGCCATGTATCTGTTTTCACTGACGTTCTGCCTTTCTTAGCAGACCTAGCTTATTTGCTACCTCTGTGTTATGTTCCCACTCTTGTCTCTTTAATTATTAGTGTTGCACCTGTTTCATTTCTTCAGCCTACTCTTGTGTCTTTAGTCTGTGTCAATAGTTTTTTTGGACTGAGCATTGTGTGTGTGTTGTTCAGTTCCTTGTACTGTTCTGTTCTCATACATGCTCCTGTTTTGCTGGTGTCTCTGTTTGACTAGTCTGTTTTGAATCCTAGGCTGTTTCTATGGCCTTTGGCCCTTTGTTCCTGATACTTGTATCCTCCAGTCTTTCTGCAATATATCCTGCTACCTGGGGCCGTGTGCCAATTCACTGAATTTGGTAGGTAACTTCTCACTTAAACACACTAAAGTAACTGAATAACTGTGTGAAATAAACTATAATAAAATGTGCGCTTCCTGCTACCTGCCTTCTGCTACCTGTGGCCATGTACCTTCTTGTACCTGTGTTTATTTTGTCCTGATCCCGGTTTGATTTTGATTGTCTGTGTACCTTTCTGCATTGTTTTTTTTTTTTTTTTAACTGTAATTTTTATTAAGTTTTTACAAAAGTTTTAGAATAAAAACTGCATTATAAAACAACATAGAGTAATAAAAAAAAAAAACAATCCAAACAAGGACAAACAGAACACAAGACGAGAGGCAAGAAATATACAGGGTTGGGGAACAACAAGAGGAGAGGAAGGGAAAAGAACAATCAGAGCCCATGGAGGTATGTATTGGTTTTAAGCTAAGGTCACAGCAAAAAAATCATTGCTGTTTGACTCACAGTGCTTTTCACAGAAAGTCCACAAAGGTTTCCTCTGCGGACTTTTTGCTTCCATTATACCTATAGGGAAACTGCCAGAGTTTCTGTAGGTACAGTGGGGAAAAAAAGTATTTAGTCAGCCACCAATTGTGCAAGTTCTCCCACTTAAAAAGATGAAAGAGGCCTGTAATTGTCATCCTAGGTAGACCTCAACTATGAGAGACAAAATGAGAAAACAAATCCAGTAAATCACATTGTCTGATTTTTAAAGAATTTATTTGCAAATTATGGTGGAAAATAAGTATTTGGTCAATAACAAAAGTTCATTTCAATACTTTGTTATATATCCTTTGTTGGCAATGACAGAGGTCAAACATTTTCTCTAAGTCTTCACAAGGTTGGCACACACTGTTGCTGGTATGTTGGCCCATTCCTCCATGCAGATCTCCTCTAGAGCAGTGATGTTTTGGGGCTGTCGCTGGGCAACACGGACTTTCAACTCCTTCCAAAGGTTTTCTATGGGGTTGAGCTCGGGGAGACTGTCTAGGCCACTCCAGGACCTTGAAATGCTTCTTACGAAGCCATTCCTTCGTTGCCCTGGCGGTGTGCTTGGGATCATTGTCATGCTGAAAGACCCAGCCACGTTTCATCTTCAATGCCCTTGCTGATGGAAGGAGGTTTGCACTCAAAATCTCACGATACATGGCCCCATTCATTCTTTCATGTACACGGATCAGTTGTCCTGGTCCCTTTGCAGAGAAACAGCCCCAAAGCATGATGTTGCCACCCCCATACTTCACAGTAGGTATGGTGTTCTTTGGATGCAACTCAGCATTCACTCTCCTCCAAACACGACGAGTTGTGTTTCTACCAAACAGTTCTACTTTGGTTTCATCTGACCATATGACATTCTCCCAATACTCTTCTGGAACATCCAAATGCTCTCTAGCAAACTTCAGATGGGCACGGATATGTACTGGCTTAAGCAGGGGGACACATCTGGCACTGCAGGATCTGAGTCCCTGGCGGCGTAGTATGTTACGTTAATCCCAGCTTTCTGCTGGTCATTCACTAGGTCCCCCCGTGTGGTTCTGGGATTTTTGCTCACCATTCTTGTGATCATTTTGACCCCACGGAGGTCTTGTGTGGAGCCCCTGATCAAGGGAGATTATCAGTGGTCTTGTATGTCTTCCATTTTCTAATTATTGCTCCCACAGTTGATTTCTTCACACCAAGCTGCTTGCCTATTGCAGATTCGGTCTTCCCAGCCTGGTGCAGGTCTACCATTTTGTTTCTGGTGTCCTTCCACAGCTCTTTGGTCTTCACCATAGTGGAGATTGGAGTGTGACTGTTTGAGGTTGTGGACAGGTGTCTTTTATACTGATAACAATTTCAAACAGGAGCCATTACTACAGGTAATGAGTTGAGGACAGAGGAGCCTCTTAAAGAAGAAGTTACAGGTTTGTGAGAGACAGAAATCTTGCTGGTTTGTAGATGACCAAATACTTATTTTTTCTTAAAAAATCAGACAATGTGATTTTCTAGATATGTTTTCTCATTTTGTCTCTCATAGATGAGATCTACCTATGATGTCAATTACAGGCCTCTCTCATCTTTTTAAGTGGGAGAACTTGCACAATTGGTGGCTGACTAAATACTTTTTTTCCCCACTGTAACACTTTCCGGTAAGACTGTGTTCACATGCTGCGGTTTTGTTCAAAAATGCATTAGTTTTTATCAGAAAACAAAATGTGTTTTTAAATAATGAATGCGTTTTTTTAAAAAACAGCATACATTATTCAAAAATGCATGCAGTTTTCCCTGCATGATGTTAATTGTAACGCATTCACATCTTTTGCACATGTTGCTCGTCTCCTTCACTCTCCCTATGCATCTACCATGCTGCGAGTCCTTCAGTGTCCATGAAACCCTCTGACCATTCACGAAAGAATGCTGATGATGGAGACAGAGGAGAGGCTAGAATAGTAAAACAAATACATTTGAAAATAAAGACAATATATATCTCATAAAACCCCTTTAAATGTGCAAATTTCTCCTCTAATTCCCATTAAATGAAAGGGTTAACAAACTATATGGTGTTTTGACTTAAGGGGTGCAGTTTTGAAAATGGGTTAATTTATGGGTCTTTCAAATCCCATTCAGAACTCAGTTAGTCCCTTGAAAAAAGAATTTTGGAAATTTTTTTGAAAATTTGGAAAATTGCTATTTAATTTGTAAGACTTATAATGTCTGAAAAAATTAAAGGATGTTTAAAGTTTGATGGTAAAGTAAACAGAGATATGGTATATTATATTTCTGAACTAATTTGAGTGATATGACTCATCTGTATGAAAAGCAGATAATTTCAAACATTTTAAATGTTCTGCCCTTCACCTTGCCAAACAAGCTTATTTCACCGCTATCATCTCTTCTCTCTCCTGTAACCCTAAAAGGTTCTTTGAAACTTTTTACTCCTTACTCACTCCCAAGGTGCAGGTGCCATTCAGATGACCTGGCCTCTTATTTCCATGACAAAATTGATAAGATCCGTCAGGAAATAACTGCCCAATCCCCAGGTGGCATTGATCCCCACACCAACCGCACTACAGACTTCATTCTCATCTTTTGAACCTGTTACACACGAGGAAGTATCTCAGCTATTTTCCTCTTCTCGCCCTACGACCTGCAGTAGTGACCCTTTCCCAGGGGCGCACCGCTAATGAGGTGAGGTGAGGCGGCCGCCTCGGGCGGCACTGTCGGGGGGGCAGCATTTTACTATTTAATGTAAACCAGCCCAGGACAGGCCGCTTTAAAAAAAAAAAAAAAAACAGAGCTGAGCGCGGCCTGTCCTGGGCTGGTTTACAAGACGTCGCATCTCAGCGCAGGCGGCGATACAATGACGTCATCACGCCGCCTACGCTGAGACACAGACGTCGCGGACAAGAAGAGGAGGCGGCGGCGGCTGCATCAAGGCAGGTGAGTATAGCTTTTTTTTTATCTATATAAATAGGCCGTAACCTGTTGGAGTATCCCCGGCAGGTCAGGGCCTATTTATTTACCTACCCGCGTCTACTCGTATCGGTAAGTGAGGCCGCGGGCCGCAAATACTACTATTATTATACTCCGGGGTCTATTCAGACCCCGGAGTATAATAATCGGAGGCCTAGGGTTGGTGAGGGAACATAAAAAACAGTGTTACTCACCTCCTGCGATCCGATGTAACTCAGGCTTGAGGCCTGTGGTGACGTCATCAGGTCGCGTCGCCGGCCTGATCACGTGACGTGTGTGCGCAATTAAACAGGGCCGAAAGCTGCAAGGAGTGCACCGGTGTCCAGGATAGGTAAGTAACTCTGATTTTTATGTTTGTATTCTCCCCTGGGTCTCCAATCATTATACTCTGGGGTCTGAAAAGACCCCAGAGTATAATAATAGTTCATGGGTCGGCCACTATGGGGCATAATACCCTGTGCAGGGACCACTGTAGAGCATAATACCCTGTGCAGGGGCCACTCTGGAGCATAATACAAGTGCAGGGGCCACTATAGAGCTTAATACCGAGTGCAGGGGCCACTATAGAGCATAATACAAGTGCAGGGGCCACTATGGAGCATAATACCAGTGCAAGGGCCACTATGGAGGATAATACCAGTGCAGGGGCCACTATGGAGCATAATACCCTGTGCAGGGGCCACTCTGGAGCATAATACCAGTGCAGGGGCCACTATGGAGCATAATACAGTGTGCTGGGGCCACTATAGAGCATAATACAAGTGCAGGGGCCACTATGGAGCATAATACCAGCGCAGGGGCCAATATGGGGCATAAAACTGTGTGCAGGAGTTGCTGTGGAACATAATACTGTGTGCAGTGGCCAATGCGGGGCATAATACCGTGAGCAGGGGCCACTATGGAGCATAATACCGTGTGCAGGGGCCGCTGAGAGGCATAATACAGTGTGCAGGGGCCGCTGCGGGCCATAACACTGTGTAATACTGTGTGCAGGGGCTGCTGTGGAACTTTATAGTGTGTGTAAATGGGGCGCTATAAACATGGGCTATGGCACCTGTTTATATTATACGCTGTCTGTTTATAGTGACCGTGTGATGTAATTGTAGCCTTGTCACATACTGTAGACATGTACAGGACGAGGCTGCAGTTACATTACATGGCCGCTATGAGATGAAATACACTATGTAAACAGAGAAGCGGTCATGGCACTTACACAGGTACCATTCAAACAGCTGATCAGTGGGGGTCCTGGGTTTTTGAACCCCACTGATTAGTTTATTAATGACCTGGAAAACCTTTTAATTAGTTAACACCTGGGGTATTATTAATAAAGGGCACTATTTATACAGGGTACCACATTATTAATATAAAGATACACTTGGGGGTATTATTCATTATGGGGGGTTATATCATATATTGTATAATTGGGGGTAGCAGCAGGATGGGGGCTTTGTGTAGGTGAGGACAATGTGGGTTGGATGCCTGGAAAAGTGAGGAGCCAAAGATGTCTGTGTTGCAACCTTTACAGAGACAAGTCACAGATGGAAGAAGTGGTCATGGCGGCCCAAAGGGAAGAGAAGGGAAATGTGACCGATTAGTCAGAGACGTCACCGGTAAGTCACAAAATGTTACTGCACTGTATTCACCTAAATGATAGAGGATAAATACCTGAGTGATGGGGGTCTGTCTGCTGAGACCTCCACTGAGCCTGAGAATTGGGTTTTTTCCCCCACTAGGTGGGAATTCAGCCTGACTGCAGCCATATATATAGGTGTGTCACTTGGTGGATGGACGAACCCGCGGGGCTCTCATTCACATCAATGGGAGTGCCAAAGATACCCGAAGTCCAGTACTCAGCTATCTGCGGCGCTCCTATTATAGAGAATGGGGGCCACGTGGGCTCGTCCATCCACCAAGCAGAAGATGTGTGACGTTACTTTCATTGTTAATGCCGTATTGTTGATCTGATACTGAAGTAATACAGGAAGAAGAATTCTTAAAACCTGTTTTATAACTTTGTGTATTGTGTATATTGTGCGACGATAACAGTGTGTTAAACTAGTAGCATGGAAACTCAGTTTTTTTTTTTTTTTTTTGGGGGGGGGGGGGCGTCTTTCTATAGTCCGCCTCAGGCAGCAAAGAGGCTAGGTTCACCACTGCCCTTTCCCCTCACACCTTCTCAAATCTCTGTCTCCTGCTGTCACGACTTACCTTACTAAAATATTTAACCCCTCTCTCTTCTGGAATTTTCCCATCCTCTTCCAAACATGCTGTCATAACCCCACTACTGAAGAAATCCTCCCTTGACCCTTCCTGTGCTGCTAACAATCAACCCGTCTCTAACCTCCCCTTCATCTCCAAAGTCTTGGAACACTTGGTCTATTCTCGCTTAATCCGTTATCTTTCTGCTAACTCTCTTCTTGACCCCTTACAATCTGGATTCCGCACTCTGCACTCTACTGAAACGGCCCTCACAAAAGTCTCCAATGATCTCCTGACGGTTAAATCCAATGGTGACTATTCTCTTCTTATTCTTCTGGCTCTCTCAGCAGCATTTGACACTGTTGACCATCAACTCCTTCTCACTATGCTCCGCTCTCTTGGCCTCACGGACACCACGCTCTCCTGGTTCTCCTCTTATCTCTCAGACTACACTTTCTGTGTATCATTTGCAGGCTCTGTTTCTTCCTCTCTTCCCCTTGCCGTTGGGGTTCCTCGGGCTCGGTCAGTTTGGTGGGTCATTTGGTCATGTTTTAGAGCAAGTTATAGCAGGGATTTTGGGGGCATTAAGGAGCTCACTCTCCTTTGCTCCTGCCAAAATTAAAAGCAATTCTGTCACCAGAACCCAGCCTCTGTTGCCACAATATTGTTGTTTTTGTCAATATGGAATTTAACTTTTTGGAGCAACAAGCGTGTTGCCATTGTTCCAAAGAGGTTAGGGACTATGCCCTTGTTTCTCTACAGAGCTAATTTGCATATTGACAAAAACAGCTAGATCTCAGCAACAGAGGCATTATCTCACAAGGAGAAAATGCAGTTTCATTCAGGTGATCACAATCTATCTCTATTCTCAGGATAGGTCATCAGGATCAGTGGGAAGTACCAGAACCCCCACCAATCAGCTGTTTCAGACAGGGCCGCTTTAACCATAAGGCCAACGGTACACTTTCACCGAGCCCTATGGTAGTTGGGGCCCCCTTTGGACATCGGGACAGTCCTGCATTTTCTGTACCACTGTCCAGGGCAGTGGGTGCGGGTTGCCCCAACTCATCAGCATCAGGTGAGTTGGGGCAACTCGGCCAGTCATGAAATAGGGAGCCGTCCGCTACCTGTTTCATCATCCAGCCGCTGTCCTTGATCGGATTCTCCTGGGAGCAGAAGGCGCGATGTAGTGACGTCACTTACATCACGCCTGTTACTCCTAGAAGACTCCTGGGCCCGAGAGAGAGTGAATGGGGGAATGGGGAAAGGTGAGTTTTAAGGTTTATTTTTTTTCTTTGATTATATACAGCAGGGGACATAAAACTGTGGGGGCAACCTATGTTGTGGGGGGGACATGATACTGTGGAAGCAATCTGGGAAGAGGGGGGACATAATGTGGGGGCAACGTGAGGGGTGGGGGGACATAATACTGTAGGGGAAACCTGAGGGGGACATGACAGTGTGGGGGGACATACTGTGGGGGCAACCTGGGGGGACATGATAGTGTGGGGGAAACTTGAGGGGGACCTGACAGTGTGGGGGGACATGATACTGTGGGGGCAACCTTGGGGGAACGTGATACTTTGGGGCAACCTGAGGGAGACATGACACTGTAGGGGACATACTCTAGGGGCAACCTGGGAAGTCGGGGGGACATGACACTGTGGGGGCAACCTGGGGGGACATGACACTGTAGGGGAAAACCGAGGCAGACATAACAGTGTGAGGGCAACTTGGGGGTGGGGGATACATGACACTGTGGGGGCAACCAGGGGAGTGGGGGATATGAATCTGTGGGGGCAACCTGGAAGGGGGAATTATGGGGCCACTAGGGATGAATTAGGCACTAAGGGTGTTATACTATGTGGGGGCCATTCAGGGGGCATTAGAATTTTTGCAGGTCAGGTATTTCTAGGTGGTGGTGATGGAGGGGGGGCCACTTATGAAACCCTTGCACAGGGCCCACCAATGTGTTAAAACGGCCCTGGTTCCAGACATCCTCCAAAGCTGGAACCTATGAGCTGGAAGCAGAAGGCTATGTAGCCGTGGTACTGGAGTACCCCTTGTAGTACTTAAATGGGAGTGGAGTTGCAGCCTGGAGACTTCTGCTTCTGTCTCCTGCATAGGTATCAGCACCCAAAGCTGCCTGGAACAGTTGATTAAGTGCAGTCAAAAATAAGGGATAGACTAGGGATTTTATTGGAAAATTTGCAGCATATTTCAGTACCCACAAAGTGGATAAAATTGAAATATATCATCTACACCCTGGAGGAAAAAAAGATCCACACTAGAAATTGTCCTGTGGTGTGGATTTTAAATTTACAGCATGTCTGCTTATGCTGTGGATTTTCACTGTGTATTTCACCCTTTTAAATATATAAGGTAATTTCTATGGCAGATGTGCAGCAAAATCCCTTCGGAAACCCATATGTAACACATGAAGAGTTTGCCACAGAATTATGACAAAATCCACAGTGGAAAATCCACAATGAAAAAGTAGTTTATGTGGATGTTTGTTTGACATCTCCAGGCATTTTAATCAGACTGTCTTTCTTGCCTTTAGCAACCAATCCTAGCAGAAGACGAAATGAAAGCTACTCTGTGATTGGGAGTTTAGGCAACAAAGAGTTTTTCTTTTAGACAATTTCATAAATGCCTTTCACTGTATCAAAGTACTATACATTAACAGTTGGTTCTAGGGAAACTACCAGCTTTGTATCTTTGTTGTCGTACAGCACCATCTGATGGTAAATTCTGAAACTGCATATTACCACAATCATATTCACACTAGAACACTAGCAACATAGAAGACTGATGGCAGAAAATTAGCACATGCTCCATCTAATCTGTCTGTATATTATTTCCTTTTTATCTTAGGTTAGACATGTGTTTAGCCAGGCATGCTTAAATTCACTTTCTGTACATTTTCCAGTTACACCTGCCGGAAGTTTGTTCAAAACCTCAATTATCTCATTAAAAATATTTCTGACATTAATACTAATAATAACAATAACATTATTATCATATTATTAATAATAATAATAACTTTATTTATATAGCGCCAACATATTCCGCAGCACTTTACAAATCAGAGGGTACATAATCTGACAGTATTTGACAATACAATGAGACAATGAATTCATGTATCAAACAAGTGGAGTGAGGGCCCTGCTTGCAAGAGCTTACAATCTATGAGGAAATAGGGAGACACAAGAAATTAGAGGTCTTGTTTAATACAATGGTCCAGCCATCTTTTAATAAATGAGGTCATATAAGATACCAGCCGGTATCTTATGAATATACAGATACTAAGTGCTTCTGATCTTCCCCCAACTAATTTCAGATTGTGCCCCCTTGTTCTTGTGTTCAGATATTTACTAAAAATATTTCCCTATATTTTAACATATTTAAAGGTTTCAGTCTTACAGATTAAGTTGTTTAAAGGGAGTCTACTGCCTCCCCCAGCATATTCAACTGCCAGCACCATGTTACAGAGCACATTACAGTGGAAAACAACATATCTTTGTTATGTACAGTAAGTACATAAGTATTGATTTACTAAGTAAATAAATTTCTAAAGGTGCTATTGACATGAAATTCTCACTAGGCGTTGGTAACAATCCATCCAATCCACATAGGCAAAGAAATCAAACCATTGATGTCCATAAATTAATTTATGTGTAATAGAATTAATACCTTTAGGAATATATTTACTTAGAAAATTGGCGACACGTTCAATATTTATTTCACCCACTGTATGTCACTTTTGGAGAAATACAACTCTGAAGTGTTATGCAGTTATGCAAATTAAGCAGTTGGTGCACTGGGACAGACCTTCATTCCTGGGAGCACTGCTTTTGCAGCTCAAGTACGATAGTTGATGTCATAGCAGTGGAAAGATAAACTTTTGTTGCATGGGGTAGAGCAGACAGGAGATGGTAGGGGTCTGAATGGCAAGAGCAGTGTTCCATGTACCTGAAAGCCCTTCTCCATGCAGCATCCCAGAGGGCTACTGCTTTAAGTGTTTGTCTTTTGTGCCTCTGGGTTGTGTTGGTATGTCCCGTCCTCTGTGTTCTGAGTTATATGTGATTGTTATGCAGCTTTTCCTGTGTTTTCCCCCAAGTGTTTCAAACCTTTAGCCTTGGTTTAACCCTGGCCAATCAGGCCACTGGGCGGGGTTGTGGGTGATCTAGGTCTCCAGGGTGTCCATTGAGAACATAGTCTAGTGAGAGTAGTCATCCTGTGCAGTTCATGCTGGACTGTGCGGTGAGAACTTCAGCACTGGATCTCAACAGCCACCTATACAGCCCCTAGGAGGATTGTTAACTGCCCCAGGCTCATCTAGAGACAGCCCTGAGAAGGGAGTACCACTGTCTGGAAATATGGACACCGCGCCAGGAGGAGCAGTGGAGGACACTGACAGGAGGAGTTCACTTGGGCCTAAGCAAAGGTAACCAGATCCCTGTCAGGACTCCCTGCACCACTATCCCCAGGATCCTTACCTGAGAGTGGCATGAGAGGAGGAATAGTTGGAGAAGTCTGTCATAGAGCCTGTATTATCCTTGGGCACCCTCCTAGAACCAAGGCTGGGGGATTGGACATTGTGGTACTACTACCCCCCTTTGGTAGCTGCCACTGTACCTGTTCCCAGTTGTGCAATAACATTATCACCCTGTTCAACTGCTATCACTGGCTGCCTGAGTCGTTCCTGCCTTACCATCAGGGCCCTTCCAGACACCATCACACCGGCTCAGAGAGGAGAGGTCCCCTCTCCAACTGGAAGTGCTCCGGGGGAAACTACTACCACCACCATCCAGGTACTGCTGCAGGACCCCCCTCAGCAGTGTCCGGCCCAAGAGCGGGGCTGAGGTGCTTGGTTGAGTGTACTCGGCCTAGCAGGTGGCACATCATCCTCCACCACTACTCCCAATCCCCTGGTTCCCTCAATTTGTGTTGCAGCACTCAGTGCACCAACTGCATCATTTACAATCATGTGTCTGGGAACCCCCCTCCCGTCCCCACTAATTGGCCTGAGCGTGACGTGGGGTGAGGGCTTCTGAAGAATAAGGCACAGTGCGCGACCGAACAGGCTGCAGTATCGGACACTAGAACGCTGGGGGCACATAACATAATCTCCCTTAGTGGCCCCTCTACACAGTATAATGCCTCACAAATAGCCCTTTCACACACTATAATGCCCCCTCCACACACTATACTGTCCCACAGTGGCCCCCATACAGTTTAATGTCTCACAGTGGACCCTCCACACAGTGTCACACAGTGGCCCCCATACAGTATAATGTCACATAGTAGCCCCTCCACACACTATAATGCCCTATAGAGGCTCATATGGTTTTCTGTAAAGGGAGTCTATCATTTGATTTAGCCAAAGTTCCCTAACAACATGTTGGAATAGCCTTTAGACCAGCTATTCTAGCCCTACTTTCTTTATCTGTTCTTCAACGCCGTTTTAGAATAAAAGACTTTATTCTTATTTGAAAATTATGTTCATGGAGCACAGCATTGTCATCCCCAGTATTCCGCCTCCTCCTGCTGTTACACACCCATTCATGTGAAGGCATCCTCCTCTTCTTAGTCTTCTTATTTACAAGCCGAGAAAAATAACATAAAAGAAAATTCTGCAAGATCAGCTATTATGGTGTAATTTTCAGTTTCCTAATCTGGAAAATATGGGGATTCTCCTGAGGAGAGATACAATGGTTAACAGTGGTATTCATAACATATCATACTACCGGAAACTAAAATCATCTTATCTATGTAGCATATAGGCCAATAACAATAGTAAACTTGGGACCAATGAGGAGTTGAACATCTGCTATTGTTGAGGTATTTCAGGCACTTTGTTAAAAAGGACCTTCCACCACCTTCACCCATCCTTTAGTAGGTGCCACTGCTTCAGGCACAGTTGGCATTTTCCTCTAGCCCTCCATTCCTGAGCAATTGGTGCAATTTTTTCAATGCCTAATATATCTACTGTCAAGTGGTTGGTCTGGGCCAGAACAGACAAAGAGATGCAATTTGGAGCTCTGTAACATTGTCCAATCAAAACACTAGAAACAAAAAAGAAAAAGAGAGAGATGGCTCTCCCATACAGTAGTATTCTTGTACAACAGGCACATATAGATCACCCCTCACCTTCCTGTAACGTAGGACTTACCTGGTATGATTGAGCTAAATCACAGGTACTACAGTACTATATGCTTTTTGTAGGCCGCTTGCTGCCTCAATGTCTGGAATGGCCTCACCAATAAGTCTAAGCAGAATCAATGTGTAGGTCTGGTCTTTGAATGCATTACACAAAAAAGAAGGACTGGATGCATCATCACAGGAGTGCTGAAACAGGAAAAACTGCAAGCCAGAGTCACAGTAAAACTGGTCCATGATACAGTTTGTACTTTAAATACTAAAAACCAAGGAAAACTAGGCAGCCATAACAATCATAAATACAACCTATAATGAATCAGAACTATCTATAGTCCATAATAATAATTTTAAAAAAAATCGCTGCTCAGCATCCCAGTTTCCAAGATATCAGTGTGGCCTCCATAAGTCTCCACATGTACTCTGTAACTAGCATCGAAGTTGCCAAGGAAATCCTTCCATTCTCCCTGAGATCTGCGCATGTGCTTCATCTTGAGTGTCCCAGCTACTGTAGTAAGTGCTATCAAAGCGGCACATGAGTGAACTTTGGGAAGTGAAGTTTACTGGTGTGAGCTTTGATTGCTGAAGAAGGATGGAGAGACCTATATGGGTGTCAAAGGAAAGGTGGAATGTTGACTCTGAGTAGGCTTCTGATGTTCCACATACAAATCTTAGGAAGATAATGTATTTATTGTCTGGATGATTACCTCAGTTAGAAAATTGCTTTTAAAAGAGAAGCAGTAATATAGCGAAGAAAATTTCAGGAAGTATAAATCACTGAGTTTCATACTGCCATTGACCACAGTGAAGAAAACAATGATTGAAATGAGTAATTTTTGACTGGTTTAATATTTTACAGGCTAGGTCTACTCTTCCATATCCTCATTTCCAATACTTGTGGTTTGAATTTATTAATCTACTTATGAGTATAAAACCTAAACTGAAAACTAAACTACTGAATCTAAATGGCTAAAGGATAGTATAATAAGAAAAATGATCATTAACTTTCAACAAACTTTGCATATATCAAAATAAGTGAATATAAGAAACTATGTAATATATCATTTAATAGAAAAATGTTTCTCCCTCTTAAACTGTAGAGAAACAATGGTAACACACTCTCTTCAAACGTATGAGGGGTGCCTCTTGGTAGGGTTCTCCAACCCTGTGATATAGGATGCAAAACCACGGAACGCTCTTGTAAGTATAATGAAAGTTTATTGTATGAGAAAAGTTGTGAACATAGATCATCCACCAATAGACAAAAATTTTCTGAGATTACCCAGAGATTAAATCCCAACATTGTTATCAAGCCAGCGAACAAAGGTGGGATCCCGGGTAGTCATGCATAACCATGTATATGTGAATGAAATTTACTCACAATTAGCAGACACCACAACGTATGAGCTGTTACAAAGGTACCCCACCTCCAGCATACACTCCTCAATTCAAACTACACTCCACTATTACTTAGACAAAGGTATCATTGATACCAAAACAACAGAATTCCTTGCCAATCTCCATCCTATAACACTGGTATTTTATAAACTTCCCAACATTCATAAAAGACTGCATAAACCCCCAGGTAGACCTATCGTAGCATCCAAGGATTCCCTTCTCTCACCATTATCTGTCCTATTAGAAGAGATACTTACCCCCCTGGTGAGAAACACGACTTCTTTCCTTATCAACACCAACCAATTCATGCAAACACTAGACGCCAATGCTCCATACCCAACTGATAGCATCTTGGTCACTTGGGTTGTATGCATGTTGTATAAGTCCATGCAACACCCCGAAGGCCTTAGTGTGATATCCAAGTTCTCAGAACAACATAACTACACAGGTGATTCCAAACAACTTTGTTTGGTTCTACTAAACATTGTATTGTACAACAATTTTTTTCTGTTTGGGTACAAACTATACCTCCAAGTCCAAGTCTCAGCAATGGGGTCCAATAAGGCCCCCCTTCTGCAAACGTATGGGTTTGATTGATTGAAAAGAAATATATCTATGCCGCCTCCTTATTTCAACTGTACATCATTTTTTTGGCGTGGATATATAGATGAAATTTTTTTGTAAGGGAAGGCACGTTGGACTCCTTGCTTAACTTTCATTAGATCCTTAATAGGATATTTCCAGAATTAAAGTTCACTTTGCATCATGACACACATAGGATGAAATTTCTCAATACCATGGTTCTCAAAAATGATTCTGGACTGATTGAATTTGATCTGTACACAAAGCCCACAGATAGCAACAGTTTACTCCACTATACTAGTAACCACCCCCAACTACCAAAAGAGCACTCCCACATTCCCAGTTTACTAGAGTAAGGCGCATTGTCTCCAATCCAGAAACCCGACATATTAGATTACGTGAGATGTCTGACAAATTTAAAAACAGAGGATATCCCACTAAAGTCCTAGCACAAACCATTAAAACCTATGACCCAAATGCCACCAAAGATGGTTCTGTCCCAAATCCCAAGAGAATTCTGTTCATACATAAGTATAATTAATTTTCTCCAAAAATTGTACACTTAGCCCGAAAGCTCTGGCCAACACTACGGAGGGCATTCCCCACAAGAGAGGAATTTAAAATCCCCCCACTCATTTACTACAAAAGAGACGCCAATATAAGGGACAAACTGGTAAAAGCCGACACTGGTAGCTGGAAAAAAATACAGCGTGAAACCTACCTGAGCGCACAGAGGAAAGGCACTTTCCCCTGCTTACACTGCGTACAATGCCCAGCCGTGATTAGGGAGAATGAATTCACACATCCCAGAATAGGTCATCGTTATCCTATCCGTGATTTTTTTTACTTGCGAATCTTTATTTGTAATTTATCTCATTAAATGTCTGTGTGGTCTTGTATATCTTGGGGAAACTACCCAACATATAAGAGACCACAGTTCGAAGCATAAGTCAACAATTAGGAAGGGCATTAATATACAGCCAATTCCAGCACCCCCTGGGTTTCTGTTTTATCTTTTATCCTTTGCACATTATGTTCTGCTCAGGCACTTTATATATATATATATATATATATATATATATATATATATATTTATATTCATTTTTGTATTTGCTCATGTATCATCCTAGTATATTCAGTATACACCACCAGTATATTTGTTTGGTATAACATATAGACCAGGGGTCTCAAACTCAATTTACCCAGGGGCCGCTGGAGGTAGAGTCTGGGTGAGGCTGGGCCGCATCAGGTTTTCCACACCGGTAATATGCTCCATATTGGCCCCTGCACACGGTATTATATGCTCTACAGGGGCCCCCACACAGTATTATATGCTCTACAGGGGCCCCCACCCAGTAGTATATGCTCTACAGTGGCCCCCACCCAGTATTATATGCTCTACAGTGGTCCACACACAGTATTATAAGCTCCCAACAGCCCCCCTCCGCATCGGTGCTATTATACTCTGGGGTCTCCTCAGACCCCAGAGTATAATAATCGGAGGCCCAGGGAAGGTGATTAAAAATAACAAACTCTCATACTCACCTTGTCTTACCTTTCCTTGGCATCCTCTCTCCATCCTGCCATCTTCAGCGTCTTCAGGCCCTCTTCCGACGTCACTGCCGAGGCCTGTGATTGGGCCTCAGCGGTCACATGGGGCGCACTGACGTCATTACGTGGCCACGCCCCATGTGACCGCTGGGGCCTAATCACAGGCCTCAGTCACATGACGGAAGAGCGCCGGAGAGGATGCTGCGCCCAGGAGAGGTGAGAATATGTGTTTATTATTTTCAGTCACCTCCCCTGGGCTGGCATGTATTGGAAAGGGGCCTGCAATATGCCAGAACTCCTTTCCAATAACATTATGTATAGCGGTCGGGGAACCAGGCTTTCCCTGACCGCTATCATAATGGTCCGGGGCCCGGCCATCTCCAGCTGTCTGCGGGCTCCGTACCCTGCACGGTCCGGTTGCGGTCGCACCCCCTGCGACCGCGATCGTTACTGGCTTGTGGGGTTCACGTTAGCGGCTGCCACAGGGCTCCGGGGCCTCTAATGTCCCGGGCCCTGTGGCAGTTGCTACCCCGATAGTTACACCGCTGCTCCGGGGTCTGAAAAGACCCCAGAGTGTAATAATAGTAGTATTTGAGGCCCGCGGCCTCACTTACCGATGCCTGCGGCTGCTCACAGCGGCATCCACTTCCTCTTCTACGTCCCATAGCAGAAGGGGAAGCGGGGGGCGGCCACGAGCAGACTTTGGGTAGGTAAATAAATAGGCCTTACCTGCCGGGGATACTCCAGCAGGTCACGGTCTATTTATATAAATAAAAAAAAACTTATCCTCACCTACCTGCGATGCCTTGATGCAGCCGCCGCCTCCTCTTGTCTGAGACGTCTGTGTCTCAGCGTAGGAGGCGCGATGACGTCATTATATCGCTGCCTGCGTTGTGATGCGGACGTCTCGTAAGCCAGCCCAGGACAGGCCCCGCTCAGAGTTGTTTTTTTTTTTTAAAGCGGCCTGTCCTGGGCAGGTTTACATTAGATAGTAAAAAAATGCCGCCCCCCAGACAGTGCGCCCCTGGTGCCATTCGTATCAAACTCGGGCCGCACTAACAATAAACTTTGATATTGAGGTGGGGGCCGCAAACTATTGTCCCGAGGGCCGCAGTTGGCCCGCGGGCCGTGAGTTTGAGACCCCTGATATAGACAGACCCCCTTTTTGCATATGTCATTAAAGGGGTTGTCCGGGATAAATTGAAATCCCTACACTAATCTAAACACCCTCCCCCCTCCTACTTTCTAAATAACATAATTTATCAAAAATGTATAGTTACCCATATCCCTGGGGCAGCCATGTGACCGCCCCAGAAACATTTGCTGGTTATCCGGTGACAATCCGTTTCCCCATTTCCGTAAATGGAATGTCACTACTACTTCTCCCCCATCCACTCCATCATACTTACCTATCTTCTTCCTTCCAGGCTTTTTCCTGTGGGATGGCTCCTCCCTGTTTTCTGACTGCCGTGGGTGCTCTGTACAGCCGATAATTCATGGCATGGGAGCAGCATCACAGACCTGCACAGTAGAGGTGGATCGTCGGCTACAGAGCAGCTCTAGGTCTATAGCACGCATGGCAGTCAGAAAAGAAGGATAGGCTGTCCCGCAGGAGGAAGATGGGTAAGTATATAATGGGGTCGGGGGTTGAGCTGAGTAGGTAGGGAAGAGCTAGTAGTTGTGGGGTAGATAGAGACAGGGAGGGGGTGTATGGGAGCAGGGCCAGTTTTAGACAAACTGTGGCCCTGGACAAAATTAAAAGTGGGGCTCCAAATGCTGATATACCAACAACGCTATTATATTTATCAGTGGCAGCCCCCTTTAATAAAGCCCCCTTTAATAAAGCCCCCTTTCTGCCCCCAAAACAGTAACAACCATCCCTCCTTATGCTCACACACAATTCAAATAACCACCTTTGTACCGCCTAATAGATTTTTGCACCCCCTCATCAGTTATTATAGCGCCTCATTATAAATAATAGTCCCTGCTTATAAACAGTGCCCCGTATCAGTAATAGTTCCCCCTTATCAGTAATAGCCCCCCTCATAAATAATAGTGCTCCAATATAAATAGTCCCCCTTATTAATAATTGCCCTCTCATAAATAATAGTTCACCTTATAAATAATAGTTCACATTATCGATATTAGCCCTCGTATAAATAATAGCCCCTTTAACACATACCCTCCTTATAAAGTTTCCCTCTTATAAATCAAAGCGACCACATAATATATACTGTAATGTCCACCTTTATTATAGGCCTATAATAAATAGTTCTTTCCTTATAAATAATAGCCCGCCTTATGTGTTTCTCCCTTATAATAGCCCCCATATATATAATTTCCTCTTATAATAGCCCCCTTATATATAGTTCCTCCCTTATACATAATAGCCCCCTTATACAGTGGGGAAAAAAAGTATCTAGTCAGCCACCAATTGTGCAAGTTCTCCCACTTAAAAAGATGAGAGAGGCCTGTAATTGTCATCATAGGTAGACCTCAACTATGAGAGACAAAATGAGAAAACATATCTAGAAAATCACATTGTCTGATTTTTAAAGAATTTATATGCAAATTATGGTGGAAAATAAGTATTTGGTCACCTACAAACAAGCAAGATTTCTGGCTCTCACAGACCTGTAACTTCTTCATTAAGAGGCTCCTCTGTCCTCCACTTATTACCTGTAGTAACGGCACCTGTTTGAAATTGTTATCAGTATAAAAGACACCTGTCCACAACCTCAAACAGTCACACTCCAAACTCCACTATGGTGAAGACCAAAGAGCTGTGGAAGGACACCAGAAACAAAATGGTAGACCTGCACCAGGCTGGGAAGACTGAATCTGCAATAGGCAAGCAGCTTGGTGTGAAAAAATCAACTGTGGGAGTAATAATTAGAAAATGGAAGACATACAAGACCACTGATAATCTCCCTCGATCAGGGGCTCCACGCAAGATCTCACCCCGTGGGGTCAAAATGATCACAAGAGCGGTGAGCAAAAATCCCATAACCACACAGGGGGGCTTAGTGAATGACCTGCAGAAAGCTGGGAATAACGTAACAATGGCTACCGTCAGTAACACACTACGCCATCAGATCCTGCAATGCCAGACGTGTCCCCCTGCTTAAGCCAGTACATATCCGGGCCTGTCTGAAGTTTGCTAGAGAGCATTTGGATGTTCCAGAAGAGTATTGGGAGAATGTCATATGGTCAGATGAAACCAAAGTAGAACTGTTTGGTAGAAACACAACTCGTCGTGTTTGGAGGAGAGTGAATGCTGAGTGGCATCCAAAGAACACCATACCTACTGTGAAGTATGGGGGTGGCAACATCATGCTTTGGGGCTGTTTCTCTGCAAAGGGACCAGGACGACTGATCCGTGTACATGAAAGAATGAATGGGGCCATGTATCGTGAGATTTTGAGTGCAAACCTCTTTCCATCAGCAAGGGCATTGAACATGAAACATGGCTGGGTCTTTCAGCATGACAATGATCCCAAACACACCGCCAGGGCAACGAAGGAGTGGCTTCATAAGAAGCATTTCAAGGTCCTGGAGTGGCCTAGACAGTCTCCAGGTCTCAACCCCATAGAAAAAATTTTGAGGGAGTTGAAGGTCCGTGTTGCCCAGCGACAGCCCCAAAACATCACTGCTCTAGAGGAGATCTGCATGGAGGAATGGGCCAACATACCAGCAACAGTGTGTGCCAACCTTGTGAAGACTTACAGAAAACGTTTGACCTCTGTTATTGCCAACAGAGGATATATAACAAAATATTGAGATGAACTTTTGTTATTGACCAAATACTTATTTTCCACCATAATTTTCATATAAATTCTTTAAAAATCAGACAATGTGATTTTCTGGATTTGTTTTCTCTTTTTGTCTCTCATAGTTGAGGTCTACCTATGATGCCAATTACAGGCCTCTCTCATCTTTTTAAGTGGGAGAACTTGCACAATTGGTGGCTGACTAAATACTTTTTTTTCCCCACTATATATAATAGTTCCTCTCCTATAATAGCCCCCCTTATATATAATTCCTATCTTATAATAGCGATCCAATATATAAATGTTCCTCTCCTATTGTAGCCCCCTTATATATAACGGTCCCCCCTTATAATAGCCCACTTATACTTAACAGCCCCCCTTATATATAACAGTCTCACCCTTATAATAGCCCCCCTTATATATAATAATTCCTCTCTTATAAGTGTCCCTTATGTACTGTATAATAGTTCCTCCATTATAAATACTAGCCCCCTTATATTTAATAGTTCCCCCACTATAAATATTAGCCCCCTATAAATAATAGTTTGCCACATTAGCAGGTGCTCCCTTTCCCTTACCAGAAAACAATAAATCTTCTACTCACCTTACCGCTCTCCCACGATGAGCGAAGCAGCCGAAGACTCTCCCTGTAGTAGTGGCACAGGTGGCGCGATGCAGTGATGTCATCACGCCACCTGCGCCGCGACATCCTGTGCGTTACCAGCGGTCCTGTATGGCAGAGCAGGGACTTTTCAGCAACCTGCTTTTTCATAGGATTAAGCAGTATTGGTGTGCACAGCACGCCGATACACTTGTGGAGCTCCCGGGATTCAAGCCATCAGGCTAAAAGCCTAATGCTCCGAATCCCGTGGGCCCCCTTGAGGACGGGGGCCCTGGGCAATTGCCAGTTTGCCTCCCCCTAACGCCGGTCCTGTATGGGAGGGAGGGAGAGAGGAAGGGGGGAGTGAGGTGAGAGGTATCTAGCGTGGAAGTTACATAGCAGGAAGCTGAACCATGTACAGTGCCTTGCGAAAGTATTCGGCCCCCTTGAACTTTTCAACCTTTTGCCACATTTCAGGCTTCAAACATAAAGATATAAAATTTTAATTTTTTTGGTGAAGAATCAACAACAAGTGGGACACAATTGTGAAGTGGAACGAAATTTATTGGGGTATGTCTCTATCATTTTTGCACATCGAGAGACTGAAATTCTTGCCCATTCTTCCTTGGAAAACAGCTCGAGCTCAGTGAGGTTGGATGGAGAGCATTTGTGAACAGCAGTTTTCAGCTCTTTCCACAGATTCTCGATTGGATTCAGGTCTGGACTTTGACTTGGCCATTCTAACACCTGGATACGTTTATTTGTGAACCATTCCATTGTAGATTTTGCTTTATGTTTGGGATCATTGTCTTGTTGGAAGATAAATCTCCGTCGCAGTCTCAGGTCTTTTGCAGACTCCAACAGGTTTTCTTTCAGAATGGTCCTGTATTTGGCTCCATCCATCTTCCCATCAATTTTAACCATCTTCCCAGTCCCTGCTGAAGAAAAGCAGGCCCAAACCATGATGCTGCCACCACCATGTTTGACAGTGGGGATGGTGTGTTCAGGGTGATGAGCTGTGTTGCTTTTATGCCAAACATATCGTTTTGCATTGTGGCCAAAAAGTTTGATTTTGGTTTCATCTGACCAGAGCACCTTCTTCCACATGTTTGGTGTGTCTCCCAGGTGGCTTGTGGCAAACTTTAAACAAGACTTTTTATGGATATCTTTGAGAAATGGCTTTCTTCTTGCACATCTTTTCACTCTTCCATAAAGGCCAGATTTGTGCAGTGTACGACTGATTGTTGTCCTATGGACAGACTCTCCCATCTCAGCTGTAGATCTCACTGAACTTCTGGAGTGAGTTTGCTGCACTGAAAATAAAGGGGCCGAATAATATTGCACGCCCCATGTGATGATGAGACCCTCAATTTATGTATCTTTCTCAGACATGTATCATTCTTCATTCGTATCAGTCTCACATATCTGTAGGAATGTAGAGCTGTGTTTACATTGGTGGTCAATTCGCTCCAGTGGTTTTATGTGCATACCATGGAGAGAGAGCCTTCCTGACCCGTCAGTGTGATAACCCTGGCACCCACCTTTCCTTCTAACCGGCATAGATTCCTCTTTTCATGAGGAGAGGGCTGGCTGGGGGGGTGAAGGGTGGGGCTGAACAGGGTCTTCATACGGAGGTGGGGTGAGGTTTTTTGTCTTTGTATGGAGCCTGGAAGAGACACAGCTAAGAGAGAGCTGTGCTCAGGTATTACTCTATACTTTATTCCCATTTTTGTTTTATGTGCTGAATCATCACGCTTTTGCTCGTATATTTATGCTTGATCGTATTAATATTGTATATTTCTGTATATGCTATTAATTAGTACCGACGCACTTGGTTTATTAAATATATAAAATTTATAAAGCTCGTTTCATTCTATCCTATGAACTCTGTCCGCTCACGTGTTGTGAGTGGAAGGTTAGGAAGGGTGATCGCAGGTAGGCCAAGGGGCTTGGCAAGGCGATATTCTTCACAGTGGTGTCAGCGTTGTGGGATCTTAGGATAACAGTGTGTGAGTGTGGTATCACTCAGACACTGAGGATTGTGGTAATCCTATGGCATAAGCTCGGTATGAGATCAAGCTTAAAATACGGTGAAAGTTTGGTACAGTACTGTTCCCTCCCTTCTTTTTTTTTTCTGTCCTTTTATTTGGCAATGGCTTCTAGTGGATGTCTTGGTCTCTGAGAAGTGGAGCCAGGGGACGTCGGCAACTGACTGATACAAATGCTGAGCAGATGGCTGATATGGCAAAGTCCTGAGAGGCTGGCACAAGAAAACATCACCATGCCAGACGGTTCAGCAGGTGCCCTTACCCCAGAGGTAACTTTGCCTGGAGGGACCAGTAGCCCCAGTTCTGTGGGGGTAAGGACTTATACTTGCAAATGGCCTTACAGCAGCTAGACGCCGGTGACTCTAACACCCATCTGCAGGTGATTCTCCAGTACCAAGCTGCTGCAGAGTGCCGGGCGGAGAGAGAAGCTGCAGAGCGCCGGGCGGAGAGAGAGGCCGCTGCCGCTGCTGCAGAGCGTCGGGCTGAGAGAGAGGCTGAGCGAGAGGCCCGTGAACGCCAGGCGGAGAGGGAGCATCAGCTTGAGCTAAAAAAGCTGGAACTTCCCCAGCGGGTGCAACCTTCCCCTGCACAAACCCCAGGAGCCCAAGCACTAAAGATCCGATCCGAGGACTTTCCAGTCTTGGAAGATAACGGGGACTTGGACTCGTTCTTGCGGGGATTTGAGAGGGCGTGTAAGCAGCATCATATTCCCCAGGCAGAATGGGCCCGTTACCTGTCTCCCCGGCTGAAGGGAAAAGGCCTGGATGTTTCCACGAGCTTACCAGAGGACGCGGACTATGAGACCATCAAAGCGGCGCTGACGGAGATACCGGCTCACGCCGGAGGTGTACCTCAAAAAGTTCCGGAATATACAGCGGGGTCCCACAGAGAGCTATGCGGATGTTCTACACCACTTACAGGCTACATTCTGGCAGTGGATCAAAGGACTTACTGTCACCACGTTTGAGGAACTTGGGGACAATATGATAAAGGAACAATTTCTCCAGGTGTGCCCTCTGGAGGTCCGCCAGTTCGTGTGTGATCGGAAACCCAAGACAGCAGACCAGGCTGCAGAGATTGCTGACGACTATGTGTCCACCAGGGAGCAAGGGACCAAGAGAGGAGCCACACTGCAGAGACCCCCAAGCTGGAAGGAGGGGCAAAGCTGGAGTTCACCACAGCCTGCAGTCTCCAAGTGGTGTAAGACAAACTCTGTCCCGGGTGCCCCCTCTACTCCCTCTGTCCCAAGAACTCTGGGCGCCCCGGCGACCACCTCCAAGTCCCATGGAGAGGTCCAGCGGTGTCATGCCTGTAAGCAGCCAGGACATTTCAGGGCGGAGTGCCCCAACCGCTCTAAGAACCCCCCTGTTTCCCCAGCCACGGCAGCTGGCTCATCTGTATACTTGGTGGGGAGGGAGGGGTTGCAATCCAATGCCAACCATCAACAGGTCACTGTGGGGGATAAAGTGGTCATGGGATTTCGGGACACTGGGGCGGATGTTACTCTGGTGCAACCTGACTTGGTCCCTTCGGACAGTATTATCCCTGGAAAAACTCTGACCCTGAGGGGTATTGGACAAGAACGCTTAACTGTGCCCATGGCTTGCGGGAAAAGGAATGCGTGATGTGGGATTAATTTCTGATCTTCCTGCCAATGTACTATTGGGAACAGATTTGGGGCCGTTGGTGTCCCAATATGGGGTGAGAGTAGCCCCACCTCGCTGTGACAAAATGTCTGTACTGAAGGATGATTTTAATGTGGTGTTGAAGCCTGTCACACAGGCAGAGGGAGGGGTCAGCTGCCTGCTTCCCCCTGCTGTGTGCCCAGCTAAAGGAATCAGTGAGCATGTGAATGAGGGGCTGTGGAATGTTAACCTGGCTGTAGCCCCGCCCACATCTGCGGGTGGTGATAGCCCCCTCAGTGTGACCCTGGCTGAGCCATTCACCCATGCAGTTCACTGTGAATCAATGAATGAATGCAATGTCAATGTAATTGCTAATTCTTGACTTGCAGATTTCCAGGGTAGTTCTTCTGAGATGCTGGGGGCAACCTCAACTCCTTCACCCAGTACCCCAGATCAGCACCCAACTGATGATAATGTGCCAGGTGGTCAGGTGGGTCACGGGGATCTCAGGGCCGATCTGGATGAGGAACGGACTGCTGGTGTTGCAGTGGTAACCCGCAGCCAGAGTGCTAGAGAGGTGGAAGGCGCTCCGACCCCTGAGCCGTTCCCTCTGTCACCCGGAGATGGCACTGAGACTGCCATGACTAGCCTCCCCGCACTGGAGCCGGAGGAGTCCGGCGGGTATGTGACATGCACATCACTTCTGTCTGGTTCCAGTCAAGAGTTCAGGGTCGCTGTCCAAGCTGACCGCAGTCTGGACGCATTGAAGGGGCGTGCTGCTCAACCCTCCTTGGAGTCGGACAAGGACCGCGTGTACTGGGAGCAAGGGAGGTTGTACCGGGAAATGATCCCCACAAAGGGAAAGGAAAGTCGGCTCAGGGAGAAGCATTTGGTGGTACCCCAACCCTATCGGGTGGAGTTGTTGCGGATTGCTCATGATATTCCACTGGCAGGTCGCTAAGACCAAGGCTCGCCTCAGCCACTTTTTCTACTGGCCTAAAATGGGGACAGATGTAGCTTATTACTGCCATTCATGCGACACTAGTTAGAGGATGGGCAAGGCGGGGGAAGGCTCAAAAGCCCCAATGATACCTATGCCCATCATAACCAAACCTTTCTAGCGGGTGGCTGTGGATCTCATTGGACCCCTGTCCATTCCCAGTCGCACCGGGAAACGTTTCATATTAACGGTAGTAGACTACGCTACTAGGTACCCGGAAGCTGTCGCTCTGTCTTCCACCCGGGCTGACCCGGGCTGATGTAGTGGCCAAGGCTCTGGTAGGTATCTTCTCCCATGTTGGATTTCCCAGAGAGATGCTCACAGACCAAGGTACCCAGTTCATGTCTGCCTTGATGCAAGGCCTGTCTAAGGTAACAGAGGTGCAACATCTGGTGTCCAGCCCGTATCACCCACAGACCAATGGCCTGTGTGAACAGTTCAATGGCACCCTGAAGCAGATGCTCAGGATGTTAGTTGAGTCCCACGGGCGCGACTGGGAGCCTTATCTCCCGCACCTGCTGTTCGCTTACTGGGAGGTGCCTCAAGCCTTAACGGGGTTCTCCCCGTTTGAGCTCTTGTACGGGAGACGTGTACGTGGGCCCCTAACTCTTGTGAAAGAGTCCTGGGTAGGAGAAACGGCCATCCAAGGTGTGCCAGTCGTGGAGTATGTCCTGCGATTCCGTGACCAAATGCAGGCCATGGCGCAGCTGGTGCATGACAACATGGTCCAGGATCCAGCCGACCAGAAGCGCTGGTATGATCAGAATGCCCGTGAGAGAACATACCAGCCGGGGCAGAAAGTATGGGTCCTAGTCTCTGAGCCCCAGGACAAGCTTCAGGCGAAATGGACCGGTCCATACGTTGTGCACCAGCAGGTCAACAGCGTCAGCTACCTGGTCACTGTTGATCCAGGCCGGAACAGGCATAAGGTCTTCCCTGTCAACATGATGAAGGATCATCATGACCGGGTGTTTTGCCAAAAGAAAAGATTCTTTGGATTCCGTGTAATAGAATAAAGTTCTAGAATAAAACACTGGACTATCCCCAATAGCTTAACATTTTATTAAGAAGAGTATAAGAAGATATCAAAAGGTAACATTTCACTAAGAAGAGTATAAGAAGATAGCAAAAGGTCTTACAACAAGGAAAAGTATAACAGATATTAGAAGGTATAATCAAAACCTTGCAATACAGCAGGTATAGCAAGGTACAATCAAATATCAAAGTCAATAAAACTGTGATATTATCCAAACTTGCAATACAGCAGGTATAGCAAGGTACAATCAAATATCAAAGTCAATCAAACTGTGATATTATCCAAACTTGCAATACAGCAGGTATAGCAAGGTACAATCAAATATCAAAGTCAATCAAACTGTGATATTATCCAAACTTGCAATATAGCAGGTATAGCAAGGTACAATCTAATATCAAAGTCAATCAAACTGTGATATTATCCAAACTTGCAATACAGCAGGTATAGCAAGGTACAATCAAATATCAAAGTCAATCAAACTGTGATATAATCCAAACTTGCAATATAGCAGGTATTGCAAGGTAATCAAACTTACTTAATCAAAACTTACAACACTGCCAAGCTTCATTGATGAATTCTGATAAGGGTAGCTTCAGGAAAATATCATCAAGCCATTGTGACAGGTCTCATCAAGCAGCACCAGGCGTCCCCAATCACTGCTGTGTAGATTGCAACATATGGCTGGGGAATATCATCCGTCTTTATATACCCTTTGTGTGTGTCATAGAATGGGCGGTTACAGAAATGTATACACCTCTATAAGGCTTTACTCATCTCCAAGCTCACATTCTTGCGAAAGAGGCCAATTTTCACCAGAATATGTCTTGTGACACTTAGCTTCATACAGCGTTAATCTGTAAGCTGGCGTTTATGGACATGTAAACATAAAGTCAAACAGAGTTGAACCTTTGAGCTGATTTTTATGTCTTATGTAGACATTAAGTCAAACAGAGCTGAACCTTCAAGCTGTCCATGTAAACATCACATAGAACAGAGTTGAACTCTGATCTTGCTTTCTGTTTAACTAGACATTATCTCATACCGAGTTGAAATTAAGGTTACATGACTTGGCTTCTAGAAACATCTTGTCAGCCATTTTATCAAGGGCAGTCATTTTGGTTTTTAGCATTACACCGGGACGCTAGTGCCTTTCCGGTATGCAGTCTGCTAGAGGAGGGGGAAGAAGAAGACCTTGTTGACTTGCTTGCTCATTTTCAGGAGGATGGGTCCAACAAGAAGGCACAGGTGAACCCCCTGCTGGCTGAGGCCCAGCTGTCCCAGCTGGATGAAGTTGTGCACTCCCTACCTGGTCTGTTCTCTGCGAAGCCCGGGAGAACTGACCAGGTTATTCACCATGTGGATACCGGAATCATGCCCCTATCCGGCGGTCGCCATATCGCGTCTTCTCGGAGGTACAGGTCCAGATGCGCAAGGAGATTGACGAGATGCTGGAACTGGGGGTGATTCAGCCCTCTCACAGTGCATGGGCTTCACCTGTGGTTCTTGTGCCCAAAAAGGACCGGACCACCCGGTTCTGTGTAGACTACAGGGAACTTAATGCGGTTACAGTTGACGATCCGTACCCCATGCCGCGCATCGACGACCTGCTTGACCGGTTAGGTAAGGCCCATTACTTGTCCATCATGAACTTGAGTCGGGGATACTGGCAGATCCCCCCTGTCCCTGCAGGCACAGGAGCGATCGGCCTTTATCACCCCTTTCGGATTGTACTAGTCCACTGTCATGCCATTCGGCATGAAGAATGCCCCTGCCACTTTCCAGCGGATGGTCAACTCCCTGCTGACGGGATGCGAAGGGTTTGCCACTGCGTACCTGGATGACATTGCCATCTTCAGCTCCACTTGGGAGGAACACCTACAGCACCTGGCGCAGGTGCTGGGGCGAATCCACAGTGCGCGCTTGACCATCAAACCGGAAAAGTGTCAGCTGGGCATGCGCGAGGTCCAATACCTGGGACACCGGGTAGGTGGGGGAACCCTGAAACCAGAACCTGAAAAGCTGGATGTAATCACGTCCTGGCCAACCCCCCGGACCAAGCGACAGGTGACGTCTTTCCTGGGTACGGCAGGGTACTATAGGAAGTTCGTACCGAACTATAGTGCTCTGGCTGCCCCCTTGACGGACCTCACCAAGAAGAAGTTGCCGCAAACTGTCCAGTGGACGGATGCTTGCGAGCGCTCCTTCCAGGCCCTGAAAGCGGCCCTGGCAAACGCACCTGTACTTCAGGCGTACGATGAGTCACGTCCGCTTGTGCTACAGACAGACGCCAGCACCTATGGACTCGGTGCCATACTGAGCCAGCTTGACTCAGCGGGGCAAGAGCACCCGGTGCAGTACCTCAGCCGAAAGCTTCTTCCGCGGGAGGTGGCCTACGCCACAGTGGAGAAGGAATGCCTAGCAATTGTTTGGGCCTTGCAGCATCTGCAGCCTTACTTGTATGGGCGCCACTTCACCGTGGTGACGGATCACAACCCTCTGATCTGGATCAAACGTGTTGCAGGTCAGAATGGACGGTTGTTACGTTGGAGCCTGGTGCTGCAGCAATACAACTATGACATCCGGCACAAGCCTGGCCAGGCCCATGGCAATGCCGATGACCTGTCCCGGCGGGGTGAGGCTGCGGAGGTGCGGGTGGAAGAGGAACGGAGGCTCCTCCTTCCTCCCGACACGCTCTAAAAAGAGGAGGTGTGATGATGAGACCCTCAATTTATGTATCTTTCTCGGACATGTATCATTCTTCATTCATATCAGTCTCACATATCTGTAGGAATGTAAAGCTGTGTTTACATTGGTGGTCAATTCGCTCCAGTGGTTTTATGTGCATACCATGGAGAGAGAGCCTTCCTGACCCGTCAGTGTGATAACCCAGGCACCCACCTTTCCTTCTAACCGGCATAGATTCCTCTTTTCGTGAGGAGAGGGCTGGCTGGGGGGGGGGGGTGAAGGGTGGGGCTGAACAGGGTCTTCATACGGAGGTGGGGTGAGGTTTTTTTTGTCTTTGTGTGGAGCCTGGAAAAGACACAGCTAAGAGAGAGCTGTGCTCAGGTATTACTCTATACTTTATTCCCATTTTTGTTTTATGTGCTGTATCATTGCTCTTTTGCTCGTATATTTATGCTTGATCATATTAATATTGTATATTTCTGTATATGCTATTAATTAGTACCGACCCACTTGGGTTATTAAATATATAAAATTTATAAAACTCGTTTCATTCTATCCTACGAACTCCGTCCGCTCACGGGTTGTGAGTGGAAGGTTAGGAAGGGTGATCGCAGGTAGGCCAAGGGGCTTGGCAAGGCGATATTCTTCACACCCCAATATTCAGTTTGTTTTTTTTACAAAAGTTTAAAATAACCAATAAATTTCATTCCACTTCACAATTGTGTCCCACTTGTTGTTGATTCTTCACCAAAAAATTTAAATTTTATATCTTTATGTTTGAAGCCTGAAATGTGGCAAAAGGTTGAAAAGTTTAAGGGGGCCGAATACTTTCGCAAGGCACTGTACACAAATGCAGAAGATACCAGAAGCTCCCAGAGAAACCCATAAATCACTCAAAACACTGCTAAAGGTATATGGGTGCATTTATTAACCCATTAATAGCACTAACAGACCTTTTTTTAAAAAAAAAAACATTTTTTGCCCGGAAAACCCTTTTAATGTTTATTGTAACATCATGTATACCTTTTTGTACCATGCCATTGGCACTCTATGGATTCTTTACACTGTATTTTATTCCACTTACAGATTTGGCCTGAAAAAAGTTTTAACTTGACCAAAATGTCGCCTTTATAATCTACCTTCATAACTTGTGGACATCTATTTCAAGAAATTTTTTGTATATTGGTGAATGAGCTATGTTCACAATTTTTCTCATACAATAAAATATCCCTCTTAAACTGACATTCAGAATAAAATCTCTTCTAACTACAGATCACAGAGGTATCAGATTACATATCGTAGATTATAGAAATTACAGATGGTGCAAACAGGATCCTACAGAGTAAAACAGATCACAGAAGAGGATTCGCTCAAAAAATACAGATAAAAATAAAACATAACCCTTATTATTAGAACATAAAAAAAAGGGGACAAACGGCGTGAATACAAAGATGAAGGGGTGTAATCATGAGAGAATCTATGTATCAGTCTATCTCAGCAGAGGCGTAGCTAGCGGGGGGGGCAGAGGGGGCGGCTGCCCCGGGCCCAATGAGTCTTCGGGGGCCCACCATTAATACATCCTTTATTTCTAACTAGATCGGTGTCTGCAGACACCGATCTAGTTAAAAGGCTTCCTGGTGCTTAACTGTCTTGTAAACCGCAAGCCAATACAGGTTTGCGGTTTACAAGACGCTGAGACCACAGACGGATGTCTGCTTCTCAGTACGGGCGGTGCGATAACGTCCCTATAGATATAATTGAAGCAGAAAGTCCACAGAGGTAACCTCTGTGAACTTTCTGTGCAAAATGCTGCAGGAAAAACCACGATGCGTCGCCGCCGCGGTTTTTCCCACAGCTGTTTTTTGCTGCGGGATGCTAGATGGGGCCATAGGCTGTGTTCACACGGTGGAAAATTTTCCACCCCCGGAGTTTTCGCCGCGGTCAGCCGCGATGGGATTCCGATGCCGTGCATCAGCATTCTGTCGCGGCTAACCGCTCCTGATTAAGCCCAGATGAATGGGCCTAATCAGGAGCGCAGCTTGAGCCGTGGACACCGCGGGGCGGAATCCGCGGCAAGATAGGTCATGTTGGTTTTTTTTTTCTGCTAGCGGAAAAAAAACGCTACTGACTCCCATTGAAATGAATGGGAGGAGTTTTTTCAGGCGGATTTTGAGGCGGATTCCGCGTCAAAATCTGCTGCCAAAAACTCCGTGTGAACACAGCCTAAGCCTTAAGGCGTTTTCCAGCTCATTTTTATTGATGGTCTAGCCTCAGAATAAAACATCAATAAGAGATAAGTGATTCCCCACTGATCAGCTGTATGAAGGGGCTATGGCGCCTGTTTATATCACACACTGTCTGTATATAGTGACCGTGTGATGTCATTACAGCCTTGTCACACAGACGTATATAGGACGAGGCTGTAGTTACATTACATGGCCACTATGAAAAGAATGACACTATGTAAACAGAGAAGGTATCATGGTGCTTACACAGGTACCACGGTTCATTCAAACAGCTGATCATGGGGGTTCCAGGTATTGGAACCCCAATAATTTTTTTTTCCCTTTTCAATTAGGAAACATCTGGGGCATTATTAATAAGGGGCACTATTTAAAGGGTTGCACAGGGAAGTCATTAATTTAAAGATGCACTTGGGGGTATTATTCATTATGGGGGGTTATAGTATATATTTTATAATTGGGGTAGCAGCAGGATGGGGGCTTTGTGTAGGTGAGGATAATGTGGGTCAGGTGCCTGGAAAAGTGAGGAGCCAAAGATGTCTGTGTTGCAAACTTTACAGAGACTGGAAGAAGTGGTCATGGCCGTCCAGATAAAAGAGACGGGGAATGTGAAGGATTGGTCAGAGATGTCACCGGTAAGTCACTAAATGCTGCTGCCCTGTATTCACCTAAATTGTCTGCAGAGCCCTGTGTAGAGCCGCTATATACCACTATACGCTCACCGTATACTGATAGTATCGGTATACGAACATGTCCAAGTTGGGGGCCCACTTGGACATGTTTGCCCCCCCCTGTGCTGAACCCCTAGCTACGCCTCTGTATCTCAGTGATGGTATAAGTTGAAAAGCTGGTATATTGATCAAACTATAGAACCTGTGGATGTAAAAGACACCGAAGTAGTTCATGACCAGCCAATCAATCTACAAAGACCAATGACTACAATGATGTAAAATAGTCAGGTCCAATTGACTGATATGAACACCCCAGTACTGTATATAAAATACAAGTATGGGGCATCTGAGGCAGGTGCTTCTTATATGCTGCTCATCTAGAAACATATAGAGATAGACTCTCATGAAATCCTATTGTTAAGGAGATAATATGGGCATTCCACTAGATATACGTCAGCCTAAACAGACTAAGTGTGGATATGATGTCGCCCTCCTTATATCTCCCAATGTTAAACTAGGGATCTCAGTCTCACTCTTAGTGCCAGAGCCCTCTATTTCTGGCAGGCTCCTATGGGCACAATACAAATAGATGCTCAGACACACAGGGCAGCTGGAGGCACTGGATCTCCCAGGTATATCTGCCCCCACAAATATAACACCCTAGTGTCAGAGTAAACTGCAAATAGAATTGTATTCAGCAGCAAAATTATGTGAAGCACCAGCTCTCAGCCACTGTAGCACTCAGGTCTATGTCTCAGCAAATATAACACCTGAGTCCCTGAACTAGCTGTAGATATTGAGATTCTAATAGTAATAGCTCAGAAAATAATCCACTAGATATACGTCAGGCTAGGCAGACTATGTGAGTGTGGATCTGGTGGTGTCCCCCTTATGTCTCCTAATGTTGAACTAGGGATCTCAGTCTCACTCTCAACACCTGAGCCCTCTATTTCTGGCAGGCTCCTATGGGCACAATGCAAATACATCGAGACAGTGCTCAGATACCCAGGGCAGCTGGAGGCACTGGATCTCCCAGATATATCTTCCCCAGCAAATATAGCACCCTTGTGTCAGAGAAAACTGCAAATAGAATTATATTCAGCAGCAAAGATATGTGAAGCACCAGCTCTCAGCCACTGCAACACTCAGGTGCTTAAGTAAGCCAGTAACATAAGCTCCAATCAATGGCCATGTCTCAGCAAATATAACACCTAAGTTCCTGATTTAGCTGCAGGCATTAAGCTTCTATTAGATAGTAATAGCTCTGGTAACGTGACTCTACGCGTTTCACTAGACAATATTCTAGATCATCAGGAATCTATTAGATTGCAGGTGAAAAACAATGCCCCAAAAAGCCCAGATAAAGGCAGTAAAAACCTACGTTCCCAGAGCCCTGATGGTGGGCTCTGGTACTTAATAGTAGACTATAGAGCAGTGTGAGTGGAAGAGAAGGGAAAAGTGAGCAAATGCTAAGTAAGAATAGAGGAACCCAGGCACAGACAGAGGCAGCTAGAGCTTAGTAAGAAGTCTCTGTCTCACTCCAAGTGCTTTATATACACCAATGCTGGTTAGTACTTTATAATGTCTCATATGACTTTGATGATGCTTCTGAGTGAGAGTGTCACAGAGAAAATTCCCCTTTACTTTATGTGTGCTGCTAAAAAGTACAAAAACACAAGTCATAGAATGGCCAGAAGTAGTGTTACTGTTCATGTGCACACAATGTACTATTAATTTTTTTTTAATTGTTTGTTAAACGGTTAGGTAAATTTTTTTGTTTTATTATTTTTTATATTTATTTTTAGTTTCAATAGTCTTTATTCAAGTTTTCAAAGAATAAAGGTAAAATACAGTATTGACATATGTCGCGATGTACATTGGTATGCATTATGATATAGTATGCAAAATAACATATTACTTTCTTTTCCAAAATACATCTGTAAGTCATACATCAATAAGACAGATATGCAAAGTACTAACATAGTAAACCTTAACTATAACAATAACTTTCAGGCACAGTCAGCGGGCTATCTTGAGTCATTCCTAGGACATGTTCCTCAGTATCAACCCTCCCTTGGTTGTAAGGCCTCTGTTAGTGTGTAGACTCCAATACTCCGTTTTGTCATTTCTGAATTCCCCCCGCTTCTGCCTCATCTACCCCGAGGTTGGCCGGTTTGACAGATTTGACTGGTTTGACCCCCACCCGCCCATTCATTGCAGTCATTGCATCCTCCCTCCTGGACTTCCTGCAACCACCTGGTTCTCTCTCAGAATGAATCAAGAGTAAATCCACGCTTCCCAGATTTTCTCAAAGCTGTGGAAAGAGTTATTTCCCAGGGCGATTATTCTTTCATAAGTGTATGTGTTATTTATGGCTGTTAACAGATCCGACATAAGTGGAGGAGCTACTGTCCTCCATCTTTGCACCAACATCAATTTGGCTATAGTCAGAGTTTTGCAGATAAGTTTTTTGTATGCCTTTATTGCACTGGGAATTCCGATTATCAGGATAGCCATGCTAGCGGTGTATGGGAGTCAGAAGTCGAATAGCTCCGAGAGCATCTCAAAGACCCTGTCCCAGTATCCATGAATTATGGGGCAATTCCCCAAAATATGGAGAAGGGATCCTCTACCTCCACATCCCCTCCAACAGTTCCCTGATTCGGAGGGATAGGCTAACTGTAGCATAGTCGGGGTCCTATACCATCGTAATACTATTTTCATGGCCGTCTCTATGTGCGTACTACACTTTAAGGATAGATGGATCAGCTTAATTGCTTGCTGCCATTCCTCAAGGGTGATGGCTATCCCCAAATCTCTTTCCCAATAACGGAATGGGGTAGATCTAGTGAAGGTCGATATTTCGTCCATTTTGTCATACAGAAAACGCAATCCTCTCACCTTGGTAGAAAGCCAAGTGAAAAGGGCGCCACTGTGGGGCAAAAGCGTCACAGGATGCTTAGACACGAAGTGACATATTTGAAAATATTTAAGGAAGTCGCCTATAGGGAGTCCGTATTTCTGTCTAAGGTCTGCAAACAATATAGGTTGTTTAGTGTCAGTATATAATTGAGAAATCTGCATGATCCCCCTCGACTCCCAATCCGAGATTCTCAAGTTGTCAATTACCCATGACATTAGTGACAAAGGCATCTCAGAAATATGAAAATGTTTCATAGGGTTAGCTTTCCTGTGCATTATCTTCCATGCCGCCAATGAGGCAACCATGACCGGGGAGAAGGATCCAAGAGCTAAGTTGTTCCAAAAGGGTAACCACAGCGCATCTTCCAGTTTTAAAGGAGAGATAAAAGCCTGCTCTATGTGCAACCATGGAACCAAGGTATCCATTGATTTCCACCTAGCGCACTGAGTGACCAGCGAGGCTATATAGTAGTTTCTTATCAACGGAACTCCCAGCCCTCCTGCCCTTTTGTTTAAATAGGAAGCTTTTGTTGATTCTGGGTCTCTTCCCATTCCATATAAATTTTTAAATCACCCTTTGTGCTGTTTCAAAAAAGGAAACAGGAATGGGTATCGGGAGCGTGCGAAACAAATATAAAAGTCTAGGTAGTAGTAACATTTTAAAGGCCGCTACTCGGCCTATCCAGGAGGTATCTGTTTTTGACATTCGCTCCGTCTCCTCTTGTAGTAGTTTTAACAATGGTATATAGTTACTTCTATAAAGGGTCCCTGGGGATGTTGTCATCTGTGTCCCTAGGTATTGGACATTGTCCTCCCTCCAGTCAAAGTCATAATTCGACTTCATTTGATGAAGCAAAGAAGGAGGAACATTCAAAGGTAGCGCCTGTGATTTGGCCATATTCAATTTGTAAAACGATAATTGCCCAAACTTAGTAATAATATCCATTAGGCGAGGGACAGATGTTTGTGGCTTAGAAAGGGGGAGAATAATATCATCAGCGTAGAGCGATATAAGATGAGTTTTATTCCCTATATCAATGCCCCCTATGTTGGTATCTAATCTGAGTGTTTGGGCTAATGGTTCTTTATATTTATTTTTAAAAATAATCAATACATGAAATGAAGTAAAATGTCACATATGTCAAATGTCATGTTAAGTCAATGATCATAAGTCTACCACCTCCCCCATTAATATTCAACTATCAACACCTTATTACAGAGCACATTACAGTGATGAACAACATAACTTAGTTATATATCTCACCATTGTAGATCTGAAGAAAAACAACTTTGAAGTCTTTTGCAAATGAGGCTGTTGGTGCACGAGGGGAAGGGTGGGCCTTTAGCTCCCAGAGCACAACTCTAGCTGCTCAAGTAGGATGAATGACATCATAGAAATAGGGGATGAACTACACAGGGTGCTGCAGACAGGAGACGGTATGGGTCGGAGTGGCAACAGCAGTGCTCCAGGGAGCTGAAGGTCCACCCTCAGTGCACCAACTGCCTCATTCACGAAAGACTTCAAAGGTGTTTTTCTCCAGATCTACGAATGTGACATACAGTGGGTACGGAAAGTATTCAGACCCCTTTAACTTTTTCACTCTTTGATTCATTGCAGCCATTTGGTAAAAGCAAAAAAGTTCATTTTATTTCTCATTAATGTACACTCAGCACCCCATCTTCACAGAAAAAAACCCCCAGAAATGTAGATATTTTTGCAAATTTATTAAAAAAGAAAAACTGAAATATCACATGGTCATAAGTATTCAGACCCTTTGCTCAGTATTGAGCAGAAGCACCTTTTGAGCTAGTACAGCCATGAGTCTTCTTGGGAATGATGCAACAAGTTTTTCACATCTGGATTTGGGGATCCTCTGCCATTCTTCCTTGCAGATCCTCTACAGTTCCGTCAGGTTGGATGGTGAACGTTGGTGGACAGCCATTTTCAGGTCTCTCCAGAGATGTTCAATTGGGTTGAGGTCAGGGCTCTGGCTGGGCCAGTCAAGAATGGTCACAGAGTTGTTCTGAAGCCACTCCTTTGTTATTTTAGCTGTGTGCTTAGGGTCATTATCTTGTTGGAAGGTGAACCTTTGGCCCAGTCTGAGGTCCAGAGCACTCTGGAAGAGGTTTTCTTCCAGGATATCTCTGTACTTGGCTGCATTCATCTTTTCTTCAATTGCAACCAGTCGTCCTGTCCCTGCAGCTGAAAAACACCCCCATAGCATGATGCTGCCACCACCATGTTTCACTGTTGGGATTGTATTGGGCAGGTGATGAGCAGTGCCTAGTTTTCTCCACACATACAACTTAGAATTAACGCCAAAAAGTTCAATCTTCGTCTCATCAGAACAGAGAATCTTATTTCTCATAGTGTTTTCTTTCATTCCTTCATGTGTTTTTTGGCAAACTCTATGCAGGCTTTCATATGTCTTGCACTGAGGAGAGGCTTCCTTCGAGCCACTCTTGTGAGGGCGGGAGTTATGGGGGTTAGAGGTGAGAACTGAGGTGAGTCAGGGTATGTACGGGACCCAGCACCCATTCTGACTGACCTCCTGATATACAGGCGAATTACATGAACCAGCGGAGTGGTGAGATCAAACTGATTTATTTGTTTTTTTAAAAAAAATTCACTATTCTCTGCTAATGTTGATATGTTTGGTATGAGATATGAGATATATGGTATTTAAATATACCTTTTCTACATAGACCAGGTGAATTAGGGGTCTATGTGTAATGTGATTGGTGGTATTTACAGTGGGAAAAAAAGTATTTAGTCAGCCACCAACTGTGCAAGTTCTCCCACTTAAAAAGATATGAGAGGCCTGCAATTGACATCATAGGTAGACCTCAACTATGAGAGACAAAATGAGAAAACAAATCCAGAAAATCACATTGTCTGATTTTTAAAGAATTTATTATGCGAGTTATGGTGGAAAATAAGTATTTGGTCAATAACAAAAGTTCATCTCAATACTTTGTTATATATCCTTTGTTGGCAGTAACAGAGGTCAAATGTTTTCTGTAAGTCTTCACAAGGTTGGCACACACTGTTGCTGGTATTTTGGCCCAATCCTCCATACAGATCTCCTCTAGAGCAGTGATGTTTTGGGGCTGTCGCTGGGCAACACGGATTTTCAACTCCCTCCAAAGGTTTTCTATGGGGTTGAGATCGGGAGACTGTCTAGGCTACCCCAGGACCTTGAAATGCTTCTTAAGAAGCCACTCCTTTGTTGCCCTGGCAGTGTGCTTGGGATCATTGTCATGCTGAAAGACCCAACCATGTTTCAGCTTCAATGCCCTTGCTGATGGAAGGAAGTTTGCACTCAAAATCTCACAATACATGGCCCCATTCATTCTTTCATGTACACGGATGAGTCGTCCTGGTCCTTTTGCAGAGAAAAAGCCCCAAAGAATGATATTGTCACCCCCATGCTTAACAGTATGTATGGTGTTCTTTGGATGCAACTCAGCATTCACTCTCCTCCAAACACGACGAGTTGTGTTTCTACCAAACAGTTCTACTTTGGTTTCATCTGACCATATGACATTCTCCCAGTACTCTTCTGGAACATCCAAATGCTCTCTAGCAAACTTCAGACGGGCCCGGATATGTACTGGCTTAATCAGGGGGACACATCTGGCACTGCAGGATCTGAGTACCTGGCGGAGTAGTGCGATACTGACGGTAGCCATTGTTACGTTATTCCCAGCTTTCTGCAGGTCATTCACTAGGTCCCCCCGTGTGGTTTTGGGATTTTTGCTCACTGTTCTTGTGATCATTTTGACCCCACGGGGTGAGATCTTGCGTGGAGCCCCTGATCGAGGGAGATTATCAGTGGTCTTGTATGTCTTCCATTTTCTAATTATTGCTCCCACAGTTGATTTCTTCACAACAAGCTGCTTGCCTATTGCAGATTCAGTCTTCCCAGCCTGGTGCAGGTCTACAATGTTGTTTCTGGTGTCCTTCCACAGCTCTTTGGTCTTCACCATAGTGGAGTTTGGAGTGTGACTGTTTGAGGTTGTGGACAGGTGTCTTTTATACTGATAACAATTTCAAACAGGAGCCATTACTACAGGTAATGAGTGGAGGACAAAGGAGCCTCTTAATGAAGAAGTTACAGGTCTGTGAGAGCTAGAAATCTTGCTTGTTTGTAGGTGACCAAATACTTATTTTCCACCCTAATTTGCAAATAAATTCTTAAAAAATCAGACAATGTGATTTTCTAGATATGTTTTCTCATTTTGTCTCTCATAGTTGAGGTCTACCTATGATGTCAATTACAGGCCTCTCTCATATTTTTAAGTGGGAGAACTTGCACAATTGGTGGCTGACTAAATACTTTTTTTCCCCACTGTATCTTGGTACCTTTGAATGTTTTTTGGAGAAGTGGTGTATTTTTTATTCGTTATTTATTAAAAGTTATGTTTTAGTATCTGATACGCCTTTGCTGGTAATATATTCTCCTTTACCTCTCTCACCAAGGCTCTTTTCCCATGATTGCTCAGTTTGGCTAAACGGCGAGGTCTAGGAAGAGTTCTGGTCGTCCCAAACGTCTTCCATTTAAGGATTATGGAGGCCACTGTGCTCTTACGAACCTTGAGTGCTGCGGAAATTGTTTTGTAACCTTGGCCAGATCTGTGCCTTGCCACAATTCTGTCTCTGAGCTCCTTGGGCAGTTCCTTTGACCTCATGATTCTCACTTTCTCTCACATGCACTGTGAGCTGTGAGGTCTTATATAGACAGGTGTGTGCCTTTCCTAATTAAGTCCAATCAGTTTAATTAAACACAGCTGGACTCCAGTGAAGGAGTAGAACCATATCAAGGAGGATCAGAAGGAAATGGACAGCATGTGAGTTAAATATGAGTGTCACAGCAAAGGGTCTGAATACTTATGAACATGTGATATTTCAGTTTTTCTTTTTTAATAAATTTGCAAAAATATCTACATTTCTGTTTTTTTTTCTGTCAAGATGGGGTGCTGAGTGTACATTATTGAGAAATAACATGAACTTTTTTGCTTTTAGCAAACTGCTGCAATAAAACAAAGAGTGAAAAATTTAAAGTGGTCTGAATACTTTCCATCCCCACTGTATGTAACAAAGATACACAGGGCTGAATCTAGCTTTTCTGTTGCCTGATGCAAAAATTATAATAACGTACAAGTAAGAAATCCATATAGCCAACTGGCATTGATTCGTAATATAAGCATGTTACAGTCCGTCCTCCTCCTACTCTCCTCTAATAAGATGATGAAGTTGAGGAGGTAAGAAGCAGGTGCAGAGTGCTGAAGCCAGCTTTTTAGGCACTCTCTATCTGTAATTATTTGTTTGGTATAATGTAAAAAAAAACCACAATTGTGCCATTATTTTTTTGGGTTTCATTTTTCATTTTGGGTTTGATGACCCAAAAAATGACCCAATAAATGATCCTGTGGACCTGTATGAATCTAGCAATACCAAATTGATATTTTGCATGGTAGGCTGACATTTTTTAAATTTTTATTGGTACCCTTATGGGGTAAACTTTTTGATCACTTTCTATTCCAATGTTGGGAGGTGGTATATAGATTTAGTTACAGGATATCTTTTGTTAGTTCAAGCATTTTAAGGCTCAGCAATACCTAACATGTTTATTTATTTTTATATGTAAAAACTGGGAACGGGAGTATTTTTGTTAAATATGTTTTAAAGCTTTATTCATTTAGTTTTAGAACCCCTAGTGTTGGATTGCTCATGCAATATACTGCAATACTTCTGTTTCCTCCCACAGCATTATCCTTCTCCATTCCCTAGTATCATCTTTCTCCCTAATATTATTTACATAATTTATTTATTTACTCCTCTTCCCTACATATCATCACTATTCTCCAATATTAGTTACGCCAGCTTCTACATATTATTTCTCTCCCCACACATCATCTTCCTCTCCCAGTTTTATTTACACCTCCCACTAAATATCATCTGCCTGCCCCAGTATTACTAACCCCTCCCAGGGGCTTTAACTATAGGGCCAACGGTGCACTTGCATCAGGCCTTGAGGTAGCGGGGGACACCTTGGGACAGTAAGACAATCCTGCATTTGCTGTCCCTCTGTTCCAAGCAGTGGGGCCAGGCTGCCACAACTCTAACTCGTCGGCATCCAGAGGATGAGTTGAAGACAATAGTGAAGCGGGAAAGATCCCTGCTTTACTATTCAGCTGGTCTTTGCTCCCAGTATCCTAGAAGCAGGAGGCGCAGTATATTGATGTCACTTACATTACGCCTGTCGCTCCTTGAAGACCCCGGAACCAGAGACAGGTGAGAACAGTGGAATGGGGAAAGGTGAGTATTAAGGTTTTCTTGCTTTGTTTGTCATATATATAGTTGGGGCAACTGAAAGTGGGAATGAAACTGTGGGGAGAACCTGGAGGGGGGACACAAAACTGTGGGGTCAAATGGAGGTAGACTTTATAATATAATGTCTGAGGGGCAACAGAGGGTGAGACAGGTTAATGTCTGGGGAGACAGGTTAAAGTGTGATGCCTACAGGGGTATTTCACTGTGGGGCCACTGAGGGGCATTATATTGTATGGGCCTGTAGAGAGGCATTATACTGTATGAGGGCCACTAAGGGCATTATACTATGTGTGGACCAGTGAGAGGGAATTATAATTTATGTGGGTCAGGTATTTCTAACTGCTGGTGATGGGGGGGGGGGGCACTTATGAAACCGTTGCACTGGGCCCACCAATGTGTTAAAAGGCCCTGACCCCTGCCCCACATAACATCTCCCTGCTCCAGTTTTATTGACCTCTCCCCTACATATTATCTATTTGATCAGATATTATTTATCCCTCCCCCATATATCTCTGCTCCAGTATTTCACATTATGGACATGGCAATACTTGATATGTCTATTACAGGTGCATCTCAATAAAATAGAATATTTTTGAAACGTTCATTCATTTCAGTAATACAATTCATAATCCGCAGTCTTCCATGATTGTTTGTCCTACTGAACCAGACTGAGGGACCATTTAAAGGTTTAGGAAACCTTGGCAGATGACACACTGAATTTACAATACTGAACTTTTTTACAATATTCTAATTTTGTTAGATTTTGGTTTTCATTACCTGTAATCCATAATCAACATTTACAGAAATAAAACACTTGAAATAGAACACTCTGTGTAAACAATCTAGAAAATATAGGAGGTCACTTTTTAAATGTAATTACTGAAATGAATAAACGTTTCAGAGATGCACCTGTATGTTTTTGGTTAATGCTGCCAATTCATCGGCTACTACCACCTCTTAGTCTAGTGGGTTAAATAGCACTAAAGACTAACCCCTTCCAGACATCCGCCATAATAGTATTTAAATATGTCGTTTCACCTCAAATGGGAGGATGGAGGTACATCAGGAAGTAAGTAAACCTTGCACTGCTGCTGATAAATTTGAAAGAAGTGCAGTTATAAGTTTTAAGACTTTCAAATCTATCAGCAGCAGAGCAACGTTTATGTACCTCCTGATGTGCCTCCGCCCTCGGGTGTGAGGTGAAATGTGCTAAGGGTTTAGGGTGATCTATATCACCGTCTATCTGTAGTGTTTTGGTGCATGGTCTGAATAGTATTATCTGACTTCGAGACACCTCACATGTCATGATTTTGCTCTTCTTTTCTCTTATCATAATTACTGAGCATGGAAAATAAATTAAAAAGCAGTGTATTCTTCTCTATGGCATCAGCCATGTTTTTCCTCCTTCCCTCTCCCCTCTAATGCTAGTGCACGTAAAGTCTAGAAGAGGGCAGGGTTTAGGATGCACACTTTTTGTCTATAAAGTAAGTGTTTTAAGTAATTTTTTAAATATATAATTTACGTTTAATGTAATTTTTATTTTTTTGTATTTTTTTATTTCTAGCAAAAAAAAAAAAGGTTGGGGGGATGATATATTAGTTGGAGAGGAAATACAGCGTGCAGAGCTGATTTTGGTCCTAGCAGCTCCTGCAGATATTCAGTACCAGGCAATCACATGACCACTGGGACAAAGCAGCAAGCTACATGGCTTCTCATTGAGCACTGTTCATACAGCAATCAGGAGGATTACTGTATACACAGTGGGGAGTTTGGCTGTTTCTGATTCTATGAGTAAAGCTATATGAGTGAATGATGGCCGTATTTTTTAACAGACGTCATGCGACAGCATTAAATTCAATGTCTGTGAATGGGGCTATTTACATGACCATTATTTTGATGGTCTGTTGTAACTGACTGTGAAAATATAGGTCATGTCCTATTTTTGTTAGCTTTCACGGATCTCTCCATACACTCAAATATATGGGGATCCGTGAAAACGGTGCTTCTCGGGTGCATGAAGGCCGTTTTGCACCTCAGTCATATGAATATAGCCTAAGAACTGAGGTTTTCAGTTTGAAACGTGTCAGAGGGGTTCCACTGACATAGTGCTGCACAATGAAGATGTGTGTTTCTTAATGTAGAGAACAATCTGTTTATTTTAATTGATGATTAATAAAATGGACTTTTAATGTTATTTGTTGCCACACTTGATCATCCTCTTTTTTTATTATTGTCATTGACAGCAGTCTGAACACCCGGACGTATATAGTCTATGGGCGGCAAATAGTTAATATTCAAAATTACTACACTATGAATTGCCCCATTTTCTTTTTTTTGTGGTATTAATAGGACCAGAGACATTCACAGATAGCTGAAGTCCCCTGTGCAAGGACAGATATAGGTCCTCCCATATTTCAACGCAGAACATATACACCCCTTACTGTACTGTATGTCTCACAATCCACAAGTAATCATTAATCATGAAGTTTGTTAGCATACACATTTACCTGTAGTCAAATAGACAACACAAAGCAGTTCTTGAGGTGATAGGGCCCCCTGACCTACTGGGCCCCTGTGAAGCTACACAGACAGCAATGTTATATCAACTCCTGGACAGGACATCCTAAACTTAGGAAAACTTCTATCATCTGATAGAATATTCCCTGATCCAAGGTCTATTTCTGCTGTTAGTGGTGTCCAAAGTGTGCACACTGGCTCTCTCTGTTTTAAATGGCAAGCACACACTAATAAATGTGTCCCCAGACAATCCCTACTGAAACCTCTTCCCGCATAAAAGTGGCATGAGGAGGACAGAGTGAACCAAGGGCAGCGGCATGAGGAGGGCATACAGTGATCCGGTGGAAGTGGCATGCGGAGGACAGAGTGAACCAAGGGCAGCGGCATGAGGAGGGCATACAGTGACCGGTGGCAGCGGCATGAGGAGGGCATACAGTAACCCAGTGGCAGCGGCATGAGGAAGGCATACAGTGACCCAGTGGCAGCGGCATGAGGAAGCCATACAGTGACCCAGTGGAAGCAGCATGAGGAAGACATAGAGTGACCCAGTGGCAGTAGCCTTAGGAGGCCATACAGTGACCCAGTAATAGAGTGTGGAGGTAGCAGCAGCCTTAGGAGGTCATACAGTGACCCAGTGGCAGAGTGAGGAGGTGGCAGCGGCATTAGGAGGACAGAGTGAACCAAAGGCAGCGGCATGAGGAGGGCATACAGTGATCCGGTGGCAGCGGCAGGAGAAGGACAGAGTGAACTAAGGGCAGCAGCATGAGGAGGGCATACAGTGACCCAGTGGCAGCAGCATGAGAAGGGCATACAGTGACCCAGTGGCAGCAGCATGAGGAGGCCATACAGTGACCCAGTAGAAACAGCATGAGGAGGACATAGAGTGACCCAGTGGCAGTAGCCTTAGCAGGCCATATAGTGACCCAGTAATAGAGTGCGGAGGTAGCAGCAGCCTTAGGAGGCCATACAGTGACCCAGTGGCAGAGTGAGGAGGTGGCAGCAGCATGAGAAGGACAGAGTGAACCAAGGGCAGTGGCATGAGGAGGGCATACAGTGATCTGGTGGCAGCGGCATGAGGAAGACAGAGTGAACCAAGGGCATCGGCATGAGGAGGGCATACAGTGACCCGGTGGCAGCAGCATGAGGAGGACATACAGTGACCCAGTGGAAGCAGCATGAGGAAGACATAGAGTGACCCAGTGGCAGTAGCCTTAGGAGGCCATACAGTGACCCGGTAATAGAGTGTGGAGGTAGCAGCAGCCTGTGGAGGCCATACAGTGACCCAGTGGCAGAGTGAGGAGGTGGCAGCAACATGAGGAGGCCAAACAGTCACCCAGTGGCAGAGTGCGGAGATGGCAGCAGCGTGAGTAGGCAACAGAGTGGCAAGGTGATATAATGTAGTGGTAGCAACAGCTTTAGGAGGCCATACAGTGACCCAGTGGCAGAGTGAGGAGGTGGCAACAGTGTGAGGAGGCCATACAGTCACCCAGTGGCAGAGTATGGAGGCGGTAGCAGAGTGAGTAGGCCACAGAGTGGCAAGGTGATAAAATGTGGAGGTAGCAACAGCCTTAGGAGGATATACAGTGACCCAGTGGCAGAGTGTGGAGATGGCAGCAGCGTGAGAAGGCCATACAATCACCCAGTGGCAGAGTGAGGAGGTGGCAGCAGCGTGAGGAGGCCATACAGTCACCCAATGGAAGACTGCGGAGGTTGCAGCAGCGTGAGTAGGCCACAGAATGGCAAGGTGATAAAATGTGGAGGTAGCAACAGCCTTAGGAGGCCATACAGTGACCCAATGTTAAAAATGGCCAGTAATTTTATACTGGGAACAAAATGGCAAATATGGCCCTTATTTGTTTCCCCACTAATAAACACCTTTAAATAAGTGTTAGAATAACAGCTAACTGCAGAGATCAGTGGCTAAGAATTATTGATTTTTGCCACTACTATATTGAGAAATGGCCTGTAATTTTATGCTGGGAACAAAATGGCAAATATGGCCCTTATTTGTTTCCCCACTAATGAACACCTTTAAAAAAAAAGCGTGATAAAGGCAGAGATTATTCGATAAGAATTATGATTTTTTTTTTGGCAGTACTATACTGCAAAATGGTCTGTAATTTTATACTTGGAACAGAATGGCGAATATGCCCCTTATTTGTTTCCCCGCTAATAAACGCCTTGAAAAAGGCGTTAGAACAGATGACTGCAGAGATAACTGGATAAGACTTAAGTTTTCTTTGGCACAGTAGTAATGACAAATGGCCTGTAATGTTATGCATTGAAAGAACAGTGAATACGGCCCTTATAATAAACGACTTGAAAAAGGCGTTAGAACAGATAACTGCAGATATTAGTGGATGGTAAGTCACTGTTTTTTGCTGTACTGTACTGCAAAAGGCTTGTTGTGTTCCACCTTGAAGACACAGGTATGACTAATGAGCAGGAGTATAATGACAGTGAGTGCTGCAATGTGTATTAAAATTCTTACTGTTAATGACGCTGCAACCAACCCAAATTCTGTTTTCAATTCCTCCCTATACCTCCCCTAAACTTGTAATCCTCTTTCCCTTAACTTCTATCTGTTTTCTAAGTCTTTCCCTAGCTCCTGCTGACATCTGTCCCTGCAGTAAGAGAGATGTGAAATGACTGAACCTAAAATGGCCGAGGGTTTTAATAGGGCTGTGACATCACAGGGCTGACTAGCTGCCAATTAGCTGCATGCATGGCATTGTGGGTGATCCCGCGTTCCCAGAGTCCCTTGTCCTAACATGTGCAGCAGCCATTTGATTAAAAAATGCGATTCGATGCATCGAAGCGTGAGGAAATCCGGAATCGAGGCAAATCGAAGATTTCGTGAAATTTGGATCGAATTCCACTTCTACAGCTTCGATATGCTCATCTCTAGTTATAAATATCCATTTTGGCACAATGACTTTAAAGGGTCAGGCATTGGAAAATACTTCACCACGATGAATTGCTTCTTGAACTGAACCCATTTCATATGTACAATATGAGTGGCAAGAAAGTCAGTGCTTCAGGGAGCTGAAGTCCCAACTACCTCCTTTACCTCCTTTGCTTAAGACTTCAAAGTAGTTTTTTTTCCAAATCTACAAAAGTGATATACAAAGGTAATTTGTTTATCACTGTAATGTGTGCTCTGTAACACAGTGTTGCCAGCTGACTATGCTTGGTGAGGTGGTAAACTCCGTTTAATGTAAAAAAAAAAAAATTAAACTTTTTTTTTAGGATAGAGATAAAGTGAACAGTTAGTAAAAATGAAAATACATTTCTGTTTCCCTGCTTGACATATCCGTGATTTGTGAGCTCCAGTTTATTCTTAGTAGCAGCTGGTGACATTTGATACTTCTTATCATAACTTTTTCTTTACACATTTGGCACTTAGTCTTATTTAAGAAACTAGGACAAATTTATGTAGCAAAACACAGCCATTCTCACGTATGATTATAATCATATGTAATGTACAGTGCTGGCCAAAAGTATTGGCACCCCTGCAATTCTGTCAGATAATACTCAATTTCTTCCAGAAAATGATTGCAATCACAAATGCTTTGGTAATAATATCTTCATTTAATTTGTCTTCAATGGAAAACCACAAAAAGAATTGTCAAAAAGCCAAATTGGATATAATTCCACACCAAACATAAAAAAGGGGGTGGACAAAAGTATTGGCACCCTTTGGAAAATCAGGTGATGCTTCTCTAATTTGTGTAATTAACAGCACCTGTTACTTACCTGTGGCACATAACAGGTGGTGGCAATAACTAAATCACACTTGCAGCCAGTTGAAATGGATGAAAGTTGACTCAACCTCTGTCCTGTGTCCTTGTGTGTACCACATTTAGCATGGAGAAAAGAAAGAAGACCAAAGAACTGTCTGAGGACTTGAGAAGCAAAATTGTGAGGAAGCATGAGCAATCTCAAGGCTACAAGTCCATCTCCAAAGACCTGAATGTTCCTGTGTCTACCGTGCGCAGTGTCATCAAGAAGTTTAAAGCCCATGGCACTGTGGCTAACCTCCCTAGATGTGGACGGAAAAGAAAAATTGACGAGAGATTTCAACGAAAGATTGTGCGGATGGTGGCTAAAGAACCTCGACTAACATCCAAACAAGTTCTAGCTGCCCTGCAGTCCGAGGGTGCAACAGTGTCAACCTGTACTATCCGTCGGCGTCTGAATGAAAAGGGACTCTATGGTAGGATACCCAGGAAGACCCCATTTCTGACCCAGAGACATAAAAAAATCCAGGCTGGAGTTTGCCAAAACTTACCTGAGAAAGCCAAAAACTTTTTGGAAGAATGTTCTCTGGTCAGATGAGACAAAAGTAGAGGTTTTTGGGAAAAGGCATCAACATAGAGTTTACAGGGAAAAAAAAAGAGGCCTTGCCTTCAAAGAAAAGAACACGGTCCCTACAGTCAAACATGGCGGAGGTTTCCTGATGTTTTGGGGTTGCTTTGCTGCCTCTGGCACTGGACTGCTTGACCGTGTGCATGGCATTATGAAGTCTGAAGACTACCAACAAATTTTGCAGCATAATGTAGGGCCCAGTGTGAGAAAGCTGGGTCTCCCTCAGAGGTCATGGGTCTTCCAGCAGGACAATGACCCAAAACACACTTCAAAAAGCACTAGAAAATGGTTTGAGAGACAGCACTGGAGACTTCTAAAGTGGCCAGCAATGAGTCCAAACCTGAATCCCATAGAACACCTGTGGAGAGATCTCAAAATGGCAGTTTGGAGAAGGCACCCTTCAAATCTCAGGGACCTGGAGAAATTTTCCAAAGAAGAATGGTCTAAAATTCCAGCAGAGCATTGTAAGAAACTCATTGATGGTTACCGGAAGCGGTTGTTCGCAGTTATTTTGTCTAAAGGTTGTGCTACCAAGTATTAGACTGAGGGTGCCAATACTTTTGTCCGGCCCATTTTTGGAGTTTTGTGTAAAATGATCAATGATTAGACTTTTTTTTCATTCTCTTTTGTGTTTTTTCATTGCAAGCAAAATAAATGAAGATATTATTACCAAAGCATTTGTGATTGCAATCATTTTCTGGAAGAAATTGAGTATTATCTGACAGAATTGCAGGGGTGCCAATACTTTTGGCCAGCACTGTACATGCAAATGTCAATTTCAAAGTCCCAACAAAAAATATTAAAAAAAACAACAATAAATACATTTTGATACAGGTAAAAAAATCTATTTAGACAGTTTGTTATTAGGAGCTGTTGATCACAATGTGATCTCCAATGAACATTCTGGCAGGGCATACATTATAATACTTAAAAATGGAATTTAAATGTATCTCTTGAATGGGTCCATTCACTTTAATGAGGCAAACAGAGTCTAAATGATTAAACTCTGCACTCCACTTGACCTTCTTTCCTATGTGTTTTTTTATGTCAGACACAAAGACAAAGTATACCATACTTCTGTGTTTGGCAAAAAGACAAAAATACACATAAAGCAAGTTAAACAAAGTCCAAAGTTAAAGGAGTCATGGAGGATCTATTCTGGCTCAGAGTAGAGATTACAGACCTGCATGGAGTCTGTGATGGAGATCTGACTGTAGATCTGAGAGAGACTTCACTGAGGTTATACCACTAAACATTACCAGATAGCTCAACTCCTCTGTAAGACACATAGAAGACATTCCGATGAAGGTTTATTCAAGTAGAACTCTTGATAGATGCAATACAGGGTATAAAAAAGATGGTAGTTTTCCAGGCTGAGAGAGGCAGGAAATGATTTACAGAACCTGGATGATTTCACAGACAGGAGGGGGGGAGTAGAGAGTGAGTAAGGGAGCAAAGATAGGACAAGATTAGATGAGAAGCACAAGTAAAACAATGCATGACAATAAACAGCGAAGCACTGTATGCATGACCCAAGGTGGGACATGGCACTCTCCATCTGAAATCTTGGAGATTTCACAATAAACAATAACAAAAAGTTATGCGTTCAAAGTCCATTGACCTGAAACACAAATAACAAGTTAGAACAATGCAAAATACAACGTTGTAGTCCATAGGGGGGATGTTGGCATAACCCATCTTCGGATTGGGGAAGCCGCGATTGCAAACACTTCCACCAACCCATAACATGATGAGATGTAACTGATGATCCATGGTGGAAAGGGGGCTCCCCGCCATGAACAAAGTCAGGAAATGGAGTTTCTCCTATGCAACCTTCTTAGGAAGGAGAAGTATTAGTTCTGTAATTGGAGGGAGGAAAACTCGAGCCAAACCACATTTGGTCACTCTGACCTCCACTTTCTGAATCTTATCATCATCGCTGGGCATGTCTTTAGTGATAAGTCCCATAGGCCATTCGTTGCAATGGGCTTCTTTATCCTTGAGAAGGACAAGGTCACCTGGCTGGAGATTCTCTTGTTGCACGCTTTGGATGATGACTTCTTTAGCATGCTCGATGTCCATTGCTCACCAGCACTTTGATGATCGTCCATTTTGAAGAAGCGTGAGATGTGAACTAGGCGGGCGACAGCTCGTACAATAGACATTCAGGTAGAGAACTGCTCAAAGCGGTGAGAATCTAGTCCTGACTTGAGGATGATGGAACTACAGAGAGTAGAGATCGTGAGTCTTATTACCTTATCAATTTCTGGATTCACCAGCTTGTATTTTGTGTCGGCAGGAGTCGAATGAGAGTTTTTATACAAGAATCCTGGAGGCAACAACCACCGGTTAACTCGTGAACCCGATGCGGGTGCAGATCTTGTTCCACAATCTGCTGGGTTAAGTTCAGTAGAGATGTAGTGCCCTTACTCAGGAGTGGAGAAACTTCTGATTCACTCTACTCTGTTACTGATGTACATGAAAAACTGCCAAGTTTCATTGCAGATATATCCAAGCACGACTTTGCTGTCTGTATAAAATACAAAAGAGTCAACCGGAAAGTTCACTTCCTCCCTTATGGCCTCCCTTACCTAGGAAAAAACCGCAGTGTGGTGCGTGGTCACGTTGAAGTGTCTTCAGGTAGGATACAACAGCTATTCCTTCAATTGATGCATCAGAGAAGATATGGATTTCTCTCCTAGTAGCAGTTGAAAGAGAATTTGGAACATAGCAACGTGGGACTTGGAGTTGTTCTACTATCTTCAGAGACTCCTTCCATGCATCCCAACCTGCGTTGTTTTTCCACAGGTAGTGGAGTGTCTCAATCTATATTATCGGTGGTAAACTGTCTCAGCAACATCTTGCCATGAATAGTGATGGGAGCGATGAATCCAAGAGGATCACAGACGCTGCCCACGACAGACAGCACTCACCGCTTGGCAAACGGTCTGTCGCAGGCTGACACTTGAAACATGAATGTGTCAAACTTGATGCTCCACAGTAAGCGTAAGCTGCGCTGTATGGGGGGAATGTCAGAGTCAAGATTAAGATCTTGTAAGTTGGAAGCGTGGTCATCAGAGGGAAATGCCTTTATTACCTCCTGGCTGTTGGAGATGATCTTGTGCAGCCTGAGATTTGCTACAGTTAGCATTTCTTGTGTTCTGGTGAGAAGACTGATTGCCTCTTCGCTGGTGGTTAGGGATTTAAGTCCGTCGTCTACATAGAAGTTCCTTTCTACAAATCTACTGTACGTGTGTCGGATCCATATTCCCTTTCTCCCTCTTGAGCTGTTCTTCTCAACCCATCGATTGCTACAGCAGGAGAGGGGTTGTTACCAAAGACATGGACTTTCATCCGATAGACTATAACTTCCTTTTTGACATCGTTGTCTTTGTGCTAAAGGAACCTGAGGTAGTTTCTATCGACTTCCTTAACAATGAAGCAATGAAACATTTGCTGAACGTCGGCCATCACTGTGACAGGTTCCCATGAGACTATTGTTTAGGTTAGATCTCGTCAGGGGCAGACCGTTGAAAGAGACCCCATCATACCGGGCACTGGAATCAAATACCACTCTAATGTGGTTAGGTTTGCGGGGGTGATATACGCCAAAGGACGGAGGTACCAGCATTCTACTCCCTCCTTGAGTGGTGGTGCAGGCTCCGCATGGTCTCTATCAAATATGCATTGCATGAAGTTCACAAAGTGTCTCTCCATCTCTGATTTTCTCACCAGAGTTAGCTTTAAAGACAAAAATCTGGACTGTGCTTGCTAAAAATTTCTTGGAAGCCTTGTTCCTGGAGAGTGGAAAGGCAAAGGTGCCACCCAGCCACTAGAATCGTTCTGGATGAACTCCCCTTCCATTACCTTGAGGAATTCTTTCTCTTCTCTTGCAGGCGCTAGCTTGTTATCATCACTCCTAGACTCGAATACTGTAGATCCTAGTGTGGGGAAGGTAGCTCAGTAGCAGCAGTGGTGCGGACCCAACCAGTCAGAGACAGGGACACAAAGCTCTGGTGCAAATAGGTTTATTTAAAAAAAAAATGCAAAATAAATAAACCTTCACGTCAGGTACAAAAAAAAATGAGCAAAATAAAATACAGCCTTAATTTCAGGCAAAAGGCAAAGCAAAATTCCTGCTCGTCTGAGCAATAACTATTACAAAATGTAGCTAACTATATGTGTGGCTTACTTCCAGCCACAAGGATAAACACAACAGCAGAGTTAGGCAGGGTTCACACTACCTTTGGAGTCCGTTAGGAAAGTGTCCGTTAAAAAAAAAAAACGGACACCTATCATAACGGACACTAACTGATGTTAATGTGTCCGTTTTTTTAACTGATCCAATTAATGGTTCAGTTAAAAAAACGGACACATTAGCATCATTAGTGTCCGTTAGCATCAGGTAGTGTCCGTTTTTTAAAGAGGACCTTTCATGTCACATTCTGCTAGAAAGCCGACAGCGCGCTGAATTCAGCGCACTGCCGGCTTTCCCGTTATGTGCCCGGGGCTAGAGATATCGGTGGTGTAAGTTACATGGTTTACGGTTAATAATAATAATATTAATAATAATAGTCCTTTAATAGTCCCACAATGGGGAAATTCAGTGTGTTACAGCAGCAAAGATAAGATAAGCAGATACAAATACAACATGTACAGGAATGTTCCAAGGTAAGAGGCATTACATTGATAGCAGACAGACAGATAGGAAGTAGCAGAGGGGGGGGGGGGATTTAACAGGCAGAAAGATATTTCAGTTCTCTGTGTGTATTGATCTCCGCTTAGGTCGGTGTTTGTTGTACAGCCTAACTGCAGTGGGGAGGAAAGACTTCCGATAGCGCTCCTTCTCACACTTAGGGTGGAGCAGTCGGTCACTGACAGTACTGCCCAGCGCGATCACAGTCTCATGCATGGGATGGGACTTCTTCTTCTGCATGGAGCTCACCACGGACAGTATCCTTTTGTCACCCACCACCTGCACTGGGTCCAGTGGGCTCCCCAGGACAGAGCTGGCCCTTTTAATCAGCTTGTCAAGTTTATTTCTGTCCCTGGTTGATATACTACTCCCCCAGTAGGCCACTCCAAAGAAGATGGCTGATGCCACTACCGAGTTGAAGAAAGTCCTAAGAAGTTCCCCCCGGATTCCAAAGGCTCTCAGCTTCCTAAGCAGGTAGAGCCTGCTGTGGCCCCTTCCTGTACAGGGCCTCCATATGATCTGCCCAGTCCAGCTTATTATTAAGGAGCAAACCCAGGTACTTATAGGTGTTCACAATCTCGATGCCCGTCCCCAGGATGTCCACTGGTTTAGGAGGGCATCTGCCTTTACGGAAGTCCACCACCATCTCCTTGGTCTTCCCCGCGTTAATCTTCAGGTGGTTCAGGTGGCACCAGTCCACAAAATCCCGGTTCAGTTCTCTGTACTCCCTGTCATCATCATCTGTGATGAGGCCTACTATTGCAGAGTCGTCAGAATACTTCTGTAGGTAGCAGCTAGATGAGTTGCACCTAAAATCTGCAGTGTACAGTGTGAAGAGGAAAGGGGCGAGAACCGTACCCTGAGGTGCCCCCCGTATTACAGATCACGGTACCTGACACACAGTACTGGGCTCTCACGTATTGAGGTCGATTTGTGAGGTAGTCTAGGATCCAGTTGGAGAGGTGGTGGTCCACTCCAGCAAGGCCCAGCTTGTCCCTCAGTAACCTGGGCTGTATGGTGTTAAAAGCACTGGAGAAATCAAAGAACATTATTCTCACCCTGCTCCCTGGTTTCTCCAGGTGAGACAGAGCCCTGTGCAGAAGGTGGATGATGGCATCATCTACCCCAATGCCCAGCCGATAAGCAAACTGGAGAGGGTCCATAGCGGGGCTCACTAGAAGGCGGAGATGTGTGAGAACGAATCTCTCTAAGATCTTCATCAGGTGGGATGTCAGTGCTACAGGTCTGTAGTCGTTGAGGTCCATAGGGTGAGGTTTCTTTGGAACTGGTACCACACAAGAAGATTTCCATAATTCAGGGACTATTTCCTGCCTCAGGCTCATATTGTACATATATGTAATTATACCACACAGCTGGTCCCCACAAGTCTTAATTAGCCTTGCACTGATGTCATCTGGCCCTGCGGCTTTCCTCGCTTTGATCTTTTTCATCTCCTTCCTCACCTGGGCCCGTGTGAAGGTCAGACTGTGGTCAGATAAAGTCGGATTTCTGGATTTACTGGTCTGTTGGGAAGTAGCCGCATGGGGTGAAGTCATTGTGCTGGGGGGAGCTGAAGGACATGTTGGGGTGGGAGGAGCTGGTGTGTGATCAAATCTGTTGAAGAATAGGTTTAGTTCATTAAGCCAATTAGCATATGCCTCAATCTGGCAGACAGACTGTTTATCACCCGAAATTGACTTAAGCCCCTCCCAGACGCCCCTTATGTCTTTTCTTTCCATTTGCTTTTCCATTTTTTCCTTATAACTGGCTTTTCCCTGCCTGATTTGATGTCTCAGCTCCTTTTGTACTTCCCTCAACCCCTCCTTATCTCTTGTCCTGAATGCCATCTTTTTCTCCTTAAGTAGTGTTTTTATATCAGAGTTAATCCATGGTTTGTTGTTGGAGAAGCACCTCACCACTTTTGTGGGTACTGTGTTGTCCACGCAAAAATTAATGTAGTCCGTTATGCAGTGTGTGAGTCCTTCTATATCTTCTCCATAAGAATCCTGCAGAACTTCCCATGCGGTTGTGTCAAAACAATCCCTCAGAGCCTCATCACTCTCCTCGGACCATATCCTCACTGTGCGGGTTACAGCTGGTTCTCTACGTAGAAGTGGCTTGTACACAGGTCGGAGATGCACTAGGTTGTGATCCGATCTTCCCAGGGGCGGTAGGGCTGATGAGTTATATGCCTCCCTCGCGTTGGCAAAGAACAAGTCCAGTGTTTTGTTGTCTCTTGTGTGGCAGGTTACATACTGTGTGAAACTGGGCAGTGTGGATGATGGGGAGGCATGGTTGAAATCACCCGACACAAGAAAGAGAGCCTGGGGGTGGTTCAACTGTAAATGGCTCACCGTGGCTTGTAGGACCTCGCAGGCATTGTCAGCTTTTGCAGAGGGGGGGACATATGCAGCTATCACGATGACATGCGATAGTTCCCTTGGTAGATAGAAAGGTCTCATGCTCACAGCTAATAGTTCAATGTCCTTGCAGCAAGTTTGCTCCTTAATCAAAATGTGCCTAGGATTGCACCATCTATCATTCACAAACATTGCCAGCCCTCCACCTTTCCTCTTACCGCTCTCCCTTGTCCTGTCTGCCCGAAGGAGTTTAAAACCATCCAAGGAGACCAGAGGGTCAGGAGTAACTTCAGTGAGCCAAGTCTCTGTAAGTAGCATCATGCTACACACCCGAAACTCCTGATGATGCCTAGTGAGCGCTGTTAGTTCGTCCATCTTGTTTGCAAGAGATCTCACATTGCCCATAATGATGGAGGGGAGAGTTGGTCTGTAACGTCTCTTTTTAATCCTCTGAAGAGTTCCAGCTCTGCACCCCCTCCCCCGCTTTTTCTTTCTCCAGAGCTCTCGGGGGGGGATGTGTGGGCAAATGGTAGGCAGCCCTGCTGTGTCTCTAAGCTGCAAAACTTTCTCCCTGGAGTAGACAAAAGAATTGTCTGCAGGCACAAAAGTTCCCATTTCTAGCAGAACAAAAAGACAGATAAAAACAAAAAAGTATCACAAAGGTCCAATTCTAAGTCTTTGTGTGTTTCTTCATAGTGCAAAGTCACTTAAGTAGAGAGATAAAAAACAAGACAAAGAAAGAAAAATGAGAGAGTCTCAGAGCTGCTGTAACAGGCTGCCACTCCAGCGGCGCCATCTTGGAAATCAAGGGCGTTCCTGACACTGACACTTCTCGTTCGTTCATAGCCCTGTACTGAGAGGGCGTTCCTCATAGCTTAGCATCATCGCTGGGCTGTAAGGAACGCCCCTCTCTCTGTATTCGTCTATAGTGCTGTACTGTCAGAGGAACGCCCTCCCTGACACTTCTCTTCGTTCATAGACTTGTACTGAGGGGGCGTTCCTCATAGTTCAGCATCATCGCCGGGCAGTAAGGAACGAGCTCAGAGAGAGGGGGCGTTCCTTACAGCCCAGCGATGACGCTCAGCTGTGAGGAACACCCCCTCAGTGCAAGTCTATGAATGAACTAGAAGTGTCAGGGAGGGCGTTCCTCACAGTGCAGCTAGACTGTCAGGAACGCCCTTCTAACAGTAAACCATGTAACTTACACCACCGATATCTCCAGCCCCGGGAAAGCCGGCAGTGCGCTGAATTCAGTGTGCTGTCATCTTTCTAACGGTATGTAAAACCGCATGTGCCTGAGGACACGAAAGGTCCTCTTTAACATTGTTAGTTTTTTTTTTTTTTGTTTGTTTCTCCTTTCTGAGCATGCGCAGGGAAAATAAACGGACATAAAATAACGGACAGTAACTGATGACTATCAGTTACTGTCCGTTATAAGTCCGTTACCCATAGACTTCAATGTTAAAAAAATAACAGACACTCACTGTCCGTCAAGAATCTGTTTTTTCAAACGGACAAAAAGTCCTGCATGTAGGATTTTTTGTCCGTGAAAAAAATAACGGACTTCTGATGGATTTGGTGTAAACGGACACAAACGGACACTAACAGACACAATATTAAAAACCCATTGAAATGAATGGAAATTTTAACGGATTTCTGACAGTTCAGCTAGTGTCCGATGCTAAAATCTTGTAACGGAACATAGCAACGGTCACTACTGACGGTCATCAACGGTAGTGTGAACGCCCCCTTAGGTCTCACCGGACTCAGTACAGCAGGACAGACCCAGACGCCTCCTCTCATTCCCAGGATCTGCCCTGAAGTGCACGCTCTGTAGTCCTTTATGGGCCAGTAACGAGCCTGGGACCTACACCTGAGACTGAAGCCTATACAAGACCCGCCTTGGACCACACATAAGTCAGAAATCTGGGGCTGATATAGCGGGACTCCAGCACTCTGCCTGTCACCTTCTCACACTAGGTTGTCATTCTGGGTGAGGAACGAGTGGGTGACGAGATTGCACCGCCACCTATTGTTGTACAGCTTCTTTCACTTTGTAGTGATTCAGAAAAGGCTGAAAATGAGACCTGTGTCCATTTGTCAGAAGATTTGTCTTGAGTGAAGATATCTTATTCATTTGGTCAATACAAACGCTGCCCATGATGACCCATCCGGGGTCCAGCCGTTGGCAAATGGGGCACTGTGCGGGCCACTGACTTGTTGGCGCACCTTGTGTACTCCTAGGACAACCCTTCCAAGTAGAAGAAGGATCTCTGCATCCTTGATGAGTGCTGGAATCTCGCTTGCTATCGTCTTTAGGTGAGGATGATGCAGGGCCTCTGGTGTAGGAATCTCATCCTTGTTGGAGGGTATCTGGTTACACTCCACAAGAGTGGGTAGAGGTACAGTATCTCAAAATTGCCCTTATGTGAAGACAGCATAAGTCCACTGGCCCTTCTTCCAGAGACCTCCATGTTGCCGCTGCAAGTACCCAAAGTATAGGGATAAGCGTCTCCCTTTAAATTAAGCAACTCAAAGAGATTTGATCTTGCAAGTGATTGGTTGCTCTGGTCGTCGAGGATAGCGTACACCTTTAGACCCTTGGGATACACCTTGACCAGACATATTTTGGAGCAGGACTTATCACAATTATCCTCTCCGCAGCTTTCTGTGCATGAAGACGATACAGTGGTAGAGTTTGCTTCCTGGTATGCATTCTCCCCACCATGCTTTGGTGAGGATTAAAAGGGTGCAAACTGTGTGGGAACAGGTTCAGATGGATGGAGGCCAGAGCATGGTCATCGCGGTCACATTCTATGCACTTAATATTGATCTTGCAATCCTTCGCCAGATGTTGAGTAGAGGCACAACACCTCAAACATACTCCAAACTTCTTCAGAAGCTCCTTGCGTTATTGAAGCGGTTTCTTCCTGAAACCGATGCACTTCTTGAGTGGGTGTGGTTTCTTGTGTATGGGGCATAGTCGATTGGGGTTTTCAATCTTTTCCCTTTGGTTCTCTTTGTCCATACCCAATATGAGCATGGGGAGGATATCAGTCTTTTTCACTGACACTGGACCTCTGCGGTTCCTGTAACTGGAGCATTGGCTGTGACCTTTGGGAGGGGAAACAGGACCACTTGACTCACTGTAGAGGAAGCTGGGGTCATTCTTGGTATCAGCAATGGTTCTTATGAAGTCACAGAAGTAAGAAAATGGCGGAAACGAGATGTAGTTCTCTCTTTTGTATTTTGACCCTAGAGCTGTCCATTTTTCCTGAATGCTATATGGCAGTTTAGAAACAATTGGGTTAACCCCACGTGCAGTGTCCAGGTAACTTAGGCCAGGCAGAAGAATGTCTGCCTTGGCCAATTGAAGCTCCATGAGTAGATCGCTGAGCTCCTGGAATTTCTCATTGTCCTTACCGGTTATTTTTGGGAAGGCTTGCAGTCGTTTGAATAGGGTGTTCTCTATAGCCTCAGGACTGCCATAACTTCATTCTAGTCTTTCCCAAGTGGCAATGAGGCCTGCAGCAGGATTACTGATTACTTTTTTACTATTCTGGCTCAGAGTACAGGCTACAGACCTGCATGGAGTCTGTGATGGAGATCTGACTGTAGATCTGAGAGACTTCACTGAGGTTATACCACTAAACATTACCAGATAGCTCAACTCTTCTGTAAGACATGTGGAAGACGTTCAGATGAAGGTTTATTCAAGTAGAACTCTTTATAGATGCAATAAAGGGTGTAAAAAAGATGGTAGTTTTCCACGCTGAGAGAGGCAGGAAATAAAGAACTTACAGAACCTGGATGATGTCACAGACCGGGGGGGGGGGGGGGAGTAGAGAGTGAGTAAGGGAGCAAAGATATGACAAGATTAGATGAGAAGCACAAGTAAGACAATGCATGACAATAAACAGCGAAGCACTGTATGCATGACCCAAGGTGGGACATGACAGGGTCTGTCATCCAGCACTCTAACTAGTTGTCTGCCACGATTGCTGGAACTACAGGATGTAGAGAGCTGGAAGTAGTACACTGTGTAGTGGCCGTGTGGTGCTTTTAAAGCTCAGTTGCCATTCACTTGAGTGGGAGAGAAGCAAAAATATTCTGTCATAGGTACTAGACAGCGTGCAGGGCTGTCTGAATTTGGCTTTGTACACTGCAGATTTGGAAGCCACAGCAGCTGACTGCTAGTGGTGCTGGATCTTAAGGACAGGGCAACAATATCGAGCCTTATAAATCAATATTAAATCTTTTGGGTTTCTTTTGCCTCTATAAAGTGAATGGATCCACAGAGGGATACATCTGAACACAGCTTTCCCATGTTCAAAAGTATCCCCTGTCGGGAAGGCTTAGAAAAGAGCACACTGTGAGGTGACTGGCCTCTTACACGTTTCTGAAAATACAAAATGGCAAACTCTATTTTTTATTGAAATATATAATTTTTTTTACTAATCTGTTTTTCTTATCGTAGATTTATTGTGTATTTTCTATACATGATTATGGGGCTACCATCTTGCCTGAGCTTTTCCTCTGATATGCTTTATAGCAGGCTAAAGGCCATAGCCAGCAATAAACTGCAGCCGACTTAATTTCTCCATGTGAGAATTTTCTAGTCACGTTCTGTGCAGGGTGGTGGAGTAGATAAACTGTGACATGATATATTCTCAGTAGTGGATGCAATGATGGTAAACTGGTGTTATCTATAGAGGTGTTATCTTTTATTGTAATCTTGAGTGTCATTCCTGTGATGTAGATGAGGTGACTGCCTCAAAATAACCTACAAAAATAGCAAGTGTGAGTATATTATTAGGTTTAGTGGCCACAGTGAAACTTGCAGTGCTTTTGAAACTTTTTCAAAATACAGATAGTGACATGGAAAAATTTAAAAAAATTCTTAACTATGTTTAACCCTTAAAGGATGCAGGGTAGCTTGGGCATGAATGCTTGGTGACTTTTTTCATATTTTTCATCTCTGCCTTCCAAAATTTATAACTTCTTTATTTTTTGGTCTATGTGTTATAGGGAAAGGCAGTCAGGGGCCGTTGATTGGCTTTTTGGCTGCCATGGCAATCCATCAGACCCTGTAATTAATCACGGCATCTGAGGGGTTAAGTTGCAGAAGTTAGAGTATTTTTTGACTCCTGCAGCTAGTACTGGGGACCCAACTGGTGTGCCTGTTCCTTACTATTACAGCACTAAGATTTAAAGGGGTTATCTGGTTTCTAACATTGATGGCCCCCGCAGATTACCAGTAACCAGACAGCGTGTTTCTTGGTAATGTTTACATTCCGCGAGTCGCGCTGCACACTCACTGTGCAAACTGTAGCGGTGAGTGTAGGCACTGCATCGCTGCCCCATAGATTTCAATGGAGAAGCTGCAGTACATATAATATAAATCTCTATCAATCTTGTATATTTGAAAACTGCACACCCAATCTCCAGGATCCAAGGAAAATTGTATTCTGGCCTTTTAACCCTTTCTGGCTTCTCCTTCACTACCCATATAAGTGGAGAGGGCACATAGGAACCTAAAATAAATCGTTTTATAAGTGTCAGGCTGAGCTCGCTTATGGCCCTTTGTAAGACATGCAGAATCCAAATCATGGCACACATAGCATATGTGGCACATTCTGTAACCTAGCAAAACCCTGTGCACCTTGATACCTGACACTTCCCAGTCAGCTACACTGGGAGTTAGTGGGAATGAGCAGCAGTGGTAATGGCGTCGTGCTGCAGATAGAGGGAGTCAACAGCAGGCCTGTGTACCCACAGCACACAGACACAGAGAGGCTGGGACAGGAAGAGGTAGTGCTGTGTTAGCTTCCCTGTGTGTCTGGCTCCCGGAGTGCAAGTGATCTGGAGGGGCACAGCATGGCCGCAAAGGTAAGAAGAGCTCTTTACAGGGGAAGGCTGGTTATTGGGGTCGTAGCTAGTTTGTGTGCAGGGTGCAGGAAAGGCTGGAGTAGTTTTGTGGAGACCAGGAGGAGGGAAGAGACAGGCAGGGCAGCACAATAAGGGACACTGACAGAAACTGGAGTGGTCAGCAGCCAGAGAGAAGCATAACAGAAAGCTGGCAGTGCCAGTGCATGATGTGAGGCGGCAGGAACTGAGAGGAGGGGGTAAGGGGAAACTAGAGGAAGTGCAAGTCCAATGGGGGCAGAGGGAAAAGTTGTACAGCCAGGTGGGCGGCGGAGACACTAAACTGACCTGACACTTCCAGAAGTGATTGGGAGAGAGCAGGACAGAAAGATGGGTGAAGTGGGCACCCCCTGCGCATCGTCTGCTCTCTTACATGACCATATCAGCCATGTCCCCCACTAATATGTCAGCTATCCTGCAGGCAGGCCCGGGGTCACTTGTCATGAGCCTGGAAATGGGAGGGGCCGGGGCAAAGAGCAGCTAAGTGTCACACTAACGTTCAGTCACTCCTTATAAATCACTATAAGAGCAGTCAGTTCTTATACATCCCTATGGGAGCTGTCAGTCCTTATACATCACTATGGGAGCTGTCAGTCCTTATACATCACTATGGGAGCTGTCAGTCCTTATACATCACAATGAGAGCAGTCAGTCCTTATACATCACATAGGGGAGCTGTCAGTCCTTATACACTAACATCACATGGGAGCTGTCAGTCCTTATACATCACAATGGGGGCTGTCAGTCCTTATACATCACTATGGGGGCTGTCAGTCCTTATACATAAATATGGGAGCTGTAAGTCCTTTTTCATCACTATGGGGGCTTTCAGTCCTTATACATAAAATATGGGATCTGTAAGTCCTTATACATCACTATGGGAGCTGTCAGTCCTTATACATCACAATGGGGGCTGTCAGTCCTTATACATCACAATGAGGGCTGTCAGTCCTTATACATCACAATGAGGGCTGTCAGTCCTTATACATCACAATGGGACTGTCAGTCCTTATACATCACAATGAGGACTGTCAGTCCTTATACATCACAATGAGGACTGTCAGTCCACATAAATATGGGGACTCTCAGTCCTTATACATCACAATGAGGGCTGTCAGTCCTTATACATCACATTGAGGACTGTCAGTCCTTATACATCACAATGAGGACTGTCAGTCCTTATACATAAATATGGGAGCTGAAGTCCTTATACATCACAATGAGGGCTGTCAGTCCTTATACATCACTATGGGGGTCAGTCCTCTCAAAAAGGGAGCTGTAGTCCTTAAATCACTATGAAAGCAGTTAGTCCTTACACACCTATGGGACCTCGTAACCTTGTACATCCCTATGGGAGATGTCATGGCACACAGATTATAGCATATGTGGCACATTCTGTAACCTAGCAACACCCCGTGCACCTGGATATCTGTTTCCCTTGGGTGGCTGGTAAAGTAGTGCATGACACTTCCCAGTCAGCTACACCACCTCTCCAACTGGATCCTAGACTAGTTTACAAACTGACCTCAGTATGTGAGAGCCCGGGACTGTGTGTCAGATACCGTGATCTGTAATACGGGGGCACCCCAGGGGACGGCCCCCCCCCCCTTTTTCCTCTTCACACTGTACACTGCAGATTTTAGGTGCAACTTATCTAGCTGCTACCTACAGAAGTATTCTGACGACTCTGCAATAGTAGGCCTCATCACAGACGATGATGACAGGGAGTACAGAGAACTGAACCAGAATTTTGTGGACTGGTACCAGCGGAACCACCTCAGGATTAATGCTGGGAATACCAAGGAGATGGTGGTGGACTTTCGTAAATGCAGATACCCTCCTAAACCAGTGGACATCCAGGGGACGGGCATTGAGATTGTCAACACCTTTAAGTACCTGGGTCTGCTCCTCAATAATAACCTGGACTGGGCAGATCACCTGGATGCACTGTACAGGAAGGGCCACAGCAGGCTCTACCTGCTTAGGAGACTGAGAGCCTTTGTAGTCCAGGGGGCACTTCGTAGGACTTTTTCAACTCTGTAGAGGCATCAGCCATCTTCTTTGGAGTGGCCTGCTGGGGGAGCAGTATATCAACCAGGGATAGGAATAGACTCGACAAGCTGATTAGAAGGGCCAGCTCTGTCCTGGGGAGCCCACTGGACCCAGTGCAGGTGGTGGGTGACAGAAGGATACTGTCCATGGTGAACTCCATGCGGGAGAATAAGTCCAATCCCATGCATGAGACCATGATAGCGCTGGGCAGTACTATCAGTGACCGACTGCTTCACCCTAAGTGTGAGAAGGAGCGCTATTGGAAGTCTTTCCTCCCCGCTGCGGTTAGATCATTCCATACAGAGAACTGAAAGATCTTTAAGTTGTGGTATCCCTTCTACTACTTTTTACCTGTACCTACTGTCACTGTAATGCCTCTACCTTGGAGCATCTATATATATTGTTTTTTGTGTTTGTATTATCTATGCTTCTGTAACAAACTGAATTTCCCCATGGTGGGACTATTAAAGGATTATCTTATGTTATCTTAGTCCTTATACATCACTGTGGAGGTGTCAGTCCTTATACATCACTGTGGGGGTGTCAGTCTTATGGGGTTGGTGACTATCCAAGTACACAACTTGAAGTGACAATAGTGATCTACTTCATCCTTCTGTGTTTATACATGTGTTCAGTGCACTGGATAGAATCTGGTGTATGTTTTCTGCGCGGATGTACATTCCAGTTTTGCTATGATTTTGTGGCCAAATGAGTATGTGTTACCTGTGGATTGTATCTCTAATGACTGCACATTTGACTGTAAGCTTTACAAATGATGAAATCCGCAATGAAAATCAGCAGAAAGATGTGACTTGTGACATGCAACATGTACAAGAGACAGTGGAAATCTTATTTTTTTGGCTGGTACTGTATAAGCGCTGCGGAATATGATGGCGCTATATAAATAAGCATAATAAATAAATAAATAAATATATAAATATTATGCTCCAGATTTCTTACACAGAAATCTGTGTTACAAGACTGCATGTAAAATTCTGCATTATTATATAGTGGTGCAGTTTTATGGGCTTTTTTTTCTTTAAGAAAATAGAAGAAAATGCCATAGGTTCCAGCATTAGTGTGATTCACAGGAAAAGACAGCTTGTCCTTCAACCTGTATTGCAGACATTCTGTGTGTGAATGGATTAGTGTACGATCAATAGGCTTTCCACATCTAACAGGCTTTATTACAATATGTATGGATTTTAACATCATATGTATGGGAACCCTGTGGGGTCTCCCATGATATGCAAAGTGGGTACCTGGCATAAACGCTCATCCTGGGTGTTTAACATTTTAGATGACATGCTTAATTGCAATTATGCCACTTAAACAGCTCAAGAGGGAGGGTGCTCCCTCTGTTAGGTATTGGCACCCCTGCAAATGCGTCTGTAGGGTGCCAATACCGATGCATGCAACTGGGACTTAGTGAAGGCCCCCAGAACTGCCTGTAGTATATACTTATTTTTTTTGGTGGTGAAATGGCAAAAAATGGCTGTTCCACCATTTTGATTCAAATATTTTAATAGTCTTGGCATTTCGTGCCACATGAATGTCTAAAGTGTTTAAGTTTATTCTTGCTTGTTTATTTTTATATGCATTTTAAGGAAAGGAGGGGGGATTTGAATGATTATATTTTTCCACATTTGTTTATATTTTTTAATTTTATGTAACTGTTTTGCAGTTTATGGCAAAATGACTACAGGCACAGGCAGAACAGTTATTTTCCTATGGCAGGGCTGAGATCCTTCAGAATGAAGGAACGGAACGGTCCTCACGATCTAGTCATGTGGTATCCGTAAACAACTGGGAAAGTGAAAATAAACATCCCTCTCAGTTACCCCTGGTCACATCTGACCCAGGCATCTGAGGGAATAAATGCCCACAAACAGAGAAGCTGTAAAACAACAGTGATCCAACAGCTGTGGCACCCAGTCAGCTACTGAGCGGGCGCCATATTTAAAGAGAGAGAGCACTTCTGTAGCTTAATGTGAGTGGCATTAAGGGGTTTAAACCATAAATTTCCCTACCTGCTGGTAGCAGAAATAATTGGGGAGATATTTGGGGAGATGTTAAGACCACTGAGAACTTAGTGTAGATTTCAGAAATAATTTGCACCAGTTTTGTTGTTAATTATAAAAAAAATGTGCCAGCCACAAAAGTCCTCTCCCATTTCTACTCATGTTTTAAAAAAAGTGGCATAGAAACTGTAAAAAAAAAAAAAAAAAAAAAAAAAGTGCAATTTTGGTGGAAAAATGCACCTTTTCTATACCAGAAAACTGCCATAAATACAAAGATAAATAATGTTTTATCCCATAATTTTGCAGATCTGTGTATACTACAACTAGTGCTTCACAAACTTGGAAATTCAGCTCTGTCACCTGAAAGACATGATCTTCCGTGTCAATTCCGCTATACTATTTAATCATTCATTTCTACCATGAGGGTACCTCTACATGTGCCATTTTGATGCAATTTTTGAAACCAATGTCAGGTGTGAATGTAAAGAGTGGTGAAGTCTATAGGAAATATTCATAACAGCATCAAAACCGTACATGTGAGAGTCCAGTTCACAAGACACTATCACCACCCCCACCAGTCTGCAGAACCAGCTGAGCAAGATACCCCTTTAGCCTCTTGTCAGCCTTTTTGGCAGTGCAGAGTGAAAAATTAAGGTGACCAAATCCTGTCTGATACTCAGCTTCAGCTCTCTCTTACCTAAAGTGATTTTGCCCTTTAGGTAAGAGCTCCACGAAGATCTGAAATTCCCTGAGATACAAAGTAAAATTGTGATGTTACTGCTACATTCAGGAGACTTTAGTGTTTTTCTGTAAGTGAAAATGTTGAAACTTATGCTCGGTTTAAAATTGTTATAAGGCCGCTTGAAACTTTCATATGAAAAACTTAAAATTATCTCCAGATGGAGTAAAGCCTCTATTATTATGGGGAGTTCACACTACCGTTACTAAAGTCCGTTGCTGTCTTCTGTCATAGGATGACAGCATCGGACTTTAGTTGTCACAGAGAACGGTCACAGACTGATTCTGTGTCTGTTCCCGTTGACACTAATGTAAACAACATGACGCAAGCTAGCTTCTGTCATGTTTGTTTTCTTTTGTAACGGAAGATAAAGTCCTGCAGGCACAACTTATTATTATTAAATTATTATTAGGTGATTTAAAAAAAGCCCCTTTTTATACACCTTCCCCGGCCCCCCTTGTGCAAAACTGTATATCCTGAACAACCTCTTTAAGGAGGACTTGTCCTGTCTTTAATTAAACAGACATACCAGCGATTTGAGTGCGCATTATGTTAGGCTATGTTCACACTGCCGTTGTTTTGTCTGTTGTTCTGATCCATCATAGGATCTATTTGTATCCTGTATCATTCACTCTACTGTTGAGAGAAAAAGCAGTAGAAAAAATAGACTGAAGCTTTCCAACGGAAGATAAAGTCCTGTGTTTAGTGTGAACTTTGCTTTTCCTGAGGTGGTGCTTCCGGGAAACTGAATGCTTACTGTCTGGTTTTCAGTAATTACTGCTAATTACTGTTGTTCTTAGCAGAGGGACAAGTGATCAGTTTGTGATCATTTTTTGTTAAAAGAGCCATCTGTTATGTAGGGATTATTTAAAGAGGGGAGACCTTTACGCTAAGGCCCCATGTAGCAAGCCGCAGCCAAAAAGCGCTGCTGGAAAAATTGCAGCGGAAATGTGTTGTAGTTTTCTTCGCAGTGCTTTTCACAGAAAGTCGCAGAGTTTTCCTCTGCAGGCTTTCTGGTTCAATTATACCTATACAGAAACTGCCAGCGTTTCCATGGGTATGATTGACATGCTGCAATTCACAAAAAATTATGTTTTTTTGAAATCGCTGCATAGCCACTGTGGATATTTTTCTGCAATGAGTAGATGGGATTAGCCAGAATTCCATCCACTTTGCAGTTACTGTAAAACGTTGCAGCAAAATCGCGGCGTTTACGCTACGTGGGGCCCCGGCCATAAAGAGATTTTCAGTTAACCGTTAAAGGATAAACTTTCAAACAACTTTTGATTTTCTGGCAGAACATGTTGTTAATCAATCTTGTAATATACTTTATTAACAAATCTTGGCTCATTTTTGTGGAATTCTGCATTTCTTTATTCATTTCCTTGCTTCCCTGTTGAGAGCGGTACATCGCTTGTCACTATGTACGGGCTCGTGAGTGTAATGAAGAGAAAATGAATGGGCAGGTTACTTTAAACAGTTATATTTAAGGCATTATAAAACATAGAAACTTGCTTCTGGTGTCAAATGAAAGAGGAGATTCTCATGTGACACTAAGGTTTCAGTAATACCTGTATTATTTCCAGAGATATCACTGGTTGAAAACAGTCAGGATTGGGATATTTATATGCAGCTGCATAAGAACCTTAGTGTCGTATGAAAGATGAGTGTCCTCTTTCATACGACACCAAATTCACGTTTCTACATTTTATAATGCCTGAGATATGACTGTTTGAAGTGACCTCCCCCCAAATTTTCTCTTCTTTACACTCACAAGCCCGTACACCATACACAGAGTAATAGGAGTGTTGCTGCAATTTCCAGGAACCACTGCTATGTATTGAATGGGGCTGCTGTTACTTGCTGTTAAAATATCTGGTCCGTGTGGGGCCATGTGTCGGACCCTGATAAATCACATGAAATTGGGGCCAGAAAACCCATTTAGGCTAAGGCCCCACGTAGCATTTCCACTGCTATTTTTCCCGCAGTGCTTTTCACAGAAAGTCCGCAGAGGTTTCCTCTGCGGACTTTCTGCTTCCATTATACCTGCGTTTCCGTAGGTATAATTGACATGCTGCGATTTACAAAACCGCAACATGTCCGCTGTACGTATTTTTCCTCAAGGTGTGGATGGGATTCGCTAGAACCTTGCAGTGACTGCCATGTGGGGCCCTGGCCTTAATGACACAAATGCTGCTGGAACATCAAAAGTTCAAAAGTTTAGTTACACTTTAACATATTGTGCCTGCGTGCGTCCACACATGTTGTGACAAAGCAGAATTATTTATTTTTGTTTATTTGCTAAAAAGTAGATTTCTCCATTCTTTGGAAAAAGTGACACTGCTTCCTGGGAAATATCACATGAAAAATGTTGCTGATAATTTGATTTTACTACTAGTAATTCACTTGCAAGTGTTTTGTTTTTCTTTTGTTTTTAAATATTGCTGCTAGATCTGGACTGAAACCTGAAGGGTATGTTCACATGGCGGAAAATGAAGAGGAATATTCTTCATTTTCCACCGCCAGCATTTTCGCCGCGGTCTAGCCACAACTGGATGCCGATGCAGTGCATCAGCATTCCGCCGCGGCATCCTGCTCCTGATTAGGCCCAGATGAATGGGCCCAATCAGGAGGGCGTCTCGAGCCGCGGGCGAAATCCGCGGCAAAATCACGCAGGACGCTTCTTTTTTCCACGCCCTGCTGTGAATCTCTCTCTCTAAATACTTTGTGTGGCAGTGGAACTGTGCCCTCTCTATCTCCTCTCTTTTACACTAAGGGGGGGGTGCTGTAATGGAGTGGCTGCATCTGGGGGAGCGAGCAGGGGTGGCACCTGACGTGTGGTCCCATAGCTAGCCAAGCCCACAGCATAGTAGCGGCCGGAACTCATAACATTATACCGATGTATGATACTGTGGATTACAGAATGACTATTGTCTCAAACTCAAAGCAGTATTAGCCGTGCGAATTGGCCCTAACGCAAATGTGAATGAATGAAGAGGTAAACAAAGTGTTAATGCAAGTATGAATGAGGCCTGACCAATATCATGCACACAGTTAATCCTTTATGGAGGAGGAACAGGAGGAACTTTGAAACAGCAGACAAATACAGAGCCCAAGGGGCCTCAATGACTATAGTGGGGTCCGTCCAGTGTCCTTTTTTTTTTTTTTTTTTTTTTTTTTTTAAATAAAAGCACAAGACAAAAAATTCGTGCATACAGGACTTTTTCGTCCAGAAAATTCAGACAGGCTCCAACACAGATGTGAATGAAATTGTCATTTTGCATAGACATTTCTGTAAATCATTTACTGTATATATTTAAGTTCCAGAAGCAGAATTTAACATGAACACTCTAAGGGTGTGTTCACACGGAGGAATTTGTTGCAGATTTGGGGGCGGAATCTGCACCATCAATTGTGAATATAAGTTATGGTTAGGGTTACTAACCATTTTACAAGATTTGTCTGTAGCAAATCAGAAAAGATTCTGATTCGCTCTGGTGCCTGAAAAATAAGACCTACCTGAAAATAAGACCTAGCCATTTTTTGGGAGAAAAAAATTATATAAAACTTTGTCTTATTTTCGGAGAAACACGGTATCTATGCTGCTAGGATTTCCTGCCTTCAAGCAACATACTGTCTGGTAGGGCTGGGTGAAAAATAACATGCTGCAATTTTCTGTGTGGGGATGAGATTAAATAAGATTTCATTCACTTTGCTGAGACTGTAAAATCCACTGCCTTTCAGTAACGACCAAAATGCTGCATGTATGTCCTCAGCCTTGTATTGATGGTAGGTACATATGTCACTCAGCACTTTCTTCTCTGCTTGCTTTGTGCGGAAACCACACGGACCCCATTATAGTCTATGTGGTCAGCGGGTTTCCCAGGTAAACCGCTTTGTACGCAGATGTGAACCAGGCCTAAATAAAAAACACGTTCCATAGTACTTGACCATGCAGAACAAAGACTGTGTGTAACTGTCCTAAAGGGATCCTACCCGCTCACAAGTCATGCAAATTTTAGTAAATAAAAGCAGGAATGAAGTAGCATAATGAACACCATTATACTTCTCTTTTTGGATCCTTTTCCAGTTTGTCTTTATAAATATAATCCAAATCAGTGGGCAGCGCTATCCTATGCTATATGCCATATACCACTAAGCTTCACTAAAACAGAAACGATTGCTCAAGAACAGTAAGGGGCTAGAGAAAAAAAATCCAACTGCATCGGAAACTATAGACTGGCATCTATTGAATGATGTAAAGGTGGTGAAAGGTCCACTGTAAGAAGATTGGGTTAACAACTAAAAAGTAAACTAAAGTAAAAATAAACTAAACAAAATAAAGGAGTCAATTTAAAAATTGCACCAACATCTATTAATATAATAATAATAATAATAATAATAATAGTCCTTTAATAGTCCCACAATGGGGAAATTCAGTGTGTTACAGCAGCAAAGATAAGATAAGATAAGCAGATACAAATACAAATACAACATGTACAGGAATGTTCCAAGGTGAGAGGCATTACATTAATAGCAGACAGACAGATAGGAAGTAGCAGAGGGGGGGGGGGGGCAGAGAGATATTTCAGTTCTGTGTGTAATGATCTCCGCTTAGGTCAGTGTTGGTTGTACAGCCTAACCGCGGTGGGGAGGAAAGACTTCCGATAGCGCTCCTTCTCACACCTAGGGTGGAGCAGTCGGTCACTGACAGTACTGCTCAGCGCGATCACAGTCTCATGCATGGGATGGGACTTCTTCTCCCGCATGGAGCTCACCACGGACAGTATCCTTCTGTCACCCACCACCTGCACTGGGTCCAGTGGGCTCCCCAGGACAGAGCTGGCCCTTCTAATCAGCTTGTCAAGTTTATTTCTGTCCCTGGTTGATATACTGCTCCCCCAGCAGGCCACTCCAAAGAAGATGGCTGATGCCACTACCGAGTTGAAGAAAGTTCTAAGAAGTGCCCCCCGGATTCCAAAGGCTCTCAGCTTCCTAAGCAGGTAGAGCCTGCTATGGCCCTTCCTGTACAGGGCCTCCATATGATCTGCCCAGTCCAGCTTATAAATATAAAGATATAGATGATATAGAAATAGATGAAAAATATTTGAATATGTTGTCTGGTAGGAAAAAATGTTTTAGAAAGGGGACCTTACCTATCCCTACGCTCACATGGTTTCCACTACTGGGTCAAGTCACTGGTTGATACGAAGTGGGCATTACCTTTACATTTTAAATATGGATATATTTCTCCATTTATTGAGTTATTTTTACACAGACTCAGAAGGTGAACGAGTGTTTTGCACTTGCAGATGTATACAGCTGACTCACATATGTACACAATCTGCTGTTATCACAACATCCCTTTAAAAGAGAAAAAACACTGTACTATTAATCCACTTAGTCCATCTGGCTTTGGATAAACATTAGACAATACCTAATATGATCCAGACTCCCAGGTGACGTGTTGAGTGCTAGACATAGAATTCAGGGATTACTTCTAATAGTTAATTATGCCGTTTCTGTGTAAATCCTAAATATTTAACCATGTGTTTCCAGTTAGTACGGTAAGGTCAGTGCTGTATAGCTTCATCTGCCAAGCAAACTCATAGCCCAAGTGTTGTTTAGTACCAGTTATGGATGTAATAGACCTTGTATTTTGCATGCTCATACAGCTGCCTTTGTTTAGTTCCAGCACGTCATTGTATATATTATCTGTACTGCGTAAAGACCCTTTTACATAACCGGCTATTACGATACGCGGTCAATGTTATCATTGCTTAAGCGCCATAATTGTGATTATAGACAAGCCTTTACATACACATGGCCAGTGAGCATCATCATTTGTGAAACCTTGTTGGGGCTCAGGGCATGTTCATAAATACCAGGTAGGGCATGACTGAACTGCTTATCTCTCCCACTGATTCCCCAATACCAATAACATGGTTTGTACAATGTCTAGCAAAACCAACGTGAGTGTATGACAGAGATTTCAGGGATTTAGAGTGTTGACTGAGACTGTTGACTTTTTGCATTGTTGAATCTGACCAGTTAGCTTCCTATGTAAGTGGGCATTAAAGGGCTATTCCCATCTCATTAGTTGAATAAAACATTAAACAAAGTACTTTAAAACCTAAATTACATTATAGTGTGAAAAACTCATAAAATAACCCCCATGTTTGGTATGCCCATAGTATTATATGTACAATAAATAGATACACTTATTACAAGTCAGCGATGAACATAAAAACGTGAAAGACAACCAGCATGGTTGTATGGCATTATTTTGTTTGTATCCCAAAACTTAAGTTAATAAAAACTGAATGTACCCCAAAAGGGTATGTGTAGAAACAACAAATTGTTCTGCGAAAAACAAGAAAATATATTGATGTGTTTATGCAAAAATAATGATGTCATTAGTTACGGGGCGGTTAGGTGAAACATCCAAAAACTTTTGTGTTGATCTTCAGGGTTGAAGATCCTGGATTTTCCACAGTGCATACAGACAGTGAAAGCTTATTGCTGGAATCCAGTTAAGATTTATAATAGTGTGTGTGATTTTTTTTTTTAATTATTATTATTTATTATTATAGGTCATCAACATGTGATCAATAGGGGTCTGACACTCAGGACCCCCACAGATCAGCTGCATGAACAGGCTGCAGCCTCTTACATGTGCCGATGACGTCATGTTCATCACTCACATGGTACGGCAGCAGCTCTGTTCCAATCAAGTGAGTGAGCTGCAATACCAAGCACACCCAACTCACTGTTCAGGGTATTCATTAACAAGCTGTAGCACTCAATCGAAACCTGTGTCCTCTTTGCCGCTTCTATCAACTGATTTGTGGGGGTCCCAGGTGTCGGAACCCTACTAATCACATATTGATAACCTGTCCTAAGTATAACACATGAGTATGTTAGTCCTGGAAAACCACTTACGGTAAATGGACATGAAAATTTTGAGGGATTACCTTGCAACACATAAATAAGCAATTGCATACATAAGTGTTGTAGTTGTTCTGCAAGTGGAAGAATACAAGTAACTTAGCCTCATATTTTTCTCTTGCATCATAAAGTTCCACCCTTTGTAGTGTACTTAATAATTAATGGATGAGAACAGTTTGCTAACATTTCTAGGAGATGGTTTAGATTCAGTTTCAGATGTTATTGTTTGCTTAATGGATATTTCTTTCTATTTATTAAATTGGTTCTGTCAAATACATAGACATGTGTTTCCATATGTGACATTTATGGCATATCCACAGCAGGGAAGATCAGGTATTCCTGTAAATCCTATAGTAGTAAATATAGAGAGCCATGCAAACGTGGCGCACTCTTTGCTCAGTGCAGCCTTGTGACAGGATTCTGTGACCCCCTCCATTCTTCAGATAGATGCTGCCCCGGAGCTCACTGCTACAGTGGTCCCTGCTGGTCTCTAGCCATAGCTGTGATGCCTTAAAGGTATGACACATGAGCCTAGAGGCCAGTGATTGGCTACAGCAGTCATATTAATGATGTGTGTGATGTAAACAGTGACCAGTGGAGACCACTGAAGAGGTGACGCTGGAGTGGCTGGGAATTCAAGAGGATAGTGTAGATTTTGTTCTAATTTTTGCACTAAATATTTGTTAATTTCAGAAATAATTAGTTCAAAGCAAGGACCATTGTTAAGTAGCAGGTGGTTTTCTGTGACATCTCTCTGTCTCTGGCTCTGTGTTTTTCACCTCTCTGGGGATCGTAATTTCTGCCTACACTTCCTCTTCCTTAGACTTTGCTCAAGTTCAGTGGCCACGCTAGCATTGAGGGGCGTAGGGTGAAAAATATGAAAAGGAAAATGTAACTAAGCTTCTGTGATTTTAAATATATATTCAGAAATACTTAAAATATATATACCATTTCTGGCTCTTTCCTTTGACTCATGGTCCCTTAACATTTTTCATTGCTCATTAAATAAAGGGGTTTTCCTACTTTACAGACTAAGTGGTCACAGGCAGGTGATGAGTTAAAAAAAAAAAACAGAGCGGTACTTACCTCCTGGATCCCTCATAGCTTTAGCGTTGACACTGACAGGATGTGTCTGCTGCAACCCATAACTGGCCTTACCACTGAGGCAAAAAGTGGATGCCACAGTCACCTTCTGTCAATATGATATTACAACTGCAGCCCAAAAAACTGTGTTGGAGCCGTATGGGATTCAAGAAGTAAATAATACTTCATTTTGTATGTTTGCATATTCCCTGTATGTGGCTACTTTTTCTATGAAACTGGACAACCCCTTTAAATCAATTTAACCGAAATTCCAATGTGGTCCGCTAAGGCATGTATTATGAACAATGACTTTTGGGATGTCCTGATTTTTGATAGGTTGATACAGTAGAGTTAAACTATATTTCTGCAGTGTGATAAATTGCTGCAGCGTGATTTCTTATCATAGAAGCAACAAAAGCCAATGGAATGCAGTTGAAAAATGTTTCTCAACCACTTTTCATTACTGTTTGTTGTCTTCTATGATAACATATTACTCTGCGAAACATATTCTTCCTCAGAAATGTAGGTTCATTCTGCTACATCTGTACTTCTCAACCCAGCATCCTGCAATCCCCACTGTAATTGTCTTATATTCCAAAATTTTAGTCCATATTCATATTCACCGAAGCAGTGAACATTATTAAGGTTGCAGACTGGTACTATATGAACAGTAGGGAAAGCTCACAATTTTTTTTTTTTTTTTTTGTGCACTTTAAGATGAACATGATCTCTCCCCAATTTATCTAATTTACTTGTGAACTGCAATAAAGATGGGTCCATACATACACTCTTAACAGATCTGTGTTTTCAGTCCATTCACCTAATGGGTATGTACTGTAGGAAATTATAAATCTTCATGCACTTGTGAAGATATGCCCGACACCCATGCACAGTTGTGGTCTGATGCCTGATAGTGTTGGTACGTATTTGATGCACATTTCACACTTTGACCTAAACAATTGATCCTCCATTGATTTGCTGTGTTGAATTACACACTAAAAACTCACATGTCTCTTATTTCATCCAAAGGGTTATTTCCTGATTCTATATGAATCTGATAGAAAGAAAATAGTCTTAATGTGACCTTTCCATTGATTTCCAGGTACAATGCATACATTTTATACTGGCTGTGCTGGTCTTACTGCCTCTCTGTCCCATTCAAGTGATTGTGGCTGAGCTATGAGTAGTACCATGCACAGCTGCTACAGAATATCTCACTTTATGCCTTATATTGAGGCTGTAGTGCTCTCCTGAATTCTATAGCCCTTTCAATCAGTTTATTAGCAGGGGTGCGTTCAGGATAGGCCATCAATATACAAATGTCAGAAAATCCATTAAAGTACAATCCACACTGTGAGGCTTAAGATGTACCACGTTTATCACAATGGCTGATGCTGGGTGATAAATCTGGTGCATCTTTATACTATCTAGTCTAAGTGTATTCCACCAATTGTTTGGCTTGCTTTGAGACTGCATTCTACGCCAGAATTTTGGCATACTTCTGGAGCACCCCTTTGTCTGACAAGGTGAAAAAAGGATCTGAAACACATAGTAAATGGGGTACACAGAATGTAGACCAGTTTTTGCACAAATTAAGACAAAGTCCTGGAACATTTAGCTTAGTAATTCTGCTCCATTGCTGACAAGAAGAAGGTAAAAAACATACTCCTTGCTACATTATTGGTTTTTAAAGGTACAGGTGTCTGCCTTGGTGTCCATATTATTATATTGAACTTCTCTAACATTGAAGCTGCTTGGGTACAAGGCCCAAAGCATTGTGGTGCCAATGGAATTTGTATACTTAGAATTGTTACTTAGGACTTTTTTTTTATATTCATTTTACAGTTGCTTTTTTGATACATAATCCTGATATTCAATATACATACATAGCATCCATGTAGATCCATGTATATGTAAAATCAGTCTCAATGGGGGTAGATTTAGCTTTAGGAAAATTTTTAAAGTACATTTTTCTGTGGAGTGACAAATTTGCACCGAATTTATCAAACATCACACGATGCTTACATAAATAAACACTTCTGTCCTGAAACTTTAGGCCCCTCCCCTACTGGGGTGAGGTTACAACAATATTAGCAAAATTTAAATAGTCACATTTGATAAATCTGGTGTACATCGGCTTGAAGGGCTCTGTTTTGCAAATTTTTTTTATGCCAAATTTATGGTGTGCAGGACTTAAATAAATTCCCCCCAATATCTTAAGTGTTAGCCAGGCACACACAGTTGGGAAATATTCATGCCTTTTGGCAAAGATTTCTGGGCAAAGTGGAAATTTAAGATTTTGTTACAGCTTACTTTGACTGAAAATGTGACATTCATTGTTCTTGCTGGAGTCTGCATCTGTGACCTGTTTATTACATTACTACCCTCTAAACTTCATCAAATATCCTACGGCATCCAAGTAGATTCACTAGCAGGAAACCACAGTCTACTGAATACAGCAGGAAAATATTCCTTTGTAATATTACTGTTAAAAATAAAAGGCAGTCTGGTTCAACTTAAGTACAGTGATAATGTCATGATTTGGCAATAATGTCCTTATTGCCTGCTGAAATAATATTGGATATATATATTCCTGAGTTTAACGTTTTAAGAATCAGGCTGGGAAAGCTCTATCAAGACATGTAATAACTAGCCTTGTTATATATAGCAACCAATTAGACCTTACATTTTTAAGAGAATGTATCACCACCTCCATGTCCATCTCTTTGCATCATTTAATAGGTGCTGCTCCGTTGCTTCTGGCACAGTTAGAATTTTTTCTCTAGCCCCCAACATTCCCAAACAATGAATACTGTTAGTTTTGGTGCCTGATATTTAGGGCTCTGTACTGTCAGGAGGGCGGTGTCAGGCAGGAACAGGCAAGGTGTGTGATTCTGAACTCTGGGACTGCCTGCCTCTGATTGGAGCTCTGAATCACACCCCCTGCCTGACACTGCCCACCTGACAGTACAGAGCCTAAGTAAAAACAACAGCACAGGTAGGGAGGAGCAACCAGCGCCTGGGCAATGCGCAAAACGGCTGTGGCCCCTGACCTACCCATGCGGCTGTTTGTACCGCAAGAATGAATAAAGCCTGAAGATTTAAGGATCCTGGTGAGTGCCCTTCCTTTCTTCTCCTACATGATTATTTATGACATTTGAAATCATGACACCCTCCCCCACCTACACACACAGAAAGGTTATGCTTTGCATTATACACACATGCTGGGAAACTTGTGTATGTCCTAAATGTAGAAGTTGTAGTGGGATGGCTTTGTGCTGAATATTGTAGTTTCTTCTCAGTACAGTTGAAGAAAACGTATGACTGCGACTACTTTTTAAATGTATGCCAAAAACAGACTCTTTTGGCAAAGGTCAAATAAATGAAGCCCTATGGAAGCCTTTGCCACATGCTATGGCCTGTTGTGTACTGCAGAGTAGTTTACAGTGTGTATAGCAGGCTGGCTGATTGACAGCTTTCCACTGAGTTCTCTGCTCCTATTATGCCTCAGTACACAGCTACTATCTGTCCTGTCTGTCCCGCTGGTAGACAAACAAGCAAGTTCTGAAATATGATGTACTTCAGTATATTTTTTTTAGTTAGTATTTGCTTAAAACTAGATTCAGATTTATTGCCAGAATTTCTGTGACAGGAAATCCATTCCATTCATGTCAGTAGGGTGTTTTTTTTTTGTTTTTTTTTAGCAGTGATCTCTGTAAAAATGCATTGAGGTTAATGGGAAAGCCACGAAACCTTCTACTTCTTTTATTTATTGATTTCTTTTATTGTCTGTAAAGACTTTCCCTGAGACATCAGATACAGGGAGGATCCATGTGTAACATTTTGCAGCTCTTGGTCTCCTTATCTTGTGTATTTCTGAGCAACAGCCATTAAAAATAGCAGCACATGGGTTTGGCAGTATTTTACTAGGAAGAGGCACTTTCATAATTTTCCGGCACATAGGATACACCCATGTAATGTTAAACTACAGCAAGGGCTCGTCCACATCCATTTGCAATTGGTTGTTTGCTTAGTGTCTTCAAGACACATACTTCATAAATTGTACATGGTGAGTAACATTTGTGCCATTTCTCTTTAAATGCTTGATTATATTTTATATTAGTGAATTGGATATTTCATTTAAGTGAATATTAAGTATTTTTCTTCTACTTTGCTGAGAAGTTTCCAGTATTGACCACTTAATGACACAGCCTATTTTTGACTTCAGGATAAGGCATACTTCTTTTTTCTTTTTTTTCCATCCCTGTATTCTGAGAGCCTCAACTTTTTATTTTTCCATTAACGTAGCCATATGACCGCTTGCGAGACAAGTATTATTATTGCATATTATGCATTAAAAAAAAAATCTGTATTTTTTTTTTTTGGGGGGGGATAGCAAAAACAAATAGCAATGCATCAATTTTTGGGCTTAATTTTTGTGTTTTGTTTTTTACATTGTTCACCATGCTGTATGAGTGACATGTTAATTTTATTCTGTGGGTCAGTACGCTTGCAGCAATACCCAATTTCTAATATATTTTGTATGCTTTACTTCTTTTGCACAATAAAAACACTTTTAAAATAACAATCAAACTCCAGGGGGCCGAGTGGCTGGTAAAAGGAAACCATTCCTTATGTCAGGGTTAAACTGCTAGGGATCAGATCTATCTATCCCCCGCATTTACGATAGGGACCCTACTGTGTGTGTCAGCTGGGCTCCTGCCAGTGATCACAATGACAAATATATTCGTCATGAAGCATCAACACCCCCTTGCTCATGACGAATATATTTGTCATGGAACGTGAAGGGTTAAATATGTAATTGTTGTATGTGCTGTTTTATAACATTTAATGAAAATGCTATGACAGAACTCTAAAGCATATATGTAGTTTACATGAGCAGTTACGCTGTTTCTGGCCTTGCAGGACATATATAGAGGTGTACTGATCTGGTGTGAATAATGCATAATTTGCCATGAGTGCAATTTACAATATTGATCAGCATGGGATGGACTATTGATAAAACAGAAGTTGTTTGAATAGTTAGTTAACATTTCGAGGGGTTGTCCAGATTCAGTAAATAAATGTTATTGTAGGAATTTTTCCAATTTACCTTCTGTATCAATTTCTTATGGTTTTCTAGATCTGCTGGCTGTCATTCATTGTATAGTAGCAATAGATAAAATCAGTCCATGGTCATGTGATGTCACATGGTTGCACAGCTTGTTACAGTCACAGCACACTAATCAGAGCTCTGTCAGAGCTGGGTGCTTGTGTGTCATCACATGATCGTGGACTGTCCTTCACATCACCATGGACTGACTTCTATCCACTGGAAGTAAAAATTGAATGACAGCAAGCAGATATGTAGAATGCTGTGAGGAATTGATACAGAAAGTATATTGGAAAATTGAATAACTAGTCATCATACAAACAATAACCTTTATTTACTGAAACTGGACAACCCCTTTTAAGGCACATATGGGGTATTTAAGAACCCCCCCTGGCAATCCTACTGTATTTTCAGATTATTACTTCTGCATTACATATCATAAATATATTCAGACTGTTATGCAATTGCCCTAGTATAATTTGTGGTTATTGAAGCTAGTTCAGCCTCGCTTTACTGCCATAGTTTCCACGGGGCCGTAAGACCACCTTAAAATCTGCTCTGAAATTCTCTTTGTCGATATACTCTATAGGCCATTGACTCCTAAGCTGAAAATGTAGGAGCCTAATAGAATTTCTAGCTGCCTAATTTAAATGAATATATACTGTACATATAGTGAATTATATTAAAGACTCTGGGCTCCTGCAAGACTCTATGCACACAGGGAAATCGGCTGTATTTTCTCTTCCTGAATCCAGTCAGGAGACCAGAACTCTGCATCATTGTGTTCTGTTATGCAGAGAATCTCTGCCTGCAGCTTCACTGTTCTACACTGTATATAGTGCAGACAGTAGACCCAGGAGAAGCCAAAGACCCCCAGCATCAGAGATCACTATGATATAAGGAATCCTGGTCTCCTGACTGGGTTTGGGACGGAAAATCCAGCCAATGTACATACTGGATTTTTAAATGCAGATTCCCCTGTGTGAATGGAGCCTTGGGGTGCTTGCCCACTGTACAGTTGATTGCATTTAAAACTGCAGTGGAAGAGAATGTCAGTTTTGGTTAAATTTGTTAATTTTACAGGTAAAACATGTTAAATGTATTTCATCTGTAAAAAAAAAAAAAAAAAAAAAGCAATCTGTATTAAAACTGCATGCAGTTTTTCCGCAGCAGTTTTAACTGCCTCCAATTGCACCGTATGCATGCTTACTGATGCTGGGTTTACATGGTGCTTTTCTGCATAAAAATTCAAAAATGTATTTGTACAGAAAAACACCATGGAAACCCAGCCCTAGGCTGGCTTCACAAGGGTGGGTTTTGACCCTGAAATATTTTTCAGGCTCTCAGCAACATAGTCATCTACTGTATGATGCTAGGAGCCCCTGCTTCCAGTGGCTGCACTGTCTTGTACTGAAAGCAGGATTACAGTATGGGACAGTACTTGTGCACGGAGGCAGGAACTCCTAGCATCATGAATGACTATGATGTGTGACGTCTAGATCCCAGTTCAGGGTTCTGTCTGGAAATATAACCGTCTGTTCTGTATGTTACAGACTGAACCTGCCCATGTGAAGCTGGCCTTAGGCTGGACCCACATACAACACCTATCACACAACCATATTCAGATATGGTAATACCTAATGTGTTTTTTAAATTTATTTTTGAGTAAAATACAAGAAAAGGGGGTTATTTTTATGTTTTTAATGGGTTAAAGACCTTTCTCCTTCTCACTCCCCAACTAGAAAGTCTGCTGACTAACCATGGTTCACGTAGGTGGGACCCACATCTTTAAGACATTTATCGTATATTCTATGGGTATGCCATAAATACCTGAGATGGAAAAACTCCTTTAACAGAATACTTGCCAAACTTCAGCTTTAGTCAGATTTTCCCTTTAAAGTAAAATGTCAATATGCTGACTGGAGAAAATGGTTTGAAAACAAGAAACATTGTGCAACTCTGCACGTGATCTAAGCTGCTGGCCTCTTGTGAGCAGTAATAATTTCCAGAGTGAAAATTGTCTGAGAACAAATCCTCTCTTCTGTTTCTCATGCTTTTATTCTTAAAATATTGTGAAAGGAGTATATCAGTATGTAGATGTCGCTACATTGTCCTGCTTTATATTCTTTTCTTCAGTGCATTACTATATCTGTGGATTAAATTTTTCTCCAAAATGCACAAGTTTAAGAAATAATATAGCTATTATTTAGCTAGAATTAGCTATTGTGTCCCTCCTTACATTGTTCAAGGTTCTGCCTCTTTTTGTCTCATTGTTTGTTGCTTCACCTGCTGTACATCTTACATTAGGTTCACACTAGCGTTCGTCTCTCCGTCGTTCAGGTCCGCATGGGGACCCAAACGTCTGAGAACCCGTCTGCTAAAAAAAAGTGGTTACCCATGGACCCCATAGACTATAATGTCTATAATGGTGTCCATTGGGTTTCTGCCAGTTTTATACTGAAACCTATGGAGAATAAAAGTCCTCCATGCAGGATTTTTCTCTCCAACAATTTTAGAAGGAATCTATGGCAGAGTTTCTTACGGAGACTCCAATGCAGATGTGAACCTAGCCTGAGGAATATATTGTTGCTTTCTAGGTAAGATTATTTGCCTTCATAACCTCCCTTGTATGCTGACTTCTTTAAACTCTTCTATGCCTTTTAGAGCAGAGCAGAAAGTGAGGCCATAAACAGGCAGATGTTTCGCTGTCATCTTTCATTGTAGCAATGCTACACTGCTTTTTCTGTAATAAAAGGGAAGAATTGAGTAATACCAAGGATGTTTTGGAATACACTTTTATGAGAAGTAAATGTATATTTCCCACTGCTTACTCCATGCTCACATCTTTGCTTTGATTTCCACTTTTCTGGTCCATTGAAGGATCAGAAGAATGGAAAAATGGACAAAAGCGATTCCTGACAATGACCGATATGAACGGTGCACACGGGACCCCATAACTGATATCGCAGGATGAAAGACTCAGATTTGCAGCACTTTTTCTGCCGGATGTGCACTGAACAGACAACCAGTGCAGATGTGAATGTAGCCTTATAGAGCATCAAAATATTCCACAGGCAAACCCCTTGACTACCTACCCCTGTGTACAGCACATTCATTCCCTATCCTAAACGATGAAAAATACATTCTGAGACTGGTAACCTTTCATTTCTCCTAAACATAACATACATACATTATTCCCCCTTCTCTCTGTACACTTCTTTCCCTTCAGCTTTACAGTCCCAAAATCAGACCTGTCAGAATTAACAGTCTGCTTTGCAGTAGATCTCTCTTATATCAGCGGTAACTTGTCATTTGTTTTCATGCTTCATGAAAATGTACAGTCCCTGACCACCTTCTATGCCGCCTTCTCTTTATGAACCCTTATGTCAGATGTAATAAACATGGACCTTTATCCTGTCCTGGGAGTGAAGACGTTTTTCTATATACAGTTGAATTGTTATGATAGGAGATGTGCTTAAAAGATGACTAAAATAAAACCCTGTAAATTGAAAATACTTTTTAGTTGATTATAAAATATTTAATATATTTTATAAACAAATGTATATAAGACCACACCAGTATAAACATAGGGTGATCACCAGTGGGAAAAAGGATCTGTCCCGTTCAGTATAACTTCAAAAAACAGCACACCAAAGAATATGTGGAAAAAGTGAAGGAGCTTTAATGCCTCACTTTTATAATATATTTTATAGCGATAATATTGTAGCTACTGTTAATGCAGAGTTGTAGAGATGAGCTTTACACGTGTAAACAAGGAAATACATGAAAAAAGAGGCTGCTTAGTACATGAGTCAGAGTACAATGGCCGCTGTTTGCTCTATCAGGGGACAGACTCGTGTTCTCTAGGTACAGAGATGACTTGGTTGTTAAGATACATCATTACACTTTGTAAGTGCCACTGGGTCTTGTTTACTGGATTTCTACATTGATCAAGCAAATGTACATACAAAATCCTTTATGATTTCACCTGCCAATAATGTGATAGTTACAAGAAACCAGAAATGCTTGTTCCTGGCTGATGAAGTAACCATTACTTTATCCATTGAAACCCACAGTCTGAGCCATATGAATGACTGCTTTGGTGCTTTCCCATAAGATGTGTCATTCGAAAAAAAAAAAAACTTATATAAAACAGGAAGATATAACTAACAAGTACAGTGATAAAAGAAAACTTATTCTAGATGAATTTCAGAAGCTTTTATTTTCTGCCATTGTTCACACATGTGCCAAATTTATTATGTGTTTAGTCACTTTTATGCCTAAATAGGCTAGCTAGAGTCATAAAATTCACCAAATGTGTTAAGGATGTACTCTGTAAGACATTAGCCTATGTGAAATCATCCTAAAGACAGAATTATAGTAAATTTACCAAAAATTACATCATTTTATTGACTCCTAAATACATTTATCATACAGCAATATTGCTAACTCTCTCCTTTGTATTTTGCAACTGTTTTTCTACTAAAAATCTCATTCATTCCCATTACTTTCAGGATTTTGGCACTGGTTAACTTAATTGGGGGAAAATTATCTAAAAAGCCATAGAATAGATTCTAGGCACATTTACTAAAATAGTCATTAACAAAGATGAATTATTGACATTTAATATATTTTTTTTATTTAGTTTTTGCACTGTTTGTTGTGTGCTTTGTTCTGCCCTCCCTTTGTGATGTATGAACATTGCAGCACATTGAATTTATATAGTGACTTACAGCAGTGACTTACTGACAGTATTCAAAGACCTTAATGTCATTTATATTGTGTTATAATTCATCTTTTATTTGGTTGCGGGTGTATTTCATACAGGACTCCATTTCTCTAATAACATGATTCTGCATGTTGTTGTCTTTTGTTTCTTCCTCCTTGTACACACTAGGGTTTGGCCTCCTGCTATATCTACAGTATATAACCATGTTTTGCAGCTGTGAACTTTCTAGTGAGCTAGTAAAGATAGCGCAGCTTTGTCAGCAGGAAGTCCAAAAGTGGTAAGATACTTCACCATCCATATTAATGGATAATAATGGATGTAACGTTTTATCCTAGAAAGATTGCCACTTGTATTTGTCTAAACATTAAGCCCCTGCGATTGTTACTATTTTTTCCTCCTGTTTAGTGAAGTCTCCCTTCTTATCCTAAAGTAGTCAACCTGATTCATGAGTAGGCTTCTAACTGACTAAAAAGTAGGAGTTGCCTAAACAGACTAGTCATTGCTAAGATAACGGTTTTCATTTGTTTAGGGCCCAGTAAGAGGTGGTGCTGCTTCGGATGACAGAAATCTTGCAGGCTAATAAATAGGCTGCAAAATTACGTTAATAGTGATGCTTGAAAATTTTATAAAACATTTATAAAAACAAGTTTAATACAAAAAAAAATATTTAAACAATGTTCTTTTTTGAAGAGAAATTCCTTTTATAATCTGCTCACACAAATTTTTTTTTAACATGGTTTTCGGTCATGAAATCTGCATCAAATCAATAGCAGTCTGTATCCTCAATGCAAGTAGTGTTTCTGCAACCCTCTTCACATGCTTTGGATTTTTGAAATTAAATAAATGTGAAATAAATCTGCCACAGAAATAAGTAGAAGGCTACTTTTTTTAATGGGTTCTGTAAGATAAATCTAAGATATAACCCACTGAATGACGGTAAGGCTAACGCTCATGCAGATTCATATCACTTCAAAAGGCACACCTGCTATATGAATCAGAGTACCTGCCTCGGATTTCTGTTGGGGGGGGGTATTCCCATCTTAGACAATTATGGTATATTGGCCTGGCCATGATGTTTGATAGTTGCAGGTCCCATGTTTGATCTTCAGAGTGAGAAAAACAGTCAATGAACATTAAATGAGTTTTATCATGACAGGTGTTTCCTATGCCAATTTAGATCTCTCCTGCGCACAAGTAAGACAAGCTCAATTTATTAAGAGGGTCCTGCCCTCCATATTCCTAATAATTTACACCAGTTTCTGGCTAATTTATAGTAAATTTGTTAGGCTGCTGGAGGCCACGCCCCCTCCCAATGCACCCTTTCTTCAGTAGAGTGACACTGGTGCACCAAAAGTCGCATGATTTGGCACACAAAAGAGCAGAATTTGCGACTTTGATCATGCATTTAGGCAAGAAACTGACATAAAATGTATGCTAAATCTGCCCCACTGTGTTTAGAACAGTGATGCTGCATTTACTGGTCCTAATAGTCAAGTGATCAGGATCCTGTTAATAAGAGGGAGATGCTGAGACTAACTACACATAACACTGCCCTAATAGCAAAAGTTGACAGAAGAGTACGAAGTTTTTGAAGGGGTTTTTTCTTGAAAGACATTTATAGCTGGTCCCACACCTATCTCTAGAATGACACTGAGTCAAGAAAAGTCTGCATACAAAAATAGAGGCGCTCAACCCAATTTATGAAATTCTATATAAGGAAAACTTTTTATTAATTGCACATATACAAAGAATTGAGAATGGTCCCAGACATGGGACCCATATCTATCAGACATTTATGGCATATCCAGTAGATGTAAATGTATTTCATAGGAAAACCCCTTCAAAACAAAATGTGAACATATACATTTTCCCTTGGCTTTAAAGGGATATTTTCCATCTTAGACATTTATGGCATTGCCACAAGGTATACTGTAAATGGGGAATTTACTATGGTGATTTTGGAACTCTCCTAGAAGTAAATGGAGAGAGAACCAAGTCGGGAGAATCCTCTTCTGGAGAAAGGTGTGAGAAAGCAGAAAAAATAAAGCACAAATTCAGAGAAAAAGAAAAGTTCTCATTCTTTATTCTAAGTTAGCATAACAGAGAAATAGTTTCTTGGATACATATATCTAATATGGTAGACCTTTCTGTGGACCATACGGTTGTGTTTATCCATTACATTTTCACTACTGACGTTATTTTGCTGTTGCGAAATATTCTAATTGCTAAAATGTCTAACTTTTCAAGCAAAGTTTAAAAATAAAACCTCTGCAAATGTACATTCTAAAAGATCTTGTATAATAATCAAAATCTATTGGTGCAAAATAAGGCTTCATAAAGTATTTAGATACAGTTGCTGTACAAATGGACATACATTACAGAATCTATATTTACATATATATTCTTGTTTGTATCTGTGATGTATATTTATGTTACACACATAGACTTCACAATAAGGGCCGGTTCACATCTGAGTTCAGGTTTCCGTTCGGGGGAGTCCACTTGGGGATCCCCCGAACGGAAACCTATACGCATAAAAAGCGGTTTACCTGGGAAAACAAGGACCCCATTATAGTCTGTGGGGTTCGTGTGGTTTCCCAGGTAATCCACTTTTTATGCGTATAGGTTCCATTCGGATGGTCCCCAAGCAGACTCCCCGAACGGAAACCCAAACACAGATGTGAACCAGCCCTTACATATAAACAATCAACCTGGTGAATAGCTGCATAATTTCTGTACTGGACCTTTCAGTGATAAGGACACGAAGCTACAGTTGAACTTGAAATGAAAGCCTAAAGCTAGGTTCACATGGCGTAATCTCAAAATCTGCTCCAAATTCTGGATGAAATCTGCTTCCCATTGTTTTTCAGCTGCAGACTATGTGGCTTAGGCTTCATTGTCTCTGGGGGTAATCAGCAAGCAGAAAGCCAAAGTTCTGCTTCAGCTTCCTACCGTGGGTTCCACAGGGCCAAAATTTAGAGAGGAATCTGAGGCAGAATACAGTCTCAAATTCCTCTCTAAGTTAGGGCTGGTTCACATCTGCGTTTGACTATGGGGTCCATTATAGTCTAAGGGGTCTGCAGGTTTCCTTAGGTAAACCGCTTTTCTATGTGTATAGGTTTCCGTTTGGGGGGTTCTCAAGCGGACTCCCCGAACGGAAACCAAACGCAGATGTGAACCGGTCCTAACACAGTGTGAACCTAGTCTTACTGTTTATCTTGTTCCATTCTGAAGAAGAAAATAATTTCACTTTGCTAAATGCTTGTTCTCCAAGGTTGTAATCTACAAGTACCAATGTAAACCGTACATTTAACCTTCATGAGGGTTTCTGATTTACTGTGCAATGTACCAGAATAGAGCACACAAACGCTGATGAGCAGATATGAGTCAGTAGGTATTTTTAGTTCAAATCAATATCAGAAGTGAAAAATAATTATGTTTCTGTTACATTTCCAGGCTAAAGTTTTGTATGATTTTGTCGCTGAACCTGGAAATAATGAGCTAACCGTGAAAGAAGGGGAAACTATCACAATAACCAATAAGGTGAGAAAAATAAGAGACATATTCTTTTAAAGGTTGCTGTTATTGTTTTATTATTTGTGTTTTGGACTACCAATTGAAAGTTTTTTAACACCTTCATTTTTCTAGTTTTAATAAATATTTACACAGTTTAATGTCTCAAATGTACCTTAAAATGAAAGCATAGAAGAAATAAACAAGTTAAAGGGATTCTATCATTGGGAAACCCATTTTTCACTAACACCACATTAGAATAGCCTTTAGAAAGACTATTCTTCTCCCACCTTTATTTTTCTGCTCCGTGCAGCCGTTTCTGAGCATTTTCATTTTTTTCTTCTTTATGCAAATGACTCTTCAGAAAGCACAGGGGGCGTTACCCATGTCCTCAGAAAGCACAGAGGGCGTCCCCTGTGCTCAAAGAAGATGTTCTTCCGAAGATCCAGCGCCGCCTCTCTCTTCTTCTGCTGACGCCTCTCCGCCGCATCATTAGCTGCCGAGTCTCTGTTCGAGATTCAAATCCCACGCATGCTCAGTCGGCTCTGCCATTTCGCGCTGGACAGAGCCGACTGTGCATGTCCAGCTGGCCATTTTCAGCCAGTCAAACATGTTTGCGTTTAATTAAAAAAAAATTATCTTATTTTGATGTTTTTAACTTTCTTTTGAACTAGAGCTGGGAAATAATGATCTAAATAACAATCACAATTAACCACTTCAGGACCGGACCATTTTCCCAGGTTCAGGTTTTTCCATACATGTGGTTTTGAGGGCTATAACAAGTTACTATGTAGCCCTATCCTTAAAGGGATCCTATCATTCGCAAAAACATTTTTAAGCTAATGGCATGTTGGACTGGCCTTTAAAAAGGCCATTCTTCTCCTACCTTTTCTTGTTTTCTTCTCCCAACCGATTCCAAGATAATTTGTTTCTTCATGTATGTGAATGAGCACCACGTAGCACCCGGGACGTTCCTCCTCTTCTGCGAGCACCCATCTCGTCATCGCTTCTCACCGTCCCTTCGGCCGTTGCGGTGACTCCCTCTTGGTCTTCTGTCTTCTCAGCTCTCACTGGCAGCGAATTCTCGTGACTGCGCATGCGCAATCGGCTCTGCCACGCTCTTGTGACAGACCACCGGAAAATGGCACATGAACAGTCGCGAGATTTCGCTGCCAGCGAGAACTTAGAAGAAAGAAGACCAAGAGGGGAGTTGCTGCAACGGCCGAAGGGGCGGTGAGAAGCGATGACGTGATGGGTGCTCACAGAAGAGAAGGTACTCCCCGGGTGCTCCGTGGTGCTCATTTATATACGTGAAGAAACTTAATTATCTTGGAATCGGCTGGGAGAAGAAAACAAGGAAAGGTAGGAGAAGATTGGCCTTTTAAAAGGCCATTCCGATGTGCCACTAGCTTAAAAGTGTTTTTGCGAATGATAGACTCCCTTTAAAGGGAAACTCCTGAGATTTTTTTTTTCCTCCAAATATTGTCTCAAAGACTATCCCCTGAATATTAATAGCTGTTTGCACATGACCACAGTGTGACCTCTTACTTTCTAGCATGAATTGCTGTGCGAACAAGGGGACTCTCTCTGCTCTATGATGATACTATTGAGTCCCGCCCCCTGTTTTTCTGATCTACCTCTTTTGCCTAAATGCTTCCCTGCTCCACCTCTTACTCTCACATAATTTGGTCCCTACAGTTATCCCTCTTAGAAACAGTAATTACTAGACATGGGTAACAGCATCAGTCAGTCAGTTGTCCTGACAGCTGTTTTAGACTGCTTTCATACAAAAAGTGTATAAAGATGGTCGTTGTACATCCTAGTGTATTTCTGTTTTTGATCCTTGTCCGCTTCATGTATCATCTGTTGTTTTAGGGGGTTTTATTTGTGTGTCTGCCAAAAAAAAATGGATGCATCATTTTCTAGATCCGTATAGGTCTATAACGGATGCAAAAAGCTAATTAAAACAGATGGCCATCCGTATAAATAGAGATCAATATTAACCCATTAGTGACCGTTGTATATACTTTGTGTCACTAATGGGCATTATTGTGCCGTAATTGACTTTCTGTGTCAGGTGGAATAATGCTGGGACTCCCACACTCTCAGACGTGGGTGCTCGGCTGTGTTGTTGCCACGGCATTTAAGGGGTTTTGGAGGAAGGGGATTCCCTACTGGAGACATCAGCTCCCTGCCAAAGGCACAGCTTAATAAACTGCCTGTTAGAAAATTTGTGTGCAGTCCGTATTTTTTTAAAGCCCCATAGACTTGAATTGTCAAGAAAAGTAGAGCAAAGGTGAAAAAAATAATAATAATGATAATAATAATAATGCATGCAATGATTTTCTCTCTCAAAAACAAGTGTGTGAATGGCTCTATTCACCATAATGGGTCTGTTTTCTGTCAGTGCGCCATCCTCTTTTTTTTTTTTTTTTTATGGACAGCACACTGATAGAAATGTCATTAATGCGAGAGCCCCAAGTACCTTCTTGTATTTCTCATGAAATAGCAATTCTGGATTGTAATGTTCTTCTGTTATTCCTCTTGAAAATACTGTATATGAATTCACAACTTTTGTTACCATTGTCCTTGTCAATGGGGCATGTTCTTACATATATACTGTACTATTAGTGCTCATAGCATCAGACTTCGTATAGACACACACTATTGAGATGATAAAATGTAAGCCCGAGGTGGCAGTTTATCCTTACACTGTCGACTTTCTCATTATGTGCCCCAGGGCTGGAGATATTGGTGCTGTTACCGATCTCAGCCCACTGTCAGAAGGACGTTTCTGACAGTCTAGCTGGGTTGTGAGGAACATCCTCCCTGACAGTACTCGTCCATAGCACTGTACTGAGGGGGTGTTCCTCACAGATCAGCGTCATCACTGGGTTGTAAGGAACGCCCTCCCTGTCTGTGCTCGTCCCATAGCCCTGTACTGTCAGAGGAGGCACCCAGCGATGACGCTGAGCTGTAAGGAACGGCTGCCCAGTACAGCGCTATGGATGAGTACTGTCAGGGAGGGCATTCCTCACAGCCCAGTTAGACTGTCAGGAACGCCCTTCTGACGGTGAACCGTGAAACTAAGAACACCGATAGCTCCAGTCCAGGGGCATATAACGGGAAAGCCGACAGTGTGCTGAATTCCAGCGGTATGTAAAACCGCATATACATGAGGACATGAAAGGTCCTCTTTAAGGAAAGTCATTTTCACTAAATGCTACTTTCTATATGAGTAAATTAAAATAATCTGCAATATCTTACATGGTATGATGGGGGATTTTCTGTTACTGTTCCTCTGTTTCAAGGCTAGAAATGTTTTCATGATCAAGTAAATTATGGTGAAAGAGCTGTACATGTGTAATATACTGCTGAAAATTACCGATATACATTATGTTAAAGAGGATCGGCTCTCCTGATATATTACTGGCTGGGTTCACATCTGCTTCGGAGTCTCCATTGGAGACCTCATCAGAGAACCCACTGAGAAAAAAGTCCTGCACAAAGGACTTTTTCTTTATACCGCTTTCAGTTTGAAAACGGTGGACACCTGAAGGACACCCAGTGGATCACATTATAGTCAGTGGAGACTACTTAGGTTTCCTTATCAGGCATGGTATATAGCAGTGATGGCGAACCTTTTAGAGACCAAGTGCCCAAACTGCAACCCAAAACCCACTAATTTATTTCAAAGTGCCAACACGGCAATTTAACCTTAACACTGTGTCGATTCACAACTGCGGACAGTTACAGACCAGAAAATACAGTCGTGTGAATGGGGCTTTACAGAGCTTTCAATGATACAAACAACTTTGTACTGAAAGGTTAAAGTTTGCATTTGGTATACGTTTGAACAATTAATGTTCACTATTCACATCGCACAGGATCTGTTTTATAGTGACTGTGCAATGTTATTATAGCCTGTAATATCACTTGTCTGCTATAAAACAGATACTGTGTGATATAAAAGCTGAAGGGGGCCCCACACAGTACAATCTGCTCCACGGTGCCCCCCATGCACAGTACAATCTGCTCCACAGTGTCCCTCACGCACAGTACATTCTGCTCCACTGTGTCCACCACATAGTACAATATATTCCACAGTGGCCCCTACATTGTACAGTATATGCCACAGTGGCCCCTACACAGTACAATATTCTCCACAGTGGCCCCTACACAGTACAATATTCTCCACAGTGCCCCCACACAGTACAATATTCTCCACAGTGCCCCCCACACCATACAATATACTCCACAGTGGCCCAAACACAGTACAATTTGCTCCACAGTAGCCCACACACAAAATAATATGCTCCATATTGGCCCCCACACAGTAAAATATATACCACAGTGGCCTTCACACAGTATAATATGCTCCACAGTGGCCCCCACACAGTATAATATGCTCCACAGTGGCTCCACACAGTATATTGTACTCCACAGTGGCCTCCACACAGTATAATATGCTCCACAGTAGCCCCCACACAGTATAATATACTCCACAGTGGGCCGCCCTACCGTATAATATACTCCACAGTGGGCCCCCACCAGTATAATATGCTCCTGTACTTACCTGCACTCTCACGAAAAGCAGTCAGGCCACCTCCTTCTTCCACCGCAGTGCAGGCACTGATGAAAGACGTCATCCCAACTGCGTCGGGGCAGAGGTCACAATCTTCTGTCAGTGTAAGCCGCGGTCCTGTGGCCTACAGTTACAGAAGCGCTCGCTTGCAGGGGGATCTGGGACAGTTGTCTCGGATTCCCTGTTAGTGAGTGATCGAGGAGCCTGGCTAGGGCAATGGCGCACTTACCCACAGAGAGGGCATGCATGCCATAGGTTCGCCACCATGGGTATATAGCTTGGTATTTGTCATTATCTTTTCATTTAGCCTTTAAAGGTATCAACATAGACACTAGACATATTTATTAACGATCATATCCCAAATATTGCAGAAAAAGTGTCATTTTAACCAGTTAATTGTAGTAATGTATGGTGTAACAATTTTGTAAAACCAGAGAAGGGAACTTGCAGCCATAAACATATTACATCAGAGACAAGATTTACCTTAGAAATGTGACACTTTTGATAAATGTGGGCCATGGGTATGTATGGGATATCTTATTGATGTTTTTCACGAATCTTCTGCAGTTGACTTTTAGTTCCTGCTTTATCTTTATCTTCAGTTTTGCCCTCAGGAAGTGAAATGAACACCCGTTTCAATTAGGGTCAGGTGATCAACTTGGCCATTGAACATTGCACATTTTGCCTTTAAAAAAATTCATGAGTTGCTTTCACAGTAAGTTGACACATAGCGGATACACTGCAGCTTTTCCATCCAGAAAGTGCACATATGAAAGCATAACTAAACTTTCAAACAAATTCTTATTTTCTAGTAGTATTTGTGTCATTAAGGCCCCACGCAGGGGTTAACCTAGCCTCTTTGTTGCCTGAGACGACTATAGAAAGGCGCCCCTCCTCCCCCCCAAAAAAAATTGAGTTTACATGCTACTAGCTTCACATGCTGCTATCGTCGCACAATAAACATACACAATACACAAAGTTATAAAACAGTTTTTAAGAATTCTTCTTACTGTATTACTTCAGTATCAGAGATCAACAACACGGCATTGACAATGAAAATAACTCATATTCTGCTTGGTGGATGGACGAGCCCACGTGGCCCCCATTCTCTTTAATAGGAGCGCCACAGATAGCTGAGTACTGTACTTTGGCTATCTTTGGCACTCCCATCGAAGTGAATGAGAGCCATGCGGGTTCGGCCATCTACCAAGCGACACGCCTATATTCAGCCTGGTTGCGGCCAGGCTGAATTCCCATCCAGTGGGGTGTAAAAAACCCAATTTTCAGGCCCATTGGTGGTCTCAGCAGACAGACCCCCACCAATCAGGTATTTATCCTTTATCATTTAGGTGAATACAGGGCAGTAACATTTTGTGACTTACAGGTGACGTCTCTGACTAATCATTCACGTTTCTCGTCTCTTCCCTTTGGACCGCCATGACCACTTCTTCCAGCTGTGACTTGTCTCTGTAAAGTTTGCAACACAGACATCCTCACTTTTCCAGGCACCTGACCCACATTGTCCTCACCTACACAAAGCCCCCATCCTGCTGCTAACCCAATTATAAAATATATGATATAACCTCCCATAATAAATAATACCCCCAAGTGTATCTTTAAATTAATATCAGGTGGGCACTAATAGATCATCAATAAAAATGAGCTGGAAAGCCCCTTTAATAAAGCCCAAGTACCACCTTAAAGGGGTTGTCCAGGATAACCACTTTTTTAATATGAGGGTGAGGAAGGTTCTCCAGTGTCTTCCAGCACGTTCCAGTCCTGCTGCTCCAGTGTTTTCTGCGTGATGTCCCATGTCAGCGACCTCAGCGGTCATGTGTGGTGGGGACTACCGCCAGAAGAAAACACCAGAGCAGCAGAACCAGACCGCGGTGGGAGACATCGGAGGACAAGAGACAGGAGAGTATTTTTTATTTTATTTATTTTTTTTATCACTTTCCCCGGTCTCATATTCAGAACCCAGAGTATAATAATAGCCGTATTTGTTGGGGTTCGCGGGCCCGCAGCCTCACTTACCTGCAATCGTTTGATGGAGCCACCGCCTCCTCTTCTTGACCCGCAAATATGACATCTGCGTCTTAGCGCAGGATGCGTGATGACGTGATAGCATCGCCGCCTGCACCGAGAAGCAGATGTCTCCTAAACCAGCCCAGGACAGGTCCTGCTCAGCTTTGTTTTTGTTTTGTTTTTTTTGTTTTTTTTGAAGTGGCCGGTCTTGGGCTGATTTAGGTTAAATAAATAATGAAAATGCCGCCCCTCCAAGCAGTCACAGATAGTGCGCCTGAGACCTCACTTCTCCTCATTACTGTAGAGGTGCTCCCCTGGTTCCACATAGTGAGCCGCAGCATTTTTAACAGAAAGTCCGCAGAGTTTTCCTCTGCGGACTTTCTGCTTCTATTATACCTATACGGAAAACGTTAGAATTTCTGTAGGTATAACTGACATGCTGCGATTTGCAAAAACTCAAGCAGATTTCTGCTGCACTTCCAATTTTTTTCTGCAATGTGTGGATGGGATTAGCCAGAATCCCATCCATTTTTCAGATAATGTAAAATGCAGAGCTTTCCCATCTCAGGATTTCAGCTGCCCTCCTGTGTCGTCTCTCCACCACTTCTTACGTCTTTCCAGCATGAAGATTAAGCTTGTTGTAAAGGGCACAGTTATCTCTGAGTTTACATACACAGGTAACAGAAGCACAGCTCAAAAAAACTTTATTAGCCCTTATCAGGGCTCAAAAACTGAAAGCTATATGTAGAGAGAAGGAAAGAAGAGAAAGTGTGGCTGACAGCATGGACCGGATCATCATTCTGAACTGAGCACAGGTCTGTAACATAGCTAAGCAGCTGTAAACACTGACAAGAGATATTTAGCTCTATCTGACAAATAGAGCAAGATAGATAAAGCTAACACTTCTGTTTGCTTAAGCTACAAATCAGAATATCATCCTTGAGATTGGAATTCTTCTTTAATAAATGTAATCTACTTCATTAACTCATTTTGGCACCTTTCTGTACTAAAATTTAATTTATGTACCTTATTTATTTGTTCTCCTGAAATCACTGGAGTACAGGTCATGTATACTACAGGAAAGTTTAGGCTAGAGGAGGGGGTCGCTTCAAATAGGTATAGCTTGGGCATTTTAAAACCTGGAACACGTTCTGGGAACACGTTCTGGTGTCACATGAATTATGTGATGCTCTGCTTTCATGCACAGCACACACTCTTTAGTGATTAAAATGATTACCTTTGTCAAACTAAATCTAGTTGTAAGAGAAAAGGAGCTTTGGACATGATATATACTTTACACAATATATTTTAGCTGTTTACCAAAACATATTCAAGATAAAGATATATAATCAATATGGACTTAGGGTACAGCTTTAATTTATTTATTTATTATGTTTACTTGTATAGCACCATCTTATTCCGCAGCGCTTTACAGACATTGACAGTCACTGTCCCATATAGGGCTCACAATCTATATTCCTTACCAGTATGTCTTTGGAGTGTGGGAGGAAACCGGAGTACCTGGAGGAAACCCACGCAAACACGGAGAGAACATACAAACTCCTTGCAGATGTTGTCCTTGGCAGGATTCAAACCCAGGACTCCAGCGCTGCAAGTCTGCAGTGCTAACCACTGAGAGGGTATTCACATCCTAATTGTAACAAGGGTTTAGGAATTACAGCTCTGTAATATGTAGCTGTCTCTTTTTCAAGGGATCAAAGGTAAAAGCTGTTTAATGGGCAGCATGGGCTATTCCATCGTTAGTGCATCATCATTTAAGCAGGTAAAAGGTCTGGAGTTGATTCCAGGTGTGGCATTTGTATTTGGAAGCTGTTGCTGTGAACTCACAACATGCAGTCAAAGGAGTTCTCAATGGAAGTGAAACAGACCTTCATTAGGCTGAAAAAAAAAAAAAAAAAAAACAACACAGAGATAGTAGAAATGTTAGGAGTGGCCAAAATCAACAATTTTGTACATTCTGGTAAAAAAAAAAAAGAGCGCACTGGTGATCTTGGGAACTTAAAAAGAACTTGATGTCCACAGAAAGCAACAGTGGTAGATGATCGCAGAATCCATTCCATGGTAAAGAAAAACCCCTTCACAACATCCACCCAAGTGAAGAACACTCCAGGAAGTAGGTGTATCAATATCTAAGTATACCATAAAGTGAAGAAATGAAGACTTCATGAGAGCAAATACAGAGGGTTCACCACAAGATGCAAACCATTAATCAGCCTCAAAAATATAAAGACTAGATTAGACTTTGTCATAAAACATCTAAGAAAGCCAGCCCAGTCATTGAACAACATACTTTGGACAGATTTAACTAAGATCAACCTTTACCAAAATGATTGGAAGAAGAAAATATGGCTTGGAATGCCTCATGATACAAAGCACACCACATCCACTGTAAAACATGGCGGAGGCAGCCTGATGGCATAGGCATGCATGGGTTACAATGGCACTGGGTCAATAGTGTTTATTAATGATGTGACACAGGACAGAAGCAGCTGGATGAATTCTGAAGTGTACAGGGATATACTGTCTGCTCAGATTCAACCAAATGCTGATTGTTTGGACGGCTCTTCACAGTACAGATGGAAAATGACTCTAAACATACTGCAAAAGCAAGCCAGGAGTTTTTTTTAAGGCAAATAAATAGAATATTATACAGTGGCCGAGTCAATCACCATCTTTCAATCTGATCGAGCATGCCTTTCACTTGCTTAAGGCAAAACTTAAAGCAGAAAGACCCACAAATAAGCAACAACTGAAGACAGCTGCAGTAAAGGCCTGGCAAAGCATCACAAAGGAGGAAGCACAGTGTTTGATGCCCACGGGTTCCAGACTCCAGGCAGTCATTTCCAGCAAAGAATTCTCTACAAAGTATTAAAAATTAACATTTTATTTATGGTAATGTTAATTTGTCCAATTACTTGAGCCCCTATAACAGTGGTCCCCAACCTTTTTTGCACCAGGGACTGGCTTCAAGACAGACCATTTTACCATGGCCTGGCAGGTCGGGGTGGGGTTGGGACAGGGGTGGGGCTTTGGTCATATGGGGCGGGGTTATGGAGGGGGTTGGATTTTAGTGCATAGTTATCATTTAATTATGACATTTATAATGTGAATGTGACTCAACTCACCATAGGTTCAGAATGTATCATGTCCTCACCCAGGTCGCCCCCCACAGATTCATGTCCCCCTCCAGGTTGCCTCCACAGTATCATGTCCTCACCCCAGGTTGCCCCCCACAGATTCATGTCCCCCTCCAGGTTGCCCCCACAGTATCATGTACCCCCCACAGATTCATGGCCCCCTCCAGGTCCCTCCCATCCACAAATTCATGTCCCCCCCGCACTGACATGACTCAATCAGGTTGCCCCCACAGTATCATGTCCTCACCCCAGGTTGCCCCCACAGTATCATGGCCCCCCACAGATTAATGGCCTGTCCAGGTTGCCCCCCACAGATTCATGTCCCCCTCCAGGTTGCCCCCACAGTATCATGTACCCCCCACAAATTCATGGCCCTCTCCAGGTCCCCCCCCCCACAAATTCATGTCCCTCCGCACTGACATTACCCAATCAGGTTGCCCCCACGGTATCATGTTTCCCCCCACCCCAGGTTGCCTCCACAGTTTTGTGTCCCCCACTCTGTTCTCTCCTTTCTCTGGTCCCGGAGTCTTAAAGGAGCAACAGGAGCGATGTAAGTGACGTCACTACATTGCGCCTCCTGCTCCCAGGACATTGGGAGCAAAGAAAGCGGCCGGGTGATGAAGCTCCCTGCTTCATCACTGTCTGCAACTCATCGGTGTCCAGAGGACAATGTCCTGCTGTCCAGAAGGGGCCCCCGCTACCATAGGGCCCAGTGCAAGTGCACCATTGGCCCTATGGTTAAGGTGGCCCTGGCCAGGAGCCACGACACTGTGGCCAGATTGCTGACCCGCCCCACCGTGCCCCACATAATGTGCTGTTCCGGGAGCTCGGCGGACCGGAAAAAACCCCAACGGCCCGGTCCTGGTCCGCGGACCGGTGGTGGGGGACCCCTGCCCTATAATGAGGAGCCTTTGTAGTAAAATGGTTGGAATACCTAGATGTTTGACAGGATATTTTTGTTCAACCCCTTGCATTAAACCTGAAAATATACTCTTCAATTGCATCTCAAATGTTTCATTTTACAGCCAATGTGGTGGCATGCAGAGCCCAAATCATGAAGATTGTGGCAATGTCCACATATTTGTGAACCTAACTGTATGAGAATTAGCCAATAAATTGAACTGATAATTTGCATAACTGAAGAGTGTGTGCTGTGGTTTCCTCCCTCAATAGAGATATAGTGATTTCTAATAATTACATCTAAAAAGAAACAAAAGAGTGAAACCAATGTTTTTTTTTTTCGCTATTTCACCTCCCAAAATAAGTGTGGTTGCACCAACCCAAAGAATATAAAGATACACAGTGAATGCATTAAAAATGAAACTTACAAAAACTGCTCAAATTCAGTTTTTCTCTAATTCCACCCAATTCTGATTCTTTTTCTAGCTTCCTAGTACATTGTGTGGAATATTATATGGTACTATTATGAAAAAACTATTTGTCCCGCACAAAATAAGCCCTCATATGGCTCTCTGAAATGAAAATAAAAAAGTGATTGTCTTTTGGAAGGTGGGGTGTTAAAAAAGAAAATCGTAAAACAAAAAAAATTGCTTCGGTGAGATGGGGTTGTAATTTATATATTGCTTATGTGATCAGTCACTGTAAATAAAAACATTGCATGTCCATTTTCTGCTTTCATGAGACAGGATATTGCTGTATTGTCCTCCTGATGCAAGGATTTCAGTAAAGCCTTCTCAGGAATGATGTGTTGCACAAACCTCTAACATTGTGTAATTGGAATTTCCTGTTATAGGTTACTGACCATAACTAAATTGTAAAGTGCAGTTCTGTTCTTCTTCTTGCAAATGTACATTGTATAAGAGCAGGATGGTGAATCAGTGGCTACCATTACCATTAATGGTGAATCAGTGGCTACCATACAATGCAGCACTGCATGTATGCATACAGTATACATGCTCTCTAAGAATTTGTACTGGTTTCCTCTCAGATTCCAAAAACATACTGACTATGAGACTGATGGGGAACAGGGAGTAATATGATGAAAATGCTGCAGAATATGTTGGCATTATGTAAGAGATGATGTCAGGGACTGCTGAGGCCTACACCTGACATCATCTGTGGAGGCCGGAACAGCACAGGGAGCAGTGCCATTACCCAGGGGAGGTGAATAACACTGTCTGTTATGTAGAGGACACTTTTGGACATTATGTTGTATGAAGGAGCTGCTATGGGGCATTATTCTGTCACAGGGATCATTGGCATGAATGGTGGTTTCTTTCTTAACAGCCTAAGGCCCAGAGTATCCTTAATTTGCCCCAGTGGTAAGTAATGAATGCAGCTTTCAATTCGCTCCTTAAAGAGGACCTTTCACGTCCTCATGTATATGCGGTTTTACATACTGCTAGAAAGCCAACAGCGCGCTGAATTCAACGCACTGTCAGCTTTCCCGTTATGTGCCCCGGGGCTTGAGATATCGGTGGTCTTAGTTTCACAGTTCACCATCAGAAGGGCGTTCCTGACAGTCTAGCTTAGCGTCATCTCTGGGCGGTAAGGAACACCCTCCCTGACTATACTCGTCCATAGCACTGTATTGTCAGAGGGGGCGTTCCTTACAGCCCAATGATGACGCTGAGCTGTGAGGAATGCCCCCCAAGTACAGGGCTATGGACGAGTACTGTCAGGGAGGGCGTTCCTTATAGTCCAGCTTAGACTGTCAGGAACGCCCTTCTGACGGTTAACTGTAAAACTAAGACCACCGATAGCTCCAGCCCCAGGGCACATAACGGGAAAGCCGACAGTGCGCTGAATTCAGCGCGCTGTCGGCTTTCTAGCAGTAAGTAAAACCGCATATACATGAGGATGTGAAAGGTCCTCTTTAAACATCACTGAGCGTGGGAGCCATTAAATGTGGGGGGCACTATGGGGTTCATTATTTTACATTTGGAGACCACTATATTACATGTGGGGACCATTATAGTACATGAGGGGGCACTGAGGGGGGTCATTACATAATTGTTAAGAAGGCTCCAAATGAAACATTATTTTATTAATATTTATAAGTGATCGCTATTTTGCATCACTTATAGAATTATAGAATGGACGCCCAACGGATCCCATTATAGTTAATGGTGTCTGTCGAACTCTGTATGTGACCGCTGTTGTATCAGTCCACCTATCCATGGTTCTTGTCCTCTGACAGACCATGGAAAGGCCGGCAATAGTGTGAACTTATTGTCAGCTCGGTGTCCATCCCCTGCACTAATCATACAAGTCATTGCTGAGCAGAAGATGACTGTGGGGCAGATTTGTTTAGCTAACTGTCTGTTTAATGGCTGTTTTTTTTTTTAATGTTTATGTACATGTAGCCTTGGTCTACCAACTTCTATATTTTGCCACCTCTTGCAGCTTGCAGTTTCTCATATACAAAGAGAGAGAGAGAGGCTGCAGCAGCCATGCGTCTTTTTTTCTCTTTTATTAGGTTTCCAAACGTTTGCAAAAATCATGCAGGCAAGGAAGCTAAGAAAGATGCTGCTGCCCCAAATAAAATATAAATTTATGAATTTACAAGTGACACTAATTTATGATAAGTATGATATGTTACAATATTATGCACTTTAATATCTATGAGCAAGTTTTGAAGCATCACTTTATATGATTTTTCTGTCAGTTAAAGAGGAACTTTTCATATCCTCATTGAAGTATGGTATTATATAGCGCTAGAAAGTCGACTGTCGGCTTTCCCAGTATGCTCCCCGATGCTGGAGATGTCAGTGCCATTAATTTCGGCACCAATATCTCCCCACAGTCAGAAGGGCGGAACTTACAGCCCAGCATCATTGCTTGGCGGTAAGGAATGCCCCCCCTTGACTGTATTCTTCCATAGCCTTTTACTGTCAGGGGAGCATTCCTCACAGCCCAGCAATGGCGTTAGGCTGTAAGGCCTGCCCTTCTCACAGTGGGGAGATATTGGTGCTGAAATTAACGGCACTGATATCTCCAGCACTGGGGCGCATACCGGGAAAGCTGACAGTACGCTGAATTCAGCTTTCTAGCGATTATATATAATACCGCACATAGATGATGTGAAAGGTCCTCTTTAAATACTAGTCATGTACTTCCTCTGATTCAGAAAAGTTTGAAAATACATCACACTGGCTAAAAATAGGATGTCATGTGATTCACTTATGGCATGGTTAGCATCATTCCTAGACAAGAAATCTTATCTTTGGTAGTTGTTACAGTACTAGAAAGTTCACAGTTCAGTCATTTTATTACTATCTCTTAGCCTCCATTCACACGACTGTGTGCTTTGTCAATGTGCTAGCTGTTAGCACACTGACACATTATTTTCTTAAGACCCCGTATTATCACAGTTCCGCGTAGAGAGCTGTGAGTCTGGGGCAATACTCAGGACAGGTCCTATGTCTGTTTCGTGACCCAGGCTCATTATTGAAATGTATGAGTCTAGGTAGGTAATGGATGGCACACAGATATCATCCATGTGCCATCTGTGCCATTTTCTCATGGACCCACACATGCACATGTTTATGTGCATGTACAGTCATGGCCAAAAGTTTTGAGAATGATACAAATATTAATTTTTACAAAGTCTACTGCTTCAGTTTTTCTAATGGCAATTTGCATATACTCCAGAATGTTATAAAGAGTGATCAGCTTAACAGCAATTACTTGCAAAGTCAATATTTGCCTAGAAAATGAACTTTATCCCCCAAAACACATTTCAACATCATTGCAGCCCTGCCTTAAAAGGACCACCTAACATCGTTTCAGTGATTGCTCCATTAACACAGGTATGGGTGTTGATGAGGACAGGGCTGGAGATCAATCTGTCATGATTAAGTAAGAATGACACCACTGGACACTTTAAAAGGAGGCTAGTGCTTGCCATCATTGTTTCTCTTCTGTTAACCATGGTTATCTCTAAAGAAACACGTGCAGTCATCATTGCACTGCACAAAAATGGCCTAACTGGGAAGAGTATTGCAGCTAGAAAGATTGCACCTCAGTCAACAATCTATCGCATCATCAAGAACTTCAAGGAGAGAGGTTCCATTGGTGCCAAAAAGGCTCCAGGGCGCCCAAGAAAGACCAGCAAGCGGCAGGACCGTCTCTTAAAAGTGTTTCAGCTGCGGGATCGGGCTACCAGCAGTGCAGAGCTTGCTGAGGAATGGCAGCAGGCAGGTGTGAGTGCATCTGCACGCACTGTGAGGCGGAGACTCTTGGAGCAAGGCCTGGTCTCAAGGAGGGCAGCAAAGAAGCCACTTCTCTCCAGAAAAAACATCAGGGATAGACTGATATTCTGCAAAAGGTACAGGGAGTGGAATGCTGAGGACTGGGGTAAAGTCATTTTCTCTGATGAATCCCCTTTTCGATTGTTTGGAACATCTGGAAAACAGCTTATTCGGAGAAGAAGAGGGGAGCGCTACCACCAGTCTTGTCTCATGCCAACTGTAAAGCATCCTGAAACCATTCATGTGTGGGGTTGCTTCTCAGCCAAGGGAATCGGCTCTCTCACAGTCTTGCTTAAAAACACAGCCATGAATAAAGAATGGTACCAGAATGTCCTCCAAGAGCAACTTCTCCCAACCGTCCAAGAGCAGTTTGGCGCTCAACAATGCCTTTTCCAGCATGATGGAGCACCTTGCCATAAAGCAAAGGTGATAACTAAATGGCTCAGGGAACAAAACATAGAGATTTTGGGTCCATGGCCTGGAAACTCCCCAGATCTTAATCCCATTGAGAACTTGTGGTCAATCATCAAGAGACGGGTGGACAAACAAAAACCAACAAATTCAGACAAAATTAAAGCATTGATTCTGCAAGAATGGACTGCTATCAGTCAGGATTTGGTCCAGAAGTTGATTGAGAGCATGCCAGGGAGAATTGCAGAGGTCCTGAAGAAGAAGGGTCAACACTGCAAATATTGACTTGCTGCATTAACTCATTCTAACTGTCAATATAAGCTTCTGTTACTCATAATATGAATGCAATTATATTTCTGTATGTGATAAAAACATCTGACAAACACACATAAAAACCAGAGGGCAGCAGATCATGTGAAAATAGAATATTTGTGTCATTCTCAAAACTTTTGGCCATGAATGTAGGCTTAAGAGGGTAAGATTACCCTGCTCCTGTACCTGTCCAAATCCTTTCCTGAGTATTCACTCCTGCTTTGCTGAGAAAATCCAGCATGGCAGCTGTGTATTGTTTAGAGTAGACAACTTTGTTCTGCAGTTCTGTCTACTAAGGCTGGATTCACATCTGCCGCATTTCGCGTCCTTTTTTTTTGGTCCATCATCGGACACTAAAAATTCTGCTAAATGACAGATGCCAACACAGGCCGACAGATCACATTAATTATAATGTGTTTTTGCAATATATCTGTGATGATATTTGTCCTTTTGCCAAATTAAAAATTCCTCCATATCATGTGGGAACTTCGACTGAATCTGCACCAAAGGCTCATGATGGAAACGCTGCCACAGATGTGACTCTAGCTGTAAGGGCTTGTTTCTTGTAATTATAGAGTTCTTATTGCTCTTCCACAAGAGTCTTTAAATAAAAATCCCCACATAATTGAGTAGACAAATGCATTTTACAGAGTGATATTGAGTTTCTTTAGGCTAAGGCCCCACATTGCGGAAAACCTGCTTTTTTGTTGCAGTTTTTGCTGCGTTTTTTGTGCCAAAGCCAAGAATGGCTTTAAAAGGAATGGGAAATATAAAGGAATTTCTTATACTCTCTCTTCTGCTAAATTCACTCCTGGATTTGGATCAAAAAATTGCAGCAAAATCTGCAACAAAAAGCCACTTTTCTGCAACATGGGTCCTTAGCCTTAAACAGGATCTGTTGTCTTCCCAGACATCTCCATTCTAGTAAATATTGGTATTTCCCATTATATAATTCTGCAGCATATTTTCTTATTACTCTGTTATTTCTGCAATAATTTATGACTAAAGTGACAACTGAATATTACAGTTGGGGTGTGTCTCTACAGTGTTAAGCTGGCCATGCACATAAAAGGCCATGTAATGTCATGATGCCACACAAAGTAATAATCATCAAGAATTGATGATGGGAAATAATAACACCTAGTTGTCAATTTACTCAGAATTTTCCAGGAGGAATATTATAGGAATGGCAAAATGCAGATTTTTTTAAAGAAAAAGAAATGCTTCAGAATTGTACTCATGGGGAATGCAAATATTTACTAAAACAGACATACCCGAAAGGCTAAAAACATATTAGGCTTGAAACATAGTGGAGGAAAGTTCACATGGAAGAATTTTGAGATGGTCACAAGGCGGATTTCTCCTCAAAATCCGTTTCAAATTCTATCCTGATTCTGCCTTTTTTTGACGGCTGTTACACAGTTACATTAATAATATTCATTCATGTGAATGAGGACTATTCACATGAACGATATTTTGACAGCCTGTTGTAGCAGGCCATGCTCAAAATATAGGCCATGCCCTATTTTTGTCAGTTTTAACGGATCCCTCCAAAATTTTAGTATTTCTAGGAGTTTTCTGAATGTTTCTTTTAATCCTATAATGAAATGTATAGGGAAATGTCTAGAAAAAAACACCAAGAAAAATCTACATGGAATGTATTTAAGACTGTTCAGAATTTCTTACCAAATAACCTGTTAGATCTGGTCACAGTGTTTTTTGGCAAAAAACACAGCTAAAAATGCCCCCCAACCAGTCTTTACCAGGGATGAGCTCAATGGAATGGTTTTGTCTGCTGCGCTAAATAATGGTTTACACAAATTTTCTTTCTTCCAGTCTGTTCCACTTTGTTCATGACCTTGCACATACTCCTGATTGCACAATAACAGAATGTCACTAGACAAAGCATGTAAATCCAAACTCCCCCATGAGATAGTAACTGTAGTAACTTTGTATGTTGTTCCCATGTAGTCCTGAGGTTTGTGCATGAATTTCACACTCTAAATCATGTGATGTGTTGCAGGACATTGGCGGAGGATGGATAGAAGCAAAAAATAACCAAGGTGAAAGAGGGCTTGTACCAATAGATTATGTGGAGGTAAGTGTATTTTTACTTTCAGTATATTTCCAAGCCAATCCCTGAAAATAGTCAGATTCTGTTTTAGACAATAAAGAGAAATACTGAGGGTATGGTACTTCACAGTAGTCACCTAAATAATATCACTAGGGCACCTGTTTGTCCCACCTAGTCGTACACCACCAAATAGAATGACTGAATTTAGAAATAGGGAATGAGAAAAGTATGTACAGTAGGTAGATGTGAGTGTATTTGAGATATAAGTTTTATTATTATACAATCAAAATATACAGTAATCCACAAAGATTAAGGTGTAAAAATCTAATAAAATGACCCATACTTTCTCAGACATAATGGGATAGAAGGTCCCCTATTGTATTTTATCTCACACCTCTACTGTGGTTTAGCAATTTATTTGGATTAGTAGATTTCTGGGCAGCAGAATTTGTCACCATGGCCCACTATGTAGGCATGTTGTGAATGTGCACATCTATTTATTTTAGATTTTTAAAAACTGCAGCACTGAGAAACTTCTCTTGCAGCATTTAGAGGGTAGCCCTTTATATTCATCTCAGAGCAGCAGCTGTACAAGTAATGAATCTGGCCTGTAAGAGTTTGATGCAATGTTGTAGTATCATCTGCACTGGCAAGAGTTATACTGGTGACGGCTCATACAGCTTTATATATGTGTAATGACAGTAACCTCTATTACAAAATTGTCTGACCATTGTACAAGCAATGCTACCTCCGATGCCGCCCCTGCTACTTCCTGTGTCACCCCTCTACCTCATAGAATGTAAGCTCTTGTGAGCAGGGCCCTCAGTCCCAGTGTGTGAATTGACTATTTCTTTGTAATGTACCTTTTTTGTCAGTACTTGAACCCTACAAGTTGTACAGTGCTGCGGAATATGTTGGCGCTATATAAATAAAATTTATTATTATTATTATTCTTATTCTCTACATCACCAAGTCTGCGCTCCACCTCCACAGTGCGCTTCCTCATTTCATTAATGTCGTGTTGCATACAACTCAGGTCGGATGATCAATTTTTACTTTAGGATTTTACTGTATGTGAAGTAATAATAATTATAGTAATAGTCATTTATTTAAAGATGTCCAGTTCTTTTTTTTTTTTTTTTGATGACCTATCCTCAGGTCATCAATAAAAGATAAATGGGGGTCTGACACCCAGGACCCCTGCCAATTGGTTGTTTAACAGGGCTGCAACACTCAGACGAGCCCTGTGACCTTCACTGTTTACATCACATGCTGTCTGATACATAGCAGCTGTCCTATCCACCTCTATGAGATGAGGCTATAATCACAGGGTTGCTATGAAACAAACGGTGTGTGATATAAACAGTAAAGAGGTCCCGTTGCTTACATGAGTGCCATGGCCCCTTCAAACAGCTGATCGGCAGAAGTCCCAGGTGTTGAGCCCCACAGATCTGCTATTAATGAGCAATTCTGAGAATGGGTCATCAATATAAAAAAAAAGAACTGGACAACCCCTTTAAATTTGGTAACTAGAAATTCAATTTGCTCTTGAATTTTATTTTTTTTTTTTACATATCAAGAGCCTTGTTACAAAAATTGTTAGGTTAGTTATGCAATATAGTTAGCCCACATCACTCCCACCCCACCAACATAAATAAAACATCTCAGTATACATTCTTTGAACATCAAAAAAATATATTTTTATTATATTATTTAGCATTTGTATATAGGTATTGGTTATTTCAATTGTTGACTTGGTGAATAGGAACAGTTTTTTTGTTTTGTTTTGTTCTTTTAGATAACTTTATTTGATTCATTTCTTTTTAGCTTGTGGCAGATGGTGCTCCTTCCAGTAATGCAGCGGCAGATTTGGCCTTTTTTGATTCTCTTTCTGGAAATACTGCCCAGAATGTTTCAGCCAATAATGGTGAACAGGTATGTTTGGAGCAAGAACCTTATCATGGCAGGTTATTGTCACAAGGTCATTTAAACGCTTAACAATGCTGTCAGCATTTCACCATGCATCACAATACCTTACTAACATTTGGTCTCATCACCTTATAGATTTATACTCTATTTGCTTTAAATTTTATAAATCTTTAGATTTATAAATTAGAATTTGGAATAACTCCATTTACTTAAAGGAGTGAAGTCCAACAGTCATTTGTCTACAAATATACGCTTTTGCAGTTTGACACATTCCTCCTTCTTTCAATAAACTTTGGCTCAAATTTTATAAACTTGGAGTGTTTCCGTCATTTTTTATATATGTATTTATATATTAATGTGTAGAGAAAGTAATTTTTAAGAATATTTGTAATATTTTATTACAGAATTCATAGTATGAGAGGCAGATTGAGAAGCATACCTCTTCTTGTACTTTTATCATATTCAGGCAGTGTTTTCTGCTCTATTGGAGGACCACTAGTGAGGTACATAGATGTCATTGTTACCCTTGGGTCACTGACCATAAAACCTTATGTGTAGCCCAAACCTGCATACTTTTCTAACTTACTACTTATGCTTTGTTCACACCTGCGCTTGCTGTCCGTCCGTTGCCAATCCAGTGAAAATCTCGGCGAACTGGATTGGCATCGGATACAGACCGGTCAGCGGCGCATTGGTTAAAAACCCATTCATTTGAATGGGTTTTTAAAGCAATGCGCGGGTGTGCGCTTACACCCTCTGCGCTGCGAATCCTTTTTTTTTCGTCGGAAACAAAGTCGGACACGCAGGACTTCGTGTCCGACGGAAAAAAAAAGGATTCGCAGCGCAGAAGGTGTAAGCGCACACCCGCGCATTGCTTTGAAAACCCATTCAAATGAATGGGTTTTTAACCAATGCGCCGCTGACCGGTCTGTATCCGATGCCAATCCAGTTCGCCGAGATTTTCACTGGATTGGCAACGGACGGACAGCAAGCGGAGGTGTGAACCCACCCTGAGTCATCTTTTGTCAATACAGGTCATATATTTATACATGCATGTTATCTATGCCTGAGGATACTTCTGTCTTGTATTGCCATGTCCGTGTGAGATAAAGAGCAGTTGCAGTGAGAGACACAAGCACGTATACTAAAGCTTTGAGAAAATGGAGAGGGCATAGTTCACAGGGAAATCTCACTGCGTTTACCCACAAGCAGGCTGGAAAGTGAAAGAAGCAATTCTGCATGTGTGAGATCTCTAGCTTAAAATGACAGTTAATAAGAGTTTATTTTTAGCTCACATTTATAAAATCCAGTGAACTAGAAAAGCAGAAGATAAAGCGATGTTATGAGTGTTATAAGTTACCGTAAAGGGAGGATGCAAAAAAATAATAAACCTTTATATATATATATATATATATATTTTTTTATATATACATATAGGTCTCTGTAGGTGAAAGAAATGTTATTAGACACATTTCAGATTCTACGTTTGAAAAAGAAGGTGCTGTACATTAAGAGGGAGACTTTCCAAAGTAATGCCTATAACTTCACTGATAGCTTTGCTATTACATTCTTATCAGTAAAGGCAAAGCTAGTTTTAGATAACTGTGCTCATACCTCAGAGCTAGGTCAAGGTTGTACTTTTATTTGATGGATATGATAGCAAAAATATGTCCCCTCTGAAAATAGTTTGGCAGTCAGTAAAGGCTTTTATAACAAATGTTCAAGCTTTGTATAGTCTTTGTTTTTTTTTCAACTTTTTTTTGTCTTTAAAGTAACACAGATTATTGGTCATAAGGTCAGTAGTATGTACAAAGATATGCAGAGACCCTGTACCATAGCAATTTTGTTTTTAAAGGTTTTAGTTATGCTTTTGAATAACATCACAACAACTGCAATGTCACATTAGATAGAAAAAAAGAACAAAGTAATCAGAACACAATGTACAAAAAGGGGAGAAATATAACAATATAAAGATAGACAAGGACCAGACATTGCAGCATCCAAAATAATTAATATCCACAGAGTCACACACCATTCATACCATCCCATTTCCTCACCTGCCCCCAACCCAGAGATGCGTCCGATCAAGTAGTGGTCTCAGACATCTCCAGCCAATGTGACCATATTTGTAGGGACATTTCCTACTCAGGTACAACAACTGAAAAAGTCCAGAGATTTTCCATAATGACAATCATCCTAGCAAAATGCAGAGTAAATCTAAAAAATATTTTGTCATAGTAGCCATGTATAATGACATATAGTATACCTAGGAGACAAACATGGTGAGTAAGTATCAGAGGGAAGGCAAAATAGTCATACAGGAATGACAGAACCACTGAACATAAGGGGGAGACTTTAGGACAGGACCATACACAGTGTAGAAAAGTGCCTAATTCATCTTGACTATGGAAGCAATTCACAGAGGATAGCATGCACTCTATGTAGCCTGACAGGGCTATAGTAAATGTGGTGGAATAAGGTGGACTGGATTAAGAAGTCCCTTGCACTAACCAACAGAGTTAAAAAAGGATAGTCACTACCCAGAAAAAGCCTTGTCGTATGGGTATAAACCCACAGAAAATAATAAATTAGGCATGTTGCCGGACCCCATGACGCTTCACCAAGTCCACGAGGGAAAGGAGGGAAGGTATCAGTAGACAAAAGTTGGCCCAGGAATCTCACCCCCGACCCTCATTCACAGCATTGCCCCCAGCAGGCCCCGGAAGTGTGACAAATGAGGATTCAGCCACAGAGAGGTCCTTGGGAATGGCTGAGATGTAGAGTGCCCTTTGAGAATGGCATGGGATACATGCCAAACTCGGGCCACAATCTTAATCATTAACAATTCTTTGCAGGGAGATTTATATTTATTTCTAGCAATGCTTCTACTTGAGAATGCCTCCATAATACTGTATAATAATATGAAATCCAACAGAAAAAAAAGCTTTGGAGGAAAGTGGAACCATGCAAAAATATGGTAAGGTTCCATGTACTTGTATGGGCCCTGTCTTAGGACAAGTTGGTGGTCGTACAGGGGCCATAATATGATCATATGTATTACCCCTAGACTATAGCCTTTCTGTTTACATCTTTCTGATAATTATCATGCATTTCAACTGTACAGGTGCAAGCTACAAATGACCCCTGGTCCAGCTGGAATCCACCTAAGCCTTCAGCAACCAACAATTTTAATGATCCTTGGGGTGCAAGCCAGAAAAATTCCTCATCAAATAACTGGGATACTGCATTTGGTCATCCGCAGGCATACCAGGGTCCAGGTAAGATAATGTGTACAAATAGTAACAGTTTGTTGGTAAATTGCTTTGAAATCTATATCCTTATAGCGTTAGACTTGTCTCTAAGGCAAGTTATATGATTTTTCGTGTTTGTACTTAACTGGTTCATGACTAGTGACAAAAAGTCTGGCCTAGTTCCCACTCTGCTATGTACATTTTCATTATTTTGGGCTTGCAAGTGCTTTCAGTGCAGTTTCACTGCATTACCATAGCTATTTTCATGACATAGAAATACAACATTGTTATTTTGCCTAAATACTTGTATTAAAGGGGTATTCCAGTTAGAACAAGTTGCCCCCTTCCAACGATTATGGGGTAGCTTGCTGATTGGTAGGTGTCCCATTGCTGGGAATCCCACTGATCTTGAGACCTGGGGTGTTTTGAATGAGGACTGTCGGAGATAGGTGCATGCTTACTCGACTTGCTTGAATTGGAATGCCTCTTTAAGTGAATGCAAAGAAACTGCACTTTTTTCTTAGGAGCTGTTGATGATGATGAGTGGGATGATGACTGGGATGACCCAAAATCCTCTCCCCCTGGTTACCTTGGCTACAAAGATTCAGAGACCTCAGATGCAGGAGCAGCTCAAAGAGGAGCAGGGAAGCAAAGCTCTATGAAGATACCTCTTAACAAGTAAATACATTTAAATCTTGTACAAAATGCTAAGATTTTCTTTTACTTTCCATATGTGAATTTTAGAGATTATTTATAAACCAGAAACATAAGGTTAGTGATCATGTGATTAGTCATGTCATTGTAGAGAATATTTCACTGACACTCTCTGGAATTTATCAATGGACAGTGGCTTGCAAAAGTATTCATACTCTTTGAACTTTTTCACATTTTGTAACCTTACAAACACAAAGTTTAGGGGTTAATTTTTATTTTATCCCAGACAAACCCTTTAAAGTTAACATCAAAAAGTGTAAATAACAGCTGAAATCTAGATTTCAGCTTGTGACACATAGACCACTCAAGAGGTGCCAAAAGGATCAAGAGGTGTATGTTACTTAAAGGATAGGTTATCAATTGAAGATCAGAAGGAGTCTGATATCGGTCTTGGTATCACAGCTCGGCTATAAACTGAGCAGCGATACCAAGCATATCCACTATATATCTGTTTTGCCTGGTTTTCTCTCAAGAAACCACATTGTTCACCCAAACCCTGTGGATTCTTCACACAACGGATCAATAGAGGTCCTGGGTGTCGGACCCCCACTGTTCAGTTAATAACCTATTCTAAGGATAGGCCATCAACTATTAAGCCTGAATCATCAGTAGGGCTGGTTATTAAGACTAGCCTATTACATGCCAGTCTTTAAAGCATACTTCCATTCATACTCATTATTGGTACAATATTGGTGAGAAAGGATAACTTTATTGGGTAAAATTGTACAATTGAAAAGAGATTCTAGTTTTTTTCCCATAAAATGTGCGCCATTTCGCCTCCCAAAAGAATTTGAATAAAAAACTATCACAAACATCAGACATTCCCTAAAATGGTATAAATATATAGTACATCTGGCCCTGCAAAAAACAATGTCTTACGGGTCACAGTTATGGTTAAGAATTTTTTTATTTTGGATTTTTGTTAAGATGTTAAAACGTAACAGCTATGTAAATTTTGTATCGCCATAATCGTAACAACCCACAGAATATAGGTTACTTGTCACTGGCTGCACAGTGAATGCCGTGACAACAAAACTCCATTCTATATTTTTTCGCAGTTTCCCAGTATATCATACGGAATTTTGAATGGTACCACTATGAAGTACAATCTGTCCCACAAAAATACAGCTCTGTGGAAAATGGAAAAGTAGAAAAAAAAGTACGAAAAGATTAAAAAAGAGGGAAAAGATTAAAGGGAACCTGTCAAGTGAATTTTGGACACTAAACCATGAGCTGGCCCTTTTTGAACCGGTGGTTTTATGTCCAAATATCCCTATATCAAACCTGTCTTTGCCCAGGGTGTTTTTAAAAACAGCTTTCTACCCACCAAGAGATGATTCCGATGTCTTCTTCTCAAGTGCACATTTCTTCAGTGAAGATTGGGCACTTCCGCTCAGCTCCATTGGGTATGTACCAGACATTAGGAACATGCGCAGTGAGGACAAGGTATACAGCCCTGGCTCCATTGAACAATTGCATGCGCCAGGTACACTCTTCACCCAGGAAGTAAAGGGTTGGTTTTTTTTTGGTTTTTTTTTTAACACCCCAGACACAGACAGGAATTTAGGACACTAAACCCAAACGCATGCAACAGTTTTGCTGTAACTGCCAAGATATTAAGTTTTTGGGTTTTTTTTTAGATATTTTTACTTTTTCACTCAATGTAATGCAATTCTAGTGTTTTCAAGATTAATGTGTCTGTACATTTTACCAATGAAAAAAATACTTAAATGTAGACTTTCTGTTGTTTTAGATTTCCAGGTTTTGGGAAGTCTGGTGTTGAACAGTATCTGTTGTCCAAACAGACAACGAAAACCAAAGAAAAAATCTCCATTATTGTAAGTTTTCATCTATTTGTGTGTAGTGTTTCAGAACACTGGAAGTATTGAAGTATAAGGGTGAGGTTTGTTTCATTTTTTGCAGCACTTTTTTGGTGGTTTTGTCTCATTGCTTATTGTAAATCTGGAGCAGGAAATGAAGTGAATTTTCAGAACTGCTTTTGTCAAGGTTTAGTATATTCTCGTTGGTTTTGCGGAAGAAAAGTCTCAAAAGTTCCACTTACACATTGACTAAACAGTGGCTTCTATGTTTACTACAAAACTAATTGGGACATATTTATGAAGACTGATTGTTAATTAGTCTCACCAGTCTTCATAGCCCCAGAGGACACTGCACCTGGGGGGAAATAAATGACAGCTCATAGCTGGCGTATATTTCCCCAATCGTTTACACAAGATTTGTGGCATGTGGTCCTGTCTTCCTTTGCCGCACCCCCTTTTTGGGATAGTGCCAAAGGCGATTCAGATTTTAAAAAGCCACAACTTTTTTTGCACTAAACCAGGCTTTGCACAAAAATTTGTGACTATATGCCTTATACACCAGAAAATTGGCATACAAGACATAATAAATCTGCTCCATTATACCTTGACTGCACACAGGTGATGGTTGTTTGGCTAACTATGTGGTTTATCCAGATAGCTTTTCAAGTTAAGGCCCTACGTGGTGTCCCTCAGCAAAAAAGTGCTACGGGAAAAGCCGCAGCGACAACGTATTACAGTTCTTCCCGCAGCGCTTTGCACAGAAAGTTTGCAGAGGTTTCCTCAGCAGACTTTCTGCTTCAATTATATCTATAGGGAAACCATCTGCGTTTCCGTAGATATTAATGACATGCTACGATTTCCAAAACCGCTGCGTGCTGCTAGAATCCCATCCACTTTGCAATGACTGTAAAACGCCACGGCTTTTTCCATGGCACTTCCGCTGCGGGCGAACCACGTCGTGTATGCCGCTTGGGGCCCCGGCCTCAGTGTTGATTTGAGATGTGGGGTGAATATGCCTTCAGATAGGTTTCCTGTTCACACAGAAATCTGTACCAAGTGTCTGAAAACCTGCAGCAAACATCACGCATGCAAAAATTTTTGTGGTGCTCACCGACTTGAGTGCTTCATACTGATTATTGCAGCTACAATTTCAAAATGTCAACGCGTCAAATGTCATTATGCATTACATATCTTGTTACAGTGAAAGGGTTAAATATGAAAATTTAACATGGCTAAATAAAAATTTTTCCCCCTAGATAGGAGATTATGGGCCAATGTGGGTCTACCCAACTGCAACGTTTGACTGTGTTGTAGCTGATCCACGTAAAGGAACCAAAATGTATGGTCTGAAGAGTTATATAGAATATCAGCTAACACCAACGGTAAGTAAGCTGTATCTTGTAAAGTAAGAAATGGACATTTCCACCTGATTATTATTATACTTTAATATTGTAATGCCAATAAAAATACAGGTATGTGATGATGTATAAATAAATATTATGACGAGTAAGTGTTGTGATATCGGCCAAAATAAATATAGGTAAATTGCAGCCTAACAGTCTCAAGGCTTCCTTGCTCATTCTCAAAAGGCTTTGATTTTAGTAATTATGCTCTTTTGTTTATGGCACATTCTTTATCTCTTCTAGAACACAAACCGGGCAGTAAACCACAGATATAAGCACTTTGATTGGCTGTATGAGCGACTCTTGGTGAAGTTTGGCTTAGCTATTCCCATTCCATCTCTTCCAGACAAACAAGTCACAGGTAACATTTTGAAAATTCCAATCAGGTGTGCTATAAAAGGACAAGTATGGTGTGTTCTCATCTGGCAGATTCGTAGCAAGTTAAAAATCCATTCTGTACATAGAATGGGGTTGTATCTGCAGCATGTGCTATGAAAACATATCTATAAAGGGAAATGATATTGATGACCTACCATTTGGCTAAATCATCAATACCATCTAAACCCACAGTTTACTCTACTCAGCAGCCACTATACAGAGAACAGAGCAGAACAGAGCTGGAAGCAGATAACTCTGTTCTCCGTGTAGTGGCTGTGCTGGGTTACGGCAGCTCAGCTCTTTTACATGTGCCCAAATTCACTTTGATGTAGTAAGGAGGCATGAGAGGAGACAGAAAAAAAGAAAGCAATCATAGGGCAGTATGTATAAGGCTACGTTCACATCTGCATTGGGAGTCTCCTTTTGGAGACTCTGTCGCAGTGTGCTTTGTAAATCGTCAGACGAATAAGTCCTGTAAGGGTATGTTCACACAGCGGAAAATGAAGAGGAATTCCTCTTCATTTTCCGCCTCAGTCTAGCAGCGACGGGATGCTGATGCAGTGCATCAGCACTCCATTGTGGCATCCCGCTGCTGATTAGCCCCGGATGTATGGACCTAATCAGGAGGGAGTCTCGAGCTGCGGACCCCACAGCTGAATCCGCCGTGGAATCCGCAGCAAGATCGATAAGAATGCTTCTTTTTTCTGCGTCCTGCTGTGATCCCTGCCTCCCATTGAAGGCGGATTCTGGGAGGAGTCTGCTCTGGATTCTGGGGCGAAATCCGCCTCCAAATCCGTGGCAAATTCCTCCATGTGAACACACCTTAAGTCTGACTTTTTCAGCTGGCGGTTTCAGTTTTCAGGAGCTCTGTATGGGACTAATGTTGTAGCGGTCCTCCAACAGACTAGAACAACAACGCTAGTGTGAACCTAGCCTAACACTGATGGCATACACTTAATCCAATTTGAAGAGGCTCACCTTAAAGGTGTTGTCCAGGAATCAGGCTAATAACTGAGGGGCCGTGGAAGGTGTAATATTAAAAAATAAATGCTCTCCTGTACCCAGCTCTTTAGTGTCCGCTGCTGCTTTGGGCATTCGCTGTGCCTTCGCCACCAGAAGTCAGGTGCCTAAATGGACAGCAGTGTTAGGCAGCAGAGCTCCAGAGATACAGTAGGAGAATGTGTTACACCTTCCCCAGCCTCCTCTGTGATTTGTCCAATTCCTGGACATACAAAAACTCATGTGAGAAGCCACAAGGGAGAGGACTGAATATCAAAAAAAAACAAATCCAACAGAATTAGGAGTATGCAAACAAGTATGGCCAAAGCTGGTGAAATAGAAATGGATCTGCAGACTCAGTTCACTGTGATTAGGAAATATATCTTTGAAACATCTCTGGCTTTCTGTGTAAGGATAGCCCAGGGTTAGATAAGTAACAGTAAACTTCCTTTTTTGTCTTTTTTTTTTTCTTGTACAAATTTACACAAGTTGCAAACATTGCCACAATACAAGGATGTTACCAAAATGTAATCTTAGTTTAAGGAAATCCCTTTCCTGGATGTTTCACACTATAGTTGATAACTCATCATTTTTGGATGTGTGCTTTTCATTTTGTTCCTTTTTATTATTTGGGGAAAACAGGCAGAGGTTTTATTTTAATCCTAAAACATATTCACTATTCACTGTGTGATGAAAATGTATTGTTTTTTAATATACTTTGTTAGTCAGCTCCTTGAGGTTTTCACAATCTGGAAACCTAAAAAAAGAACATGTGGTGTGTCTGAGTAGTTCCATAACTAGGACAGTTTTCTTCTTTATCTAGTAGAAATAATCAGTGGAGTTTTCTGTTAACTAATTAGGTCCTGAAAACGGTACCATTGCCTTTGAGAACCATGTGGAATATGGATAGGAATACCAAGCGCTTGCATTCTTCTGTCAGACCTTTTATAGGAGTTTGGAGGAATATTCAGCTTTTGCAATAGCACCAGCTCGCATGGTTCAGTTAGGTTATTAAAGGGGTTGTCCAGTGACTGTAAATTTGCTCCCTGTCCCGGGTTATTGCAGCTGATGGACCCAGAAGTTCTGGCCACATAATGACCCTCAAGTTATGTGATCTGAATTGGCCTTCAGCCTCCGGGGGACACTCTGCCTCATGGGCTGCTTCACCCCCTCCTCCACTGATGTTACATAATTACCTGTGAGATCGGTGAAGGGGAGGGGGCTGAGCAACCCCAGAGGCCAAAGGCCGCTTTGGATCATATAACCTTGGGGTCCTAACATGACCAGAATCCCCAGGTTCCTCAGTTGTATTAACCCAGGACAGAATAATAAGTAAATGAACAGTCCCCGGACAACCCCCTTTAATTGTCAGTATTTAAAGGCACACTATGATTGAGATATATGTAATATAATTATATATTTAAATGTATTTATTTATTTTACATATCTGGCAGAAAATGGTGTGAACATTATATGTATTTTTTTATATATATATATATATATATATATATATATATGATTTCTTTACTTTCCTTTGTCAACCAGCACTTTCACTATGGAGGAGTGGTGGGATGACTACTCAGTCAGAGCTTATCTCCTCCATTATGTATACTGGCAATAGTTATTGCCAGAATCACATAATTTCCCAGGACCTCTGGTGACCCCTTCACCTCCAACACCTACTACATTCATCCCTCGCTACTGTATTTTGCTTCACCACAGAAGTTTTGCCTTTGCATCTGACTGCTTCAGTATGTATTAAACTGGAGTGATCTCTGTCATTAGAAAAGGAGCAGCCTGTAATCACTCCCCATGGGACTGCTAATGCCGCTGATCCCTAGTTTTCGTAGGAAAGCAGGGTTAATTTTTGTGTGTGACATGTGCAAAATCGAAACCCAAGCACAATAACATGGCTGTAATGTCCATGGTGACTCGCTTTCACAGTGAAACCTGACATGTTTTGGGTATATTTTATGGAACAATGACAAAAAAACATACAGTGTTATGCAAAAATTTGGGCGCCCCTTGCCAAAATTACTGTTACTGTGAACAGTTAAGCAAGTTGAAGATGAAATGATCTCCAAAAGGCATAAAGTTAAATGAAACACACTTTTCAATATTTTAAGCAATATCAGTGTATTATTTGGGTTTTGTACAATTTTAGAGTGAAAAAAGCATAGGAGTACCTTGCAAAAGTATGGGAACCCTAGGAGATTTGAGCGCTCAGATAACTTTGATTGAGGCCTCAGACCTTAATTAGCCTGCTAGAGTTATGGCTCGTTCACAATCATTGTTAGGCTTTACAAACAGCAACCATGGGTTCTAAGAAGCTGCCTAGCACTCTGAAACTGAAAATGGTCCACAAAGCAGAAGGGTACCTTTGACGTTCCGTGTCCTCTCCTGAGGCTGCTGTTTGGCTTCATTGGTCACGTACAGCAGAGACCTCCGCCAAAACAAGACACCAGAGAAGCAGGGCTGGACCGCCTTGAGAGACATCGGAGCACCAGGGAAAGGTGAGCATGGGATTTTTTTTTGTTCCAGCCTCATAAAAATAAAAAAAAAAAAAAAAAGTTTATCCTGGACAACCTCTTTAACACCTTCCCAGTTGAGCGGCCACCATAGCCACCGGGTCTTTCCTGCATTATACAGCAATGATGGTGAACGCCGTAGCGGGGGGAAAAAAAAAATCAAAAATGCTGAATGGACATTTTTTCGCTGTTTTGTCTCTGATTAAAAAAAAAAAAAAAAAAAAAAAGACGCCCTATGCATCCCTGTACACAGAAGTATAAAAAAGTTACAGGTGTCAGAATATGGTGACTGTAATATAAAAAAAATTTTTTGCAAAGTTTTGGATTTTTTTAACGGGTTAAAATGTTAATAAAACTATATAAATTTGGTATCCCCAGAATCATACCGAAACATAGAATACAGGTGACATGTGATTTTTGTCTGCGCAGTGAATGCTGTAAAAAGGAAGCTCATAAGAAAGTCGTACAAATGCACTTTTTCTCCAAATCCACACCATTCTGAATTTATTCTGAATGTACAGAATATTAAATGGTACCATTATGAAGAACAATTTGTTCCGCAAACATTAAGCCCTCATATGGCTCTGTGAATGGTAAATTTATAAAGTTATGGGGTTTGGAAGACGGGGAGACAAAAACTGCAGCAGGAAGGGGTTAAAAAGACTTGAGATAACAGGGCAATCCATTTTTATTTTTCTCCCCCACCCTGCCAAAAAAAACAACTGTCTAGGCTTGCTGAAATAGAAAAATGCTTCCCCATATAAAAAGTCAGTTTTAACTACTAGTCAGGCAAAGCTGAGTGACACTATCTGTGAAAGTTTGGACCTGTCGTCCCTCAGAACCTAGATATACTGAAGAGGTCTTTAATCTTGTTTTTATATCATACTGAGCTTTCCCTGTAGACAATGTTTCTCATACAGCTACAGTAAACTGACAGTGGGTTACCTTTCTATTTAGAAGCTTTAATCATTTGTGATCACTGCTACAGAAGGACAGTATTTTGTATTAAATTTCCAAGGGCATAGTACTGCCAAAAATAAAAAAAAATGAACCATGAATATTGAATTAACAAAAATATCCCTTTCTTACAGTAGTAGTGTCCCTTTCAAAGCTATGGACACCTCTGCAGCCTGTTGTCTACAGTATTTATATTTTACAGTACAATGCACACTGCAAGCTCTTCTGTGATCTCTACGTCTATCTGTTCTCCAGCTCCTCTTTTTCCATATAGTTATAAACTTAGTGAAATTTGTCACCACTTTTGGAACCACTGCTCCTAGATAACTCTAGTTGCTGGGAATGTGTTATAACTTATGAGTAATAGTGAGCCACAGGTTGCATAAAACTAACATAATTTGATAGCGCAGCATGTGTTTTCTACATTATGTCTGGCTCTGAAGAATGTTTTTCCTATGGTGTCTATGCCAGATGACTCAGAAAGACCAGACCGGAAAAGAAGTCACGGGACATATTTTGCTTTAGCAAGAGAGAAACTACAACTATGACAGACACGGAAATCCAGTGTAAAATATAAGGCTCAAGAATAATCATTTTACATAAACTATAACCTCTGGCAACAAAGTTTTTACTCATACTCATACAGCTAACTCACATCACTGCCACACCTTTGCTTGTATATTAGAGATCTGCAATCCCTATTACCCAAATGGCTTTGTTAACTGTGAAGAAAGCATTACTGCTGCTTATGGTACAGGGAGCAGGTATGATAATGTCCATAGGCACCTTTGCTTTCTTCAGGCAGACTGACATTTACAACAGTTTGGGTTCTCTAAGTGCTATTAGGGGGTGTTCACACATAGGAATTTGACACTGAATTTGAGGCGGAATTCACCTCAAAATCCTCATCAAATTCTCCCATGGGAGGCAGTAGCTGATTTTTTTCATCTGGCTGAAAAAATAAGCATTCTTTTTGTTTTGCAGGTGGATTCCACCTCCCATTGAAATGAATGGGAGGCAGAAAATTTGTCAAAATCCGCTTGTGGAATTTGGAATTTGGCCCTGCCCAATAAAGGCAAACAGGGAAAATACAGTTGCACTCTTCTCCAAATTCCACTTTAGTTTCAATTCAGTGTCAAATTCTGCGTTGGTTTTTGTCATGCAGAAAAAAATCTGCTTCACATTCCTGAAGGAGGAATTTTCTGCTTGACAAATTGAGCATCAAATTCCTATGTATGAACATCCCCTAATGGTTCACTCTGCTCCTTTTGAAGCCATTTGAGGTTTTTCTGACCTCCTAATAAACTGTATCGGCGTCCACCAATACAGTTGATTGCTGTGGCGGGGCACAGGAATCTACTGGAAGTATTTTCTGGTCAAACCTCACGAGATATATCTTGCGAATACTCGAAAGGTTTACGTAGCAGTTTTGTTCAGCCAAAATATGTTCAAACCAGAACTGCTATTTTACTCTGAGGCTTCTTCAAACCGAATGACGTCAGGGACCACACAGCAAGTCGGCATCATTATGTATAGATGCAAGTACCTGATGTCATTCAGGAGGCCCAAAGAGGCTCGAAGAGGATAGAGACCTGCGTTGGAGCTGCTATGGGACATTATTCTGTCACAGAGATCTTCGGTGTGAATTGGTGGAAGTACTTTCTGAACAGTCCAGGGCTCATGGTACCTATAGTGATGTTGCAACTGGGCTTGTAGATCCTGACGCAATAAGACCATATCTGTAATCATTTACTTATCTAACACCGAAAAATAAAGTCATAAATATTAATGTCTCACAAACCACATAATAATCAAATCCCCCGAAAAATAAGGTTTAAAGAGCTCTCATGTATAGAAAAATAGCAATGTTTATTCATATATTTATTGTATTCATAATACAATAAATAATAACAAAGAAACAAAGAAAATGTACAAACAAGTACGCAGGTGGTAAAAGCGTATATGGTACCAGTAAACCCTCCTCCCCAGGAATAGCTGATGATCAATAATAGTCAAAAATAAAATATAACGAAACAATTAATTAATAATAACTATGTATCACATATACAATTGTTCCAAAAATACTGCTATGTAATACAATATTATCAGATCCCATACAAAAAATATATCAAAATGGTAACCAGTAATTAACATGTGATAAACACTACTATGTTGCATTATATTATCAGATCACATATCACATATATCTAAAGGTCACAATTATAGCCAAAATATAGTAACATGACTCAAAAATAGTGAGCGTATAAATAACTCAACTAATTTAAATAGAAGGCAGACCCACAGACCTAATCCTAACTATAGCTGAAGTGAATCCACACAATATGGGACCAAAAAAGTATATAATTATAAATTTACATACCAGTAGTCATGATGGCATAGGAACAATAGCACCAGCATAGAAAACCAGACAGGGAGGAAAGAGCGCTATGCCCTCATTTACTTATCTGTCTGAGACATAACTGCATGCCGAATTTTGCAATCTACCATTTCTATCTGGATGCGTTTATTTATTTTTGTCAGTATGAGTGCATATGTATATGTGTATATTTTAACCTTATTTGCATTAGGTTCTAAACAAAAATTAATCACCTTTTTCTCTAGTGTAGACAAACAGAAACCTATATATAAGTTATTCTTAATATTTATTCTATGTGTATTAGGTCGTTTTGAAGAAGAATTTATTAAGATGCGAATGGAGAGGCTACAAGCTTGGATGTCTCGAATGTGCCGCCATCCTGTTGTATCAGAGAGTGATGTTTTCCAGCAGTTTCTTGCTTTCAGAGATGAGAAGGTATATGGATAATATGTCAATAAACTGTACTAATTGAATTGCATTTCTTTGCTTGCTGCATTGTCCCTAACTGGTGAGTTTAGGCTATATTTTAAACTATATTCTTTTCATGTACTACAACCAGTGTATGATCACTAAACAGGGGACGGGTAAAAATTGTTAACAAATAAAGGTTATTGCTAAACTGAGTGATAGGTTTGTTTTGGTTTTAATATATTAAATGTTAAGATTCATTATCTCTGAAATAAATGGGAGAAAAGGCACCTATGTTCATATATGCAAATTTAGCATTTTTTGCAGACATTTATTGTTTACGTTCAATATATTTTTTTTAGAAATTCTGTCCACAAGATGCAGTTATTATTATTATTATTATTGTTTATGTATATAGCACCATTAATTCCATGGTGCTTTACATTTGAGGGTTTACATACGGTACACAAGATATACAAAGCAGATAATACTAACAGTGACCAACTGGCACAGTGGGATAGAGGGCCCTGCCCGCAAGGGCTTACAATCTATGAGTTAAAAAGTGTTTGTTTGAAGGATGCTTAGGTAAAGATAGGATGTTTTCTTACAGTAATGTTAGAATTGTGTTCACTGACTTGGGGGGAAATGCAGCCAGAGTAAAAAAAAAATAGTTTCAATAGTATAATTTCCAGGAATTCAAAAACATTACTTCTAAGTTACAGTAATATGTGCCATATAATGAAAAGGTTAGTATGAGGGTCTTAAGATCAAAGACAAAGTAAAACCACTCCAATTTTTTACTGTCCCTGCCGTCCTGATTGCTGTATATACAGAGTTCAATGTTTACCATGTATACAGTGCACAATGCTTCCTGCTGAGTCTTAGGAGACCAGATCGGCTCTGCTGTGTGTTTCAGAACACTGTATTGCCTTTGAAATTGGGACTAATATGCTGGTTACAGGAGAAGTCAGCAATAAAAAAATTATGTAATGTAGAAATGACTCTCAAAAGTTTTTAACAACTTTATCTTCGGGGGGGAACAATGTGTAGAATGAAAAGAAATACTAAAAAGAAATAAAAAAGTAATAAATAAATAAAACACCACCAGCTCACACAGCATCTTCTAACCACACCCTGGCGACACAAAATTATGTGTTCCCTATATAAAAACAATTATATTGGAGATGGGAAACAGTATAAAAAAATCTATTTTAGTGTTCCTCTTTGCTGTTTTAACAAAAATACTAGAAATGTGAAAAACAGACTCATTTTTAGTCCCTTCTAACAACTGATCAGCAGGGATTCCAGGTGTTGATCCCTCAGTGTTCTCTTACTGATGACCTGTCATGATGAGTGGTCATCAGAAGAAAGGAACTAGAGTACCCCTTTAAATGGGTTATCCACCTTTCAAAAATGTATGGCCATAAATTTTAGACTGGAGAGGATCTGACTGTCAGGACCCCCTACCTTCCCAGATCAGCTGTTTCCCAGAGCACACAGCTTTCAGTATTGTTTACATGCCAGGCCCCGTGCTGCTTACTCACCATATTCTTGATAACGGCAGTTGTGAGTACTATAGCTGTTATCCCTTTTATGTTTATGGGACACTGCGGCAGCACCCATAACTGCCACTATCAAGAATACACCATAGGGATGAGGTATGAGGCCCCATTCATATTTTACATCAGGGACCACAGCACTTTAGTTATGCTATTGGTTGTAGGTCATTGTGAGCAGAACATAATCTTGATGCTTTAGTTTTTTTTTATAGTGTATTTGTTACTTGAACATGATGGAAATTGTTAATGCCTATACTTTCATTTGATCTAAAAACTCGAACCAACTATAACAGCTTTGTGAAATAAGTTGGTGCCCTGAATATGAAGCTGAGTGATAATGGGTAATCTTATTTATATCTCTTCAAATTTGAAGGAGTGGAAGACTGGGAAGAGGAAAGCAGAGAAGGATGAATTAGTTGGCAGTATGATTTTTTTCCACAATGGAACCAGAAGCTCCTGACTTGGATATGATAGAAGTGTAATGTTTTCATTCTTATTAAAATAATAATAATAAATAAGAAAAATATTAGAATATTTACTTTCTTGGCATTATGTTGACATAAATCAAAGCTTTTATCATAACTTTGCAATTACTGTGAACTTTCAAGGTCTGACATTGGCCCACATTTTAGAACATGGTATACGCCAAGTTTTGGTGTAAACTGCACTTCTGAAAGGTTTCATATAATGATATGCAACAATTTAGTCGAACCTGATGGCCCTTCCTAAGGATATGTCTTTAGGGACTAATGTGAGATTTCATTGTTTTTTGTGTGACTGCATTGCAAGTGCAGTAACTTATCTGCATGAGGGATGTGTTTTTTTTTTTTTTTCTTTTTTTATTGTGATAATAGGTGTATTATTTAAAAACAGTTTTGGGAACTCTTAAGTTGACAATTACCGTAATTTTGATTATTTTCCAGTGCATGTGAGAAAACAAATTTGCTATGGTTTTTTTGAGCTTGCTGCTTCTTCTTCTGTTGATCATACTAAGAAATTAACATGAGGCCATACCAAATATTTATATAGATTTATTTTTTTACTTTAGATTTTATTATAATAAAAATAATTGTCATTATTGTTACAAAATAACCAGTGTCAATTTTTTAAAATCCCACTAAGGGATTTCAATTTACATTTCTTAATTGCATATATGTGAAATACATAGGGGAACATTTATTAATCTATTTACACCAATTGTTTGTGGAAAATGTGTCAAAAATATGCAACTGTTTTGCCACTTTTAGTAGTAGTAGTTTTTTTGTTTTAAAAATGGACAAGGATGAAATCTTGTAGAGGTGATTCTACAATTTCCAAATATACCTGCTATTCTGCTTTGGAACTCCATTTTAATATAAATTGCTGTTTTTTTCATATGGCAGGAGAGGGAAGGTGCTTTGAAGGCATACCTTAGCTTGTCTGGTCTTTGCTGTCAGCTCTCAATTTCCAGGCAAAGCACTTCCACCACCCCTGTTTGTGTATGAATAAAACAGTGATTTGCATAACAAAGATGCTCCAAACTGAAAATTTGGATATACTGAATGTTTGGAAACTGCTGACAGACTCCCTTTAATTAGAAGCGATGAGAAAATCCAACAGATTTACTGTAATTTATGCCAGAAACATGTCACAAATGCAACACATATATATGCCAACTCATAGTTTACTAAGAAGACACACCAAATTGATTAAATGATAGGTCACTAATATCAGATGGATGCCTGATACCTGCCACATCCATCTGATGCATGATGCACAGAGAATGGAGAAGGAAGCAGACTGCTCTATTCCCAGTGTGGTGGTCAGATCAGGTACTGCAGTTCAACTCCCATAAAATTTTATCTATTAATTAGGCGGGGGAGGTGAAAAAAAAAAAAAAAAAAAAGCATAATCACCTGTCCCCAGTGCTCCAGCGCCTCCCTGCTCAGTCCAGTCCTGCAGCAGAAGTACCCACCGCACGTGACTACCTGTGACATCCCCAGTTCTCTTCCTGAGGTCGCTGCGGATGCTGATTGGCCTCAACAGTCACGTGACTGCTGAGGCCTATTAGCGGCCTCAAGAAGGGACCCGGGAACGTCACAGGTAATGACATCCCTTCTTGAGGCCGCTCAGCGGAAAGCAACTGGGACGTCACAGCCGGCGAGAAATTCATCAGCAAGAAGGCAGCTGACCTGAGTTTTTTTTTTTTTTTTTTTCTTGACCTCCCCCAGCCTAATGATAACTATTGTTTAGCCTGGACAACCTCTTTAAGCTGCAGTGATTCCACAGTGTGCCACCAATCTGATATTGATGATCTATCCTTAGTAAATAACCAATACAATGTAAAATATTTGCAGTTCATACAGAATACATACGAGACAAGGTGTGTGTGTTTTTTTTTTTGTTTGTTTTTCTTTTTTTGTGTTAAGCATTTTACATCACATAGTGAGTCAATGTTCTAGATTATAGGAAACAGAAAAGTCATTTGCCATAGGACTTAAAATTACACAGAATACCAGGATTTCCTGTTTGGTGTGTTTGCATTTGGCATCACTAACAACCTATAAATCATAACTGTTTACTATAAGGGTGTCTTTCCTCACAACTCCTTTTAGGTCATCATTAGTAGTAAGCTAGTTCATGAATCTGCTATGCAGTAAGCAGTGTGTAGGACAGTAAAAATACAAAAAGTACATTCTAAAGAAAGCGTCTTTTCTGCTTTCTGAAATTGGTGCTTTTATGTTTGGCACTAACTGCATCTGACAGCTGTGGGAGGAATTAAATGACACACTGTTCTTCTCGAGTGTCTTCCCCATACTAATGAGCCTAGCTTGTTGTGGTGCATTAGGGTTTCTAAAACTCTTTTTTTGCAGATGCACCTGATAATTGGAAATGTGTCAGGATAAAAAGCTTTCCCAGTTTAACATTTTATTAAGAAATGTATGATTGTATTCTAAATGTGCTTTTGTTATTCCAGGGAACAGAAGTGTGAAGCAGTGAGCAGGTTCACCAAAGCAATGGATGATGGTGTGAAGGATTTACTTAATGTAGGCCAGGAGCACTGGAAGCGATGCACAGGACGTAAGTTGATCACAGGCACACACACAAATTGAAGATAGTAAATACATTAAGGGGTTAAACACTTTATAATCATTTTCCCTAAGGTGCAGTTTAAAGCCGTTTTCAACATTAAACCTACTAATTTATTGTCATTAGTAGCTCAGCATTGACTTATTTCTCTTTAAAGTGCCACAGTGCACTCTAGGCCTTAAACATGGCCCTTGATGGAGAGGCTTTTGACCAGATCTGTCCCTCAGTGGCCTTCACTGGAAAATGCATTGCATTGTGCACACTGTGGAATAGTTTACCATGCTGTGCATACAGAGGCGTAGCTAGCGGGGGGGGGCAGAGGGGCGGCTGCCCCGGGCCCACTGACATTGTAGGGAACACCCCGGGGCTGCCATTAATACATCTGCAGACACCGATCTAGTTAAAACGCTTCCTGCAACTTGGCTGTCTTGTAAACCGTAAGCCACTTCAGGCCTGCAGTTTCCATGACAACGAGAACACAGGCAGTCACAACATCGCGCCTCCTGCGCTGAGATGCTGACTTCCTGTGTGTGGACCCTGCGCACAGAGCACGGGTCAAGAAGAGAAAGCGGCGGCTCCATTCGTCACGATCGCAGGTAGGTGAGTATCACTTATATTTGTTTTTTTTTTAGCTTAGTTGTGGGTATTTTAATAGTATAAGTGGTTGTTAGGAGGGGGAATTATAACTATAAGGGAGGGGGCATTATGAACATTAGGGGGGTCATTTATATAAGGGTTATTAGGGGGTATTATGAATACAAAGGGGAGGTTATTTATATTAGGGGGCATCATTTATATTAGGAGGCATTATGAACATAGGGGGTCGTCATTGATATATGGAGTCATTTATGTCAGGGGTAATCTGGGGCATAATATGAGGGGGCAATTAATTTAATTAAGGTGACACTTGGGCTTTATTAAAACTAAAGCCCCACTTAGTGGACCACAACAAAAAAGCGCTTCAGGAAAAACCGCGGCAGTAATGCATTGTGGTTTTTCCCGCAGTGCTTTTCACAGAATGTCCACAGAGGTTTCGTCTGCATACTTTCTGATTCCATTATACCTATAGTTAAACCGCCAGTGTTTCTGTAGGTATAATTGACATGTTGCGATTTCCAAAACCGCAACGGTTTTGGAAATCGCAGCGTGTCTGCTGCACACATTTTTCCGCAATGTGTGGATGGAATTTGATAGAATCCCATCCACTTTGCAGGAACTGTAAAATGCCATTTTTTTTTTTCCTCTTGCGTTTTCACCACATGGGGCCCCATCCCATCCCTATTTTTACGGTAAAATACGTGCAGCGGACATGCTGCGATTTCCAAAACAGTCGTGGTTTTGGAAATCGCAGCATACCTATGGAAACACTGGCAGTTTCCTTATAGTTATAATTGAAGCAGAAAGTCTGCAGAGGAAACCTCTGGGAACTTTCTGTGCAAAGCGCAGCAGGAAGAACAGCGCTTTTTTGCTGCGGGACGCCACGTGGGGCCTTGGCCTTAAGGAGTTTTCCAGCTCATTTTTATTGATGATCTATCCTCAGAATAGATCATGAATAAGAGATAAGTGATTCCCCACTGATCAGCTGTATGAAGGGGCTATGGCGCCTGTTTATATCACACGCTGTCTGTTTATAGTGACCGTGTGATGTAATTCCAGCCTTGTCACATAGACGTGTATAGGACGAGGCTGTAGTTACATTACATGGCCGCTATGAAATGAATGACACTATTTAAACAGAGAAGGGGTCACTGTGCTTACACAGGTACCACGGCTCATTAAAACGGATGATCCTGGGGGTCCAGGGTATTGGAACCCCGCTAATTATTTTTACCTTTTGTTTACTTTTTAATTAGGAAACACCTGGGGCATTATTAATAAGAGGCACTATTTATGGGGATACACAGGGGTCATTATTAATAATGGGCACTATTTACAGGTTGTACACAGGGTAGTTATTAATTTAAAGATGCACTTGGGGGTATTATTCATTATGGGGGTTATATTATATATTTTATAATTGAGGTAGCAGCAGGATGGGTGTGCAGGTGAGGACAATGTGGGTCGGGTGCCTGGAAAAGTAAGGAGCCAAAGATGTTGAACGATTAGTCAGAGACGTCAATGGTAAGTCACTAAATGTTACTGCCCTGTATTCACCTAAATTGTCTGCAGAGTCCTGTGTAGAACTGATATATACCGCTGTACGGTCACTGTATAGTGATAATATCGGTATATCTAAGTTGGGGGCCCACTTAGACATGTTCGCCCCCTCCCTTGCTGAACCCCTAGCTACGCCTCTGTGTGCATAGTATATTATAATTTAATGGTGGCACCTGATGTATGAATGGTGTGATGTATGGAGAAAAAGGTCTTTGCTGAGCTTTTATGTCTTTCAGTAGGCCTGCCATTTTTCTTGAACACTGTTTCGTTACTTGCATAGCTTATAGGATATGAAATTAAACTATAAAAGTGCCAACATTCTTAAAATACAATATGAGGGTATTTACCATATTTTACAGACTATAAGATGCACTTTTTAGCAAGGGTTTTCCTTGCATCTTATAGTGTAAAGTTAAGGGGGTTCAGCAGTGCCTGCCCTATGCCTGCTTCTTCAGTGATCTACAGCCAATCAGTGAGAGAGCTGTGCGCTTGTGTAAGCAGCAGTGATGATTACTGATCCACAGGCTAAGAGGCTGCACTAGATATTATGGGAAGACTGTGCCTACCAATTATGGGCTAGCTATTATGGAGGGGCTGGATCTAGCTATCATGGGAGGTTTGCATCTAACTATTATGAGGAGGAGACTGGGCCTAGCTATTGCATAGGGACTATGCCTAACTATTATGGTGGATATAGTATTTTTAGTTATTATAAGGGGTTGTGTCTCACTTGTGAGGCAGAGGTTGTGTCCAACTATTATGGATGAGGCTGTTCCTAGATAATATAGAGGGGAGCTACATTTTTTCTGTACAATAAAAAATTTTTTTTTTACTATGTATCTTTAAAAAAAGAGCTGCCATAAATCATTGTAACCTTTCTGTCCACTGATGCAAAGGTGATTCTGAAAACAAAAAGGGGCAGATAGACAACAACACTATATTTTTTTAAAGTACCTTTTCCACCTATATACCAAGTTCTACCCAAAGTGTCTCAGAAGGGCTTTTACCAGAATGGCCATGTATGTCTAGGAGAAATTTTTCATAAAACAGGTAAAATACATGTAATGTACACCTTAACGACTGATTTCAGCAATAACTGTAAAACACACCAATACACCGGCATGTTCTCAATATGGAATATAGAACAATTCTATACTACATATAACATAAGTGCACTATATACATTTAGCCTTGATAATATAAATAGCTTGAGCAGAAAAATTGAAGCTGAAAAATCCCAAAAATATGGCAGCACTGGATGGACCCATAGCCCTAGTGTAACAGCAGGCAAATATTTAAGATTATTGGTCCACATTTTATTTTCATTCTAGAAGCAAAATCCACAATCTATCTTCTGATACAGATATTAATTCTGACTACTTTTTACGCTTGTAACAGTCTAGAAGAACGCGTCAGTCCAGAGGATGTCCAAAGTATGTAATAGTCCAGAGGATGTGCTTGCTATCCCCCGGTACACCGTGACCAGCAGTGTTACCACATGCATACACAGACAGGAAGGGGACTTTGTTTTGGTGATATCATCCAGTAACTTGCAGGGTCCTTTCTTTGAGCAACTTCCGCAAATGCGATTTGAAAATAATCATTTTACTTTGTCAGGGATGTCTTTTACTTTCCTGAGCTCCCTTAAGTTCATTGTCCTGTTTCTAGTGAGCAAGGCATGTTTTTTTGTTTTCCAGTGGCTGTCGCCATTTTGGCCATGATAATTGTATACCCTGTACCCATGCTAGAGCCAAAAGCTTAATTTTTATTCCCACATGGATGTTACCATCAACAAATAGAACCACAAAGCATCAAATCTATTGCAGACGTTGTTGTAATACCCTGTAACCTTCTTTATTTATCCCATCCAGTGTCACCATTTATGTTGTTTCTATTTTACAAAAACTTAAAGGTACCCGACTTTTCATGAAAAGTTGAAATATGTGTAGGGTCTTGCTGGGCAATCTGTTCTGTGACTTTAGAAGCCTCGATACAAGGTGTCCTATCAGTTTTCTGCTGCTAATGTCCCCATTTTAGCTAAATCACATTTTGGATTTTGCTTTGAAGCTGTGGGCTTATACAGTAAGGAGCAGTCTACCCCCTCCACTATCCATTGTAACAAGTTTGGTTTGTTTACATGCAATTCTGCCAGGATTAACTGTACAAGAGCAAACAAATCTAGCATCCATATTACAGGCATGACACAGAAAAAGAGCAATCTATGAACACATTCAGTAAAGCTACTTGCTGTCTGTGAATAATATCCCTTCTGTAATCACATGAGCAACCAAAAGCATACAAGCACATAGAAGACTTTTTTTTTCTTGCATTGTAAGCTGTGAGATATGCAGAATCTTCAGTCCTTGCAGTTTGCAGACATATGTGAGGCTGTGACAAAATCAGCCCCTCCCATTTGCATTTACTGTGTGAAGAGAGAAAACTCTTACCTCACCATCTTTCCTTCTTGCTTATATAAAATGAGTATTTTTTTATCTTAAAATTTTCTGTTACTAATAATAATATAAATTACATATATAAAAGATATATATACACAGTGGGGGAAAAAAGTATTTAGTCAGCCACAAATTATTTAAAAAATCAGACAATGTGATTTTCTGGATTTGTTTTCTCATTTTGTCTCTCATAGTTGAGGTCTACCTATGATGTCAATTACAGGCCGGCCTCATCTTTTTAAGTGGGAGAACTTGCACAATTGGTGGATGACTAAATACTTTTTCCCCCACTGTATATATGTGTGTGTGTGTGTTATATATATATATATATATATATATATATATATATATATATAGTAAACATTTTTAAATAAATAATAAAAAATAGAAAATAATTAAATAATTGACATCTTTTTCATTTTCAGCCAAAAAGCTTGGCCTTGTTAAAACCTTGCAGTATTAATGTATTCAAATTAAAAATCCATTTTGTGTACAACTGTGACTTTTATTTATTTTTTTTTTTAGAAAATTCCCGCATTTGCCAACTCAGAATTATTTTTTCAATTGCTTAAAACATACCTATTATCTTTCAATAATTTCTATAATATTATAGAAATTATTGTCATATATTATTATATTCTATAAAATGTTAGAAAGTCTAATAATGATAGTCATTCAATAAAACTTATGAGTTGCATAACACTTGATCTGATTTGTTGTTCCTCTTATCAGTAAGAGTAGATTTGCATATGGTTGCATAGTTATTATTGTCTATTTGAGCCTACTATGAAGGACTGCAGAAGGCCAAACTTTTGAGTAGTGTAGGATCATGTTCAGGGCTCTTCAAATGTACAGCACAAACCAAACTGATTCTGCAGTACTCATCTTGCATATACAGGGAGCAACACAAATGCACAATAAAATGAGAAGTAAAAAAACATATACCTTTATGCCATTCAAAACCAGCAAAACAGTCAGCTTATCTGACCAGTTTTGCCATTTAGCTTTGTCAGAATTGTACATTTTATCCAAAAATGCCTCTTGTTCTGTTGTTAAAGTGATTGATTTAGAAGCCTCATTCTCAAATATTCTATTAGCGATTTCAGAGTTAATTGAGAACCTTCATCTATTAGACAGGGCAGAGCAGATAAATCTCTCTCTCTCTAGGACCTGGAATTTCTATACATTACACAGTCTTTTATTTCCCCTGTAGTGGTGCTACAAGGAAATTTAATACCAGTTGTCAGATACACAACAGCTTGCAACTGTGCCATGGGGACTGGTCAGCAAGTTCCTTGTGATAAGCTTATTGTCAGGCAACCCTTGAAATAAAAACTAGAAAAACCCCTTCAAACTGACTACCATTGTCAAAAAATTGTTACGGAGCTCCAACATTACTATTTTACACAGAAATTCATTGCAGCCCAGTTTGGATCTAAATACCCTCAATACCCTTAGTACATTTTTAGAAATTTTCTTGTTTTTGTTATTCCTAAAAATGCATGTATATTTGTTGTTGAAACATTTTTTTGTGGTTCTTGTTCTATATAGCATTACCCAAGGAGTATCAGAAGATTGGAAAAGCATTACAGAATTTGTCGCTAGTTTTCAGCTCTAGTGGCTACCAAGGTATTTGCCAACATATATAACTTTTGTATGTTGTTTTATTAGAATTTATTTTTCATAAAAAATAGTTAATAAAGACATCAAAAATTTGCAAATCTATAATATCTATTCAATGAATTATTACTGGTTTCCACTGTGTGGCAGAATGTATCAATGAGTTGGCTGTAAACAATGCAGAAAGTCTAAAACAAATGTGGTGCAAAGCATGTATGCTCTTTTATTATCAAATTTGTCCCAATACCTTCATCTGTCTAGTTTGCTATAACAATTTCAGTAGACGTGTCTTTTGCTCCTTAGGTGAAACTGATTTAAACAACGCTATCACAGAGGCTGGAAAAACCTATGAAGCAATAGCCAACTTGGTGGAAGAGCAGGTAAAATGACATGCAAGATATGCTATAAGAACCTTTTATTTGCATAATCTGTTCCCTCATTTCGGCATACATGAAGACATTTGGTAATATTTTATAGTGTAAAAAAGTACCCCAAAAAAAAAAAAAAGTGTAAAAGTACCCTAAAAAAAAGTACCCTAATGAGATTAACATAAAATATTATTAACAAATATACATTTAAATACTGCTTTTTATATCATTGTTTGAATACTTGAACCTTAAAGGGATTCTATCATTGGGAAACCCATTTTTCACTAACACCACGTCAGAATAGCCTTTACAAAAAACTATTCTTCTCCTACCTTTATTTTTCTGCTCCACGCTGCCGTTTCTGAGAATTTTCGTGTTTCTTCTTTATTCAAAAGTGTCTTCAGAAAGCACAGGGGGTGTTCCCCCTGTGCTCAAAGAAGAAGGTCTTCCGAAGATCCAGCACCGCCTCTCTCTTCTTCTGGTGATGCCTCTCCGCCGTGTCATCAGCCGCCGAGTCTCTGTTCGGGATCTAACTCCACATGAAAATGGCTGGCTGGACATGCAAAGTAGGCTCTGTCCAACTAGAAATGGCAGAGCTGACTGAGCATGCGCAGGATTTGAATCTCGAACAGAGATTTCGGCGGCTGATGACACGGCAGAAAGGCGTCAGCAGAAGAAGAGAGAGGTGGCGCTGGATCTCCGGAAGAGTGTCTTCTTTGAGCACAGGGGAAAGCCCCCTGTGCTTTCTGAAGACTCATTTGCATTTAGAAGAAGAACAAAAATTCTCAGAAAAGGCTGCGCGGAGGAGAAAAATAAAGGTAGGAGAAGAATAGTCTTTGTAAAGGCTATTCCAACGTGGTGTTAGTGAAAAATGGGTTTCCCAGTGGTAGAATCCCTTTAAGTTTTCTATTGTGTTTTCCTAGCATTTTCCAGATTCTGTAGGGAATCCTATGGTACAAACTACTAAAAAATACTACAAACAAAAATGCTTTGTATATACTTCTATAGTGTAATTTACCATACCGTTGTTTTTCCTCAAAATGCTGTATGAAACTATCCTAACAATAACAAAGATAACACCACAAAGAGAACAGATTCATTTTTATAAATAAATTGTTGGTTATTAAATAAAGTATATATATTTGGCATCCGTTTACTTGAAATAATCTTTACAATTAAGTCATCACATCTATTAAAATATAAATAATAGCGGAATACATACAAATTATGGAAAAAGTTGTAGCTGACTGATTCCTGCGACCCAGGACTTGCAGTGGCACGGTGCACGCCCAAACAGATAGCGGTAGACACCGGAGGGCAGGGGACAGGTGAGTATGATTTCTTTTTTTTTATGTAATGCCCGGTTCACATCTGCATTCGGGGTTCTATAGAGAAATACTGACTAGGTGAATACAGTGGGATTAACCCTAAAATAGGTTGTACAGGAATTGGACAAATGCCAGAGGAGGCGGGGGGAAGTGTAAGGCCCGGTTCCCATCTGCGTTTGGGTTTCTGTTCAGGGACTCCGCTTGGGGGCCCCCCCGAATGGAAACCTATACGCATAAAAAAGCGGTTTACCTGGGAAACCCGCAGACAACATAGACTATAATGGGGTCCATGTGGTTTCCGCTCGGTTTCCGCGTGAAGCAAGCAGAGAGAAAAATGCTGCAAGCAGCACTTTCCTCTCTGCATGTTTCCACATGTTTCATGTGGATTTATACATTTAAGTGTGTGATTTCTTTTTCTACTGTTTCTTATTGATATTTTCTCCATTGTATATCTCATGAAAGATGCATACAATAGTGTGTATGTTTAGCTCTGTCCTTATATTGACCTGAGAAAAATAAGAACAGTGTACATTTATTTACAGTTTTTTTGTTTGGTTTTCCAGCCGAAAAAAGATCTTCATTACCTGATGGAGACCAATCATGAGTACAAGGGGTTTTTGAGTTGCTTTCCAGACATTATCTCTACTCACAAGGTATTATTTTTTAGCATTTAATAGTATAATTTTATCATACACTTATTCAATGAGAGTGATTTATTTTAATAAAAAAAAAAAAAAAAGGACTCTGGTGTCATGTGTACTGTTAGGCTAGGGTTATCATGTATATGATATCCAATAAGCCGCCTCCTACCACAATTGTTCTTTATTGCCACAAGGACTCAGTACCATATATAGCTCATAAATAGCAATTGTGAAGTCTGTCATAAATATATAAGTACAGTACTTTTTTATTTTACTCTTGACATAATGGAACCACAGTTAGCACAGTTCATGTGCATAGAAGAAACGTTGTAATATATGTTATCAAAGGAAAATGCTTATATTTTCAGCTATTTATCAGCTCCTCTCCTGCTAATCTGTTCAAGTCACTACTCCTTTTTCACTGAAGAGAGGCTAAAGCTCAAAAATAGATTACATAGAAGTCTAAGGAGAGGGGAGGAAAAAGAGCCCATTCTAAGAAAGAACCAAGCACAGACACATGCTGTCTATGATAACAGCAGACTTTAGCAGTAGAGAGGTGAATAAAGCTCCAGTGAGAGAGAAATCTTTCTATAATCTGTTTTAGGATTTCTGTGTGTCTGCCTGTCAATCAACCACACTGCCCTATAAGAGCTTTGCCCTGTTGGCAGAGAAGACTCACAAAGGTGCTCATCTTTTGGGGTTGTGACAACAGCTCACAACCACTTTTAGCGCATGTAAGGAGAATTCCTAGAGAGGACATGGACCCCAGTAAGTGGCTGTTGGCCTCAGAAACGTAGTAAAATGGTTTACACATCAGGATCATCAAATGTGAAGAAGAGATGAGGCAGAGAGAGCCCTTGAGAAAGGGCTTGTTTCCCGAAACGCGGTGTTCTTAACCAAAAGGAATAAAGAATTTTACTTTGGACCACTGCTCTCTCTGCCTCATCTCTTCTTCACATTGTCTTTTCTTATAACTCTGTGGACTTCCCTTTGTTATTTCCCCTATAACCTTATAAATAAATTGATATCTGGTCCTTGCCAAAGGTATGTGCACCTACAAAGTCTGCCACAGTTCTTGTCATCCTCTGTTCAACATCCAACTCTCTAGTTCTTTCGAATACATAGGCCCTTATCCTATGATCAATCAAGGCTGGAAAACAATCTTCAGTTAACGTTTTGTTATCGGTCCTCTAGACACTATTCCATTTAGTGGAAGCAAGTCCTAAAAATACACCCCAACATAGTGTAACTTCATACCACCAGATGCAATGCAACAGAACTGGACTCATTGTTTATGTGGGTATAAAAAAATGCTGCCAACAGCATTGTAAGTGTATGAAGGAGAAAGACAGAAAAAAATCATTCCTTCGAACCCCTCCCGATATATACTTTGTGTAAATTCAAGTACAAATGAACAGATATCGGCTTGCTATATTGTCGATTAGTGCTCATATTGGTAAAAATCTATGATGTTAAACCCTTAGGCTGGTTGCAGACGAACGTGAATTAAAAGCACGGGCGGCACACGGGGGACACAGGGATTTCCTTTCATTAATTGAATAGGAGCCACAGAAGCAAGGACCGCAAAATAGGACGACAGGAATAGGATCTTTTCCATAGAAAAGAATGGGTCAGTGTGCTATCTGAAATACACAGATAGCACACTGACCACGGCCACGTTTGTCTTCAAGGTGCCTTAAGCTGTTGCCTCATTAAACCTTTAGTCACAGTCCATTTGCTGCATCATGTGCAGTTGCTTGTAATTACAATACTTTTTTTTTCTCTGAAATAAAGAAAACATGCAACTGAAAGGTTGTAAAATTCACATGATCTTAACTAGTTACTAGTGTCTTGTATTAACTCAATTTACTACATAGAATCAGGCAATACTTAAGCTTAAAGCTTAAATATACATTTGGGTATATACTATTAAGGCTTTTAACCAATGGTAGCCCCAGGTTAACAGGGCAGCGATCAGCTGTCACATAAGCAGACCCTATAGTTTGTCAGCTGAGTAGATTCTTTATGTGGACATAAACTGCTTGTTGCCTCTGTAAACAGTGAATGTTCATTCCCTGTAAAGTTCCATGTTTGCCTTGTATTCTTTGCCACCTGAACACTGACAGCTTTCCACACGCTGCACGCAAGCACGCTGATGTACTCTCATATACATACATATCTCTACTCTCAATCTATTATCGATCCTTTTAAAAGTGCCTTCCCCATGCAGTGTGGTCATACTCTGTAAAATGCAAAGGCTCTCTGATCAATGTGTATATTGTCAGTCACTGCTCATCCTGTCTATACTCAGCCGATGTAAAAAGGCCCTGACAGCAGATATGTGCCTGTTCTTTCAAACATTGTACTGTGTTTTAACATTGCAGGCAGCCATTGAAAAAGTGAAAGAAAGTGATAAATTGGTGGCTACCAGTAAAATTACACAGCAGGAGAAGTTAAACATGGTGAAGAGAGTGAGCACAATGTCATTTGCACTTCAAGGTAAAATGCATATACAGCAGAGACAAGAGGCCTGTTGTATAATCTGTCAATGACATGTCCGTTTTTTTATCAACTTCCTGTGTTCTTTTTTGCCTACAGCTGAAATGAATCATTTTCACTCCAATCGAATTTATGATTATAACAGCGTCGTTCGTCTTTACCTGGAACAGCAGATACAGTTTTATGAAACAGTAAGATTTGCATTTTATTGTTTTTGTAGATTATTAAATAATCTGCCAAGGAGAGTGGCAGCTTTAAAGGTAATGGGGTAGATTTATTATGCCTTGTATGCCAGTTTTCTAGCATATAAGGCTGGGTTCACATCTGCGTTGGGCTCTCCACAGGAAATCAGTTTTTGAATCTTAAAATCCTCAAAAACTTATTTTGAACGGATTGTTTTAAAACTGATTGATTTCAATGGGTTGTAAAAACCATCCGCATGTATGAGTTTGGAGCATTTCCGTCTGGTATCCGCTCTTTTGGGCGGAGAAAAAAGTTGGACTTGTAGGACTTTTTCTCCATCCAAAAAATAACCAGATAATAATAATACCAGACGAACAGCAACCAAATCAATTATTTTTTTTTTTTTTGTCAAAGAAAGGCAGACACAAAAGGATTATCAACTGATAGTAATCTGTGTCCATTTAGCAATCTGCTTTTCTGTCTGCGCATACTCAGAATGAAGAAGGGGGAGGGAAAAAACAGATTTATCAAAAACAGACACGAACTGAACACAAACGGACAGTTTTTTTGACAGACATCCAAAAGACGGATTCGGGTGTCCACTGTGTAACCGTTTGGCATTCTTTCTGGATCAATCCGTTTTTGTTTTTGTTCTTTTTTAATGGTTTGGCAGTGAACGTATACCAGGCGCAAATGTGAATCTAGCATAAGACATAAGTCGCAATTTTTTGCGCAAATCAGTGCTTTGCCCAAAAAAATAGCGACTTTTTCTTTTTCTTTTTTTTTTTTACTACTGCTCTGCCTTCACCACTTCCCCGAAAAGAGGGTTGTGGTGAAGGGTGGGCAGAATACAGCCCCACCAGATTTATCATTTACACCAGAAATCTACTGCAAATGATGGGGAAAATGTATGCCAGCTACGAGCTGGCGTACATTTCCCTCGAGGCACACCCACTGCCGACTCTGGGGCTAAGAATTTTTGGCGTGAGTAACACAAGTCTTGATAAATCCGCCCCATTATTAATACATTTTTGTGATTGTGGGTCGTTCTCTGTCTTCAGCTCAAGCTACAAGACATGTGGTCTAAATTTGCAGTCTAGACCCCTACAGTTCCAATCTGATTCTAAGTTCTAATGAGAGGCCTTACTTTTACATTGTCTAGTTTCTGTGGATAATCCTTATTTGACATATGAAATCCTATTGAAGCAGGTAATGGTATGCTCACACAGCGGAATCTGCCACTGAGTTTGAGATGGATTCTGCCCCAAAATCAGTGTCCGATTCCGCCATGATTCTGCCTCCCATTGTTTTCAATGAATGAGAGCTGAAGTCTGATTAGTTAACTAACTTTCCATTCGGGTTTTGATAAAGAGGGCCATTGTGTGACACCATTATAAAAGCCATCTTAGTATCAACAGTGCTATGAGTCCAGCATTGTCAGACTGTTTTTTGGATCCATACTCTATGGCCAGCTTCACGCGGATGGATTTGGATCAGGAGATACAGACTGGATGTTATCCATATCCGAGTCATCTATGAAAGTTGGAGTCCCTGCTTCCTTGTGGCTATACTGTCCCTTACTAAAATCACAATTAGTGCCATAGATGACTGTGATGTTGGGAGTCCAAGTCCCTGGTCAGGGTTTGGTCTGGGAAATACAGCTGACCTCGGGTCTGTATCTCCAGGACCAAATCCATCTCTATGAAGCTGACCGAAATCAGAGTATTCTTCTGTGACATATGTGTTATTAAAGGGGTAATTTAAAGATTTTCTCTAACCATCTTAGTGGTGACAGTCATTGTTCACCAATGGATACAATCATGAATTCAGGAATTTTTCATGGCTTCACAGTCGTCAGAAACCCAGCCATGATTTATTTATTCTGGCCAAGTTATATTATTGTACATGCACTATCCCTGGCAGTTTCTGTGTTTCTGCAAGGGAAAATAACCTGTTTTAGGCTAAAGACCCACATAGCGGGCTGCAGCAAAAAAGCGCTGCGGATAAACCACAGCGGGAACGCACCGCAGTTTTTCCCACAGCGCTTTTCACAGAAAGTCCGCAGAGGTTACCTATAGGGAAACCGCCGGCATTTCCGTAGAAATAATTGATATGCTGCGATTTCCAAAATTGCAATGGTTTTGGAAATCACTGCATAACCGCTGCGCAAATTTTTCGTAGTGTGTGGATGGGATTCGCTATGCAGGGACTGTAAAACACCACGTGGTGCCCCAGCCTTTAAAAGGAAATCATGGCTGGTAATCTGAGAAGTGTCAGACCATAGAAAGTTCCTATAGTTCCTATAGTCATGTTTGTATGCATTGGAAACCAACATTCAACATTGAAATTGCAACACTAAAAAGTAAAAGTCTTGGAATTATGGAAAGCACATGCTTGATAGACATGTTAGCGATATACAAATGATGAGAAAATGGAAACAAAATATTCAAAACATTTAAATTTATTCATTCATTCATTCATTCAACATTGGGTATGCACATCACACACAAACACATGCACCTACACACCTTGGCATGCTATCAGTGAGGTTATTAATGGTTTGTTTGAGGATTGTTATGCCACACTGATTGCACTTGGGCACGCAACTTATCAAGATTGGTTGCTGGCAGCTTCCTCTGCAATTGCTGACCAGTGACTTCTCAGATGTCTTCAATGTGAGGCCATGGTAGCATGTTTAGGCCATACAAACTTCTGAACAGTAACAGGACTATAATGCAGTCTGGCATCGTTCTGTTGAAAACTGGCTCTTGGGACACCTTGGAGAAATGACTGTACCTCTGGTTCCACAACCAAATCAATGTAACACCAAGCTGTTAGTGTACCTATAATGAAGACAAGAGGGGTCTGGCTACCGTACATTGTCACCCCACACCATAATTCTGGGAGTAGGACTGCTGTATAGTTCCCTTATGGCGTTTCCCAAGTGGTCTCCAGACTGATCTCCAGCTATCATTGCTTCCAAGACAAAAGCGGGACTCTTTGCTGAAATGATTGGGCCTCCATTGCTATCTTGCTGTGCACTGTGATGGCCTTTGAGAGTAGGTGGACACCTGGCTTGTAGACTGATGTTGTGAAAACACCTTCTGATGGTTTGTGTCAATACTGTTTGCCTCTCTAGGCTTGGGATGTAACGTTCAAATTCACTTTCAGTACATAATGTTTCCAATCAGATGATCCATCCGTGCAGAGGTTCACCTCGGTGCACCTCTTGCTGTCATTCCAGTATGTCCTCTTTCTCACAGTAAACATGGCATGCAACTTTGAACAGTGCATAGTGATCTGTCAGAGTGATAAATTAAGGTCTCTCAGTTGAAGGATGCTGTCTTTCTCAGTTAGTGATAAACGGTGATAACAGGCACGCAGGGCTACACTTAACCTTTCTGCTGCCTGAGGCAAAAAGTGTAATTGTAACCTCACATATTACGCCCCTGCCCCATGAATAAGGACAGATAATTATACCCAGCATAATGTGCAATGCATATTATACAGAGTAAGAGCATATACTGAGAATTACACCAAAGAAGTGATACTGTGCAGTGTACACATACACATACACACACACACACACACACACACACACACACACACACACACATATATATATATATATATATATATATATATATACACACTACCGTTCAAGAGTTTGGGGTCACCCAGACAATTTTGTGTTTTCCATGAAAACTCACACATTTATCAAATGAGTTGCAAAATGAATAGAAAATATAGTCAAGACATTGACAACGTTAGAAATAATGATTTTTATTTGAAATAATAATTTTCTCCTTCAAACTTTGCTTTCGTCAAACAATGCTCCATTTGCAGCAATTACAGCATTGTAGACCTTATATATACGCACACAATATATATACAGTGTGTATATATCAGACCAGACAAGAGAAATTATACTGATAAAAGCAGATACTGAGAATTACACCCAGGAAACGGATCAGTAAATGGCTACCTATAATCCAATACCGTTACCGTTTTGGTTTGCAAAGTCTAAGGCACCCCCAGTGTGAGCCCACCACAAGGCCAGTTTGACTTAGCTGTGTCAGGCCCCAGGTTGCAATACCAAAACTTTGGAAAATAAGTTTACCAGCAGAGTGAGAGAGCTGAACAGTAACCCTAGGGAGTAATAACCAAGCTGAGATCGAACCAGGAGAGTGTGGAATAATCAGAGAACTGTCAGAGTCCAAGCCAAAATCAAATCAATTTGCATAAGGATATTCCAGATGTTTGCTGCCAGAGTTTTTTGGACTTTTTGCAACACTGGTAACCAAAAACATTTTCACACTTTTCAGTTGTACAAATAAAACGTAAACCACAAACAAACAAACAAAATTGTACTAAACCGCTATACTATATAGGGGTTTAAAATTGGGTGGCATCTGTGGATGACAGCAATGAACATTAACAATGTAGTGTGATCCCACGCTCATAGAGTAAAAGGATTAAAGCAACATATAAAATTCGTTATTAGAAAAGGCTCACTTCACCTAAAACCTATAGTCAAGAGCATCATTATGAAAGTTACTTTAATTAAATAATTGTATTCAATTTAAGAGTTTATATCCTCAACTTATAGATCGTTGGCATTCTAGCGCTTTGGTATTGAAAGACTTTCAGGGGAAATTTGTAACCATTTCCCTTCATTCCCTGATCTTATTGTGAATTTTATTACACAAGTGTTCAGTTGCACCTGTGCTCGCTTAGTTGTACATGTACAGTGCCTTGCGAAAGTATTCAGCCCCCTTGAACTTTTCAACCTTTTACCACATTTCAGGCTTCAAACATAAGGATATAAAATTTTAATTTTTTGGTGAAGAATCAACAACAAGTGGAACACAATCGTGAAGTGGAACGAAATATATTGGATATTTTAAACTTTTGTAAAAAATAAAAAACTGAAAAGTGTTGGGCGTGCCAAATTATTCGGCCCCCTTAAGTTAATACTTTGTAGCGCCACCTTTTGCTGCGATTATAGCTGCAAGTCTCTTGGGGTATGTCTCTATCAGTTTTTCACATCGAGAGACTGAAATTCTTGCCCATTCTTCCTTGGAAAACAGCTCGAGCTCAGTGAGGTTGGATGGAGAGCGTTTGTGAACAGCAGTTTTCAGCTTTTTCCACAGATTCTCGATTGGATTCAGATCTGGACTTTGACTTGTCCATTCTAACACCTGGATACGTTTATTTGTGAACCATTCCATTGTAGATTTTGCTTTATGTTTGGGATCATTGTCTTGTTGGAAGATAAATCTCCGTCCCAGTCTCAGGTCTTTTGCAGACTCCAACAGGTTTTCTTCCAGAATGGTCCTGTATTTGGCTCCATCCATCTTCCCATCAGTTTTAACCATCTTCCCTGTCCCTGCTGAAGAAAAGCAGGCCCAAACCATGATACTGCCACCACCATGTTTGACAGTGGGGATGGTGTGTTCAGGGTAATGAGCTGTGTTGCTTTTATGCCAAACATATTGTTTTACATTGTGGCCAAAAAGTTTGATTGTGGCAAACTTTAAACAAGACTTTTTATGGATATCTTTGAGAAATGGCTTTCTTCTTGCCACTCTTCCATAAAGGCCAGATTTGTGCAGTGTACGACTGATTGTTGTCCTATGGACAGACTCTCCCACCTCAGCTGTAGATCTCTGCATCATCAGATCATGGGCCTCTTGGCTGCAGCTCTGATCAGTCTTCTCCTTGTTTGAGATGAAAGTTTAGAGGGACGGCCAGGTCTTGGTAGATTTGCAGTGGTCTGATACTCCTTCCATTTCAATATGATCGCTTGCACAGTGCTCCTTGGGATGTTTAAAGTTTGGGAAATCTTTTTGTATCCAAATCTGGCTTTAAACTTCTCCACAACAGTAGCACGGACCTGCCTGGTGTGTTCCTTGGTCTTCATGATGCTCTCTGCGCTTTAAACAGAACCCTGAGACTATCACAGAGCAGGTGTATTTATACGGAGACTTGATTACACACAGGTGGATTATATTTATCATCATCAGTCATTTAGGACAACATTGGATCATTCAGAGATCCTCACTGAACTTCTGGAGTGAGTTTTCTGCACTGAAAGTAAAGGGGCCGAATAATATTGCACGCCCCACTTTTCAGTTTTTTATTTTTTACAAAAGTTTAAAATAACCAATAAATTTCGTTCCACTTCTCAATTGTGTCCCACTTGTTGATTCTTCACCAAAAAATTGAAATTTTATATCCTTATGTTTGAAGCCTGAAATGTGGCAAAAGGTTGAAAAGTTCAAGGGGGCCGAATACTTTCGCAAGGCACTGTATGTCTCAGATTGTTGTCCTGCAGCATCCTGAACTATGCGCCAATTGAGCGCAGACCACGAAGGAAGTGATGACAAACAAGAATTGGTGAACTTTCTTCTACATTTTTCATTTGCTTTTCAATTACCAATATTAAAAAAAAATCTTATTACCTAATATTGAGAAATGGATATTATATAAAAGTGATAATATTGAGAAATGGATATGAAAGTGAAAAAATGCTGTTTTAGTCATAAAAGCCACAAAATGTAATAACTTTGTATTATGTATTAATTTCATTTCTTTATTTTCAGATTGCTGAGAAGCTAAAACAAGCCCTTGCCCGTTTTCCTGACATGTAAATAATCCGATACTCATGTTTGAAGGATAATTGGAAGTGCCTTTCTATGTATTAATAGTGAACATTGCAAAATAGCCCTTTGGACGCTGCCCACAGGGGATGAACTGGCAATTTAACTTTGCAGATACAGAGGTTGTGTGCATATTAACTGAAATGGTCAAGTTGAAGTCAGCTTTATTTGTCAGAAAAGAGCTTTTCCCAGTGCACTTAAATATAAAGTATATTAAATGCATGTCCATGTTTAGTTAATATCACCACATCGTACATAACATCGCGGCCTTTTGCTTCTCAGTCTGGTCCATGCAAAAGGACAAAGGTTCTTTAGAATATGAGGAATTGACACCAGAAAAAGCCTCAGGTCCCTTTTGTACCTTCTTGACTACCGATGACTACCACAGCTGCCTGTTTGATTGGATCCTTGATTTTCTTTCTGAACTTTCTGAAATTCAAGAAGGTTAAATGTGTTCTATTCGCTAACACTAAGTGCGATTGGGTTGAAAAAAATTGTATATGCACAGCAAGTAATGATTTCTAGTTGTGCTGTATTCATTGTGCAATCTTTATTTGATACACACCATTGTCTTTGCCAGACTTGTTACAACTGCATTTTTCTTTGTTTAATTAAACTTGGTTGTGCAACTCAGGTTAAAAAAAAAAATGAAGAAAATAAAAAAAAAAAAGTTTCTTTTTTATGAATAAACAAGGGAAACTTATATTTCACCCATGAATTGTAAAATTATTTATTTTTACATGCATAAAAAATGAATGAACATGTGCACCTTTGTAAGTGAGCAAAATACACAGCCATAAACACATATTTTATTGTTTTTGTGTCTACTGTACAGCTGGCCATAGATGTTAGGTTTCCACTTGCTCGATAGATGGACCACTGCAAGGGTTGTACTTTGGCCACACACTTTCTACTAATAATTACAAAAATTGCTCTAGTTTTAGGTTATAGGTAACTGTGGAGATTTAACATTTTGCCAGATTTTCTTTTGGTGGTCAATAGCTGATGAAAGGCAATACCAGTTGATATCATTTCTGGATACATATAACTCATGTCTACCTCACACAATGGATATAAAAGAGAGAAATTCAGCAGATTTTCTATGCAATGTTTGGACTGACCTTGTATGGAATGGGACTAGAAAGCAAATGAAAATCAGATAGTTATGCAAAATTAGTTTCAGGAGGAGCAAAGGAACAAGTAGTCCATTTTTTAATCATTTAAAATGTGTTGAGGAGTGTTATAAAGCCAGCCATAGACAGTAGTTGTGTACTGGTCAAGCTGGACAATTTGGATGGGGTTTGACAACAGAAAGAGGAGATGAGGATCAGGCATCTTGATTCCAACTGACCAGTCTTTTTGTTCTTTATAAATCACTGCCAATGTAATCTAGAGGAAGTCAGAGAAGTCCAGAGGGGGACAGATGAGTTTGGCATGTATATACAGAAGTTGCTCAAGATTCACACAATGGAACACCATTCAATTGGCTAAAAAATGTGAATATATTTAAAAACCATAAATAGGCTTTCTCCAACAGATGCTCTGCTGGAGCTTTCCCATGCTGGCTTCTTCTTCTGGGGCTGCAGGAGCTGTCACTGTCCAGATGTCCACTTTTGCTGTATATTTTTCGAACTGAGCCGCTTCTGATTTTTTTTTATTAGCATAGTAAAGGCATGCACATTAAATAAAAGTAGGTTTATTATTGATCAATTCGCTGACACTAACATACCCGTCCTAGTTGATATCAAGCATTAAAGTCGTTTAAACTCGCCATAAAGCCAAACTGTTCTTTTATGGAGAGATCATTTTTAGACATAGAAATGCTATGACCAAATGCTTTTTTTGTTTCAATATCAGACAAAAATTTCAAACAAACTCCTTTGCAAACAATGACATTATGTAGGCTAAAATTATCAATTTCCATAAATGTGACACAATGAACATTTATTATGGTTGAGATTTTAGATTGTTATCAACGTTAGTCTAATGTGTATGAGCTTCTTATGTTGGAAAAAATGAGACTTTAGTCTATTTAGTTCAACATAAAATCTCCCATGATGATAGTGAAATAAATCCTTTCAAACTCCAAATAGTATAAATCATAGAATCAATGACACATTTCTATTATTTCCAGTAACTGCAACAAAGATTCCCATTTCCCATAGAAACCTTCTTTCATATATGCGTAGCATGTTCCCAGGGCTGTGCATTTGGAGCCGAAAAGAGTTACCGACTGCAGCTTCCAATAAAATTACCATTTTTTTAAATGGTACTATACAATTTTTAATAAGGTATAATTCATTAGATGCATAGTTTGTCTTACTTGTATAGTGCCATCATATTCCACAGCGTTTTAAAGACATGTCAGTCACTGTCCCATACAGTACTCTCAATCTAAGTTTCCTATCAGTTTGTCTTTGGAGTGTGGGAGGAAACTGGAGTACCTGGAGGAAACCCACACAAACACTTGGAGAACGTTGTATATTTAATTTCATAGGAATACAATCTGTAGCTTTTTTATGAATTACATTAGCTCTATGGATTTCTTCTAACCATGGCTGGCAATCATTTGTGAAGGAGTTGGAGTTGGGCTGTGGAAAAATAGAGGACTTGGTGTTTTAACCTACTGACCCCACAGATCTGTGTGTGCCCCCTTGTAGTTACAGTTGCCCATTGATTTATTTATGCTTAGTTATTAGGATTCTTAGGTTTTAGTTCACTACCTGCCACTTGGTTATTAGTTTCTATAAATAAATTATACACACGTGGACAAAATTGTTGGTACCCCTCGTTTAATGAAAGAAAAACCCACAATGGTCACAGAAATAACTTGAATCTGATAAAAGTAATAATATATAAAAATTCTATGAAAATGAACAAATGAAAGTCAGACATTGCTTTTCAACCATGCTTCAACAGAATTTTTAAAAAAAGAAAACTCATGAAACAGGCCTGAACAGAAATGATGGTACCCTTAACTTAATATTTTGTTGCACAAACTTTTGAGGCAATCACTGCAATCAAACGATTCCTGTAACTGTCAATGAGACTTCTGCACCTCTCAACAGGTATTTTGGCCACTCCTCATGAGCAAACTGCTCCAGTTGCCTCAGGTTTGAAGGGTGCCTTTTCCAGACGGCATGTTTCAGCTCCTTCCAGAGATGCTCAATAGGATCTAGGTCAGGGCTCATAGAAGGCCACTTCAGAATAGTCCAATGTCTTCCTCTTAGCCATTCTTGGGTGTTTTTAGCTGTGTGTTTTGGGTCATTATCCTGTTGCAAGACCCATGATCTGCTACTGAGACCAAGCTTTCTGACACTGGGCAGCACATTTCTCTCTAGAATCCCTTGATAGTCTTGAGATTTCATTGTACCCTGCACAGATTCAAGACACCCTGTGCCAGTTGCATCCCCAGAACATAACAGAGCCTCCTCCATATTTCACAGTAGGGACAGTGTTCTTTCAAGATATGCTTCACTTTTCTGTCTGTGAACATAGAGCTGATGTGCCTTGCCAAAAATTTCGATTTTTGTCTCATCTGTCCATAGGACATTCTCCCAGAAGCTTTGTGGCTTGTCAACATATAGTTTGCCAAATTTCTTTTGTCAGATTCAAGTTATTTCTGTGACCATTGTGGGTTTCTCTTTCATTAAACAAGGGGTAACAACAATTTTGTCCATGTGTGTATATCCTTAAAAATGCAATAAAAGTGATCAAAAAGTTCTACAGACCAGAAATTGGTACCGATAAAAACTACAACTACTGCAAAGAAAACTTCGGCAACAAAAAAAAGTAAAGTTATGGACATCTGAATACAGTGTTAACTAAAAAAAATAGTTAATTTTTGCAACATGGCATTTTATTTAGTTAAAGCTGTAAAACATAATAAAACTAATATAGTATAGGCCAGAAAAATATTTGCCATCTTATTTTTAATTCAGAATGAACATAAAAAAAAAAAAAATACAAGTGTACAATTTTTTTCCCCATCATGTTGATAAAAGCTAATCAAAAACAGTATATATAACCCAAAATAGTGGTAACTCATTACAAAAAAGATGAGCCATTTTATGGCTATGTCAACTGAAAAATAAAGATGTTCTGAATTCTGGAAAGTATAAAAAAAAGACACAGAGCCTTAATGAACAAACTACCCCGTGTCTTTAAAGGTTTAATGTCAGTGGTTTAAATTTCTGCAGGTAATTTTGATGCAGTTGTTTTTTATATTTTTGTCTCCACCTCCTAAGAGCTATAACTTTTTATATTTGCATCAGTGTATAAGGACCTGTAGTTTGTGGGACGAGTTGTATTTTTTCAACTGCAGAATTTTGGGGTACCTATACTACATTGAAAAAAAAAAATGCAATTATTTTAACATTGTTTAACCCACTGTACAACTGGCCTATTAAATTGATTATGTGGGTTGATACAATTAGGAGAATATTAATTCTATGTTTTATTATTTTCTACTATAAATGCAATATTTAGTGTGTTTTTGACAAGTTGTGTTTTTTTTTTTCATTTTCTAAGGCAGCATTTTGGTGTTCATAATTTATTGATGAACTTTTATTAGCACTTTCTGCTGAGGAATGGAAAAGTACAGCAAATCTGCAATTTTTCTTTTTTTTTTTAAGTTCATCTTGTGACATAAATTACAGCTTTATTGTACAGTTTAATATGACTATGATGTCTTTTTTTATAGCCTAAATAAATTCATTTTTGTGTCTCTATTTTCTGAAAGTTGTAAATTTTTATTTCTTTTGTAAATAAAGTTTTGTGAAGGATTTTTTGTGGCATTCACCATGCAGCATGTATAACATGTTCACTATTCTATGTCGATTGTGAAAACTTGTTTATATAGGATGGAATAGATGGAATAGAGTTTTCAATTGTATCATTTTGGTTTATATGACTTTTTGATAATTTTTTTATTCCTTCTTTGGGAGACAGGATCTGCAAAACTGTCATTTTTTCAATGGTGGTTAAATAACATAACCTTATAGTTTCTTAGTTTTTTTTTTAGGGAGGGGGTTGTCTCTTTACAAAAATTACTGATTGCCAAATCCAAGAAACCTTAGAACTAATTACAGCAAATAGAATAGTTGTCAAAAAGTTATTTCTTTATACTCAAAGGCTTGTTGAGTTCTACATTGCTTACTGTATCAAGTAAGGTGCACAACCTTTTACACAGTATATTTCTGTACTATGACTAGATATGGTAACATCTCCTTGTACTTAGGATTTTGATGCAACATGTAACAGTATGAAAGTTAAGAACGTACATATTGCAGATTTGTAAATATTACTGAGATCATTTGTAAGGGATAAATAAGGGATGATGTTAAAGGGAATTTATCATTGCAAAAACGTTTTTTTTGGGGTTTTTTTTTGTTTTTTTTTAAACTCGTTTTATTGAATTTTGCGTTTCCAACATAATTAAAACAAGTCAATACAGAAAACAGTTCATACACAGGGAACAATCGGATACATAAGCACCCAAAATGCCGCACTTCCACCCTGATCAGTCCACAGCCCACCCACCACACCGATGACACCGCATTTGCCCACCAGACATACCCAATTAAGCACAGTCGTCTAGTAGAATATATATTATTTGGTACATGTATTACATTTTACAGTTCCATGACACTCACTATCATAAAATCATAATATTTATCATAAAATACTTAGAGGTCTTGGACCCTCCTGGCGTCTCACCCCCCTCACGGCATGAGTGAATTTATAGCGACCTGTAGTGAAGGAGCCGTATACTGGGTTACAGAAGAACTGCACCATGTCCCCCACACCTTATGGAACTTCTGAGGGCACCCTCTCCCTTTATATATAATCTGATTGAATGGGAGTGCAGAATTAATTAGCTTCCTCCATAGAGGTACTGATGGAGGTTTCAGCCATCCATCGCAATTCGATGGCTTTCCTGGCGTAGAACAAAGATTCCCTCAGACAGATTCTAACATGGTGCTGCCATAGTTCCTCATCTAGTATGCCAAAGAGACACACTTCTGGTGTGAATGCTATAGGCGCACCTATAACTTCCGCCAGGAGATCCAAAACCCCTTTCCAGAAACTCTGTATAACCGGACATACCCAGATCATATGCCAAAAGTCAGACTGTGGACATGGACACCTGAGACAACCTGGATGGGAGAGTCGTCCCATTTTATGTAATCGGGTGGGGGTCAGGTAGCATTGGTGTAGGATATAAGTTTTGATGAGTCTGTTATTAGCTGAGGGTGATACGTATTGAGAGGATTCAAGCATGCCCTGAAACATCTCATCTGTGAGAGCTGGGATATTAGTATGACAGGGACACCTTTGCCTGGATCAGGTGTGCATATAGGGTAGATATTAGACCTCCAGGGCCCTGAGAGCGAAGCACTCCGATAAGCGGGTACCCAGAAATTCTATTCAGCTGACCAGGGAACAGGGAGGAGAGTGCATGTCGAATTTGGAGGTATCTAAAAAATTGTCTTCTAGGAATATCACAGGAGGTGCTTAGTGAATCAAATGTTCTAAAAACGCCTTGGGTATATAGGTCACTAAGAGAGGCCACGCCATACCGTGACCAGGATTGTGCACCAGGTAGGGCAAAGAGCGCCGGCAGTCCAGGATTGCCCCACAGCGGTGTCTCTGCAGGTACGTCAGAATATGCAGACACTTTCTTAGCCTGATGCCAAACACGTCCTGCCAGAACATGAATGGGCAACAACTTTCCCCTGAATAGGTTCGGGTTCTCCAGTACCGGCCACAGTATATTCAGACCCAGATGGCGAGCCAGATGTGCCTCTGGTCCCGGAAGGGGGATCACGGGAGAGCCATGGCTTTATAAAACGAAGCTGTCCGCAAAAACGTTTTTTAACTAAACACCATGTATTGTAGGCTTTTCCAGCAGTACTTTTGTTTTTCAGATGCATCCTGTAGATTTTAAATCAACTCACTTTTCTTCTTTATCTTCAGCCTTCCCAGGGAGCACAGGGGGCATATACTTTCACCACAGAGCACAGCCGCGTCATGTGACAAGGCTGGAATTACATCACACGGTCACTATATACAGACAGCGTATGATATAAACAGGCGCCATAGCCCCTTCATACAGCTGATCAGTGGGGAATCGCTTATCTCTTATTGATGTTTTATTCTGAGGATAGACCATCAATAAAAATGAGCTGGAAAACTCCTTAAAGAGGACCTTACACGTCCTCATGTATATGCTGTTTTACATACCGCTAGAAAGCAAACAGCACGCTAAATTCAGCGCACTGCCGGCTTTCCTGGTATGTGCCCCGGGGCTGGAGATATCGGCGGTCTTAGTTTCATGGTTTACTGTCAGAAAGGTGTTCCTGACAGTCTCGTTGCGATGACGCTGAGCTGTGAGGAACACCCCCCCCCCTGCACAAGTCTATGAACGAGAACTGTCAGGGAGGGCGTTCCTCACAGTGCAGCTAGACTGTCAGGAACGCCTTTCTGACAGTAAACCATGAAACTAAGACCGCCGCTATCTCCAGCCCCGGGGCACATACCGGGAAAGCCGGCAGTGCGCTGAATTCAGCGTGCTGTCGGCTTTCTAGCGGTATGTAAAAGAGCATATACATGAGGACGTGAAAGGTCCTCTTTAAGGCTAAGGCCCCACGTGGTGTCCTGCAGCAAAAAAAGAGTTTTTCCTGCAGCACTTTGCACAGAAAGTTCGCAGAGGTTTCCTCTGCAGACTTTCTGCTTCAATTATATCTACAGGAAAACCGCCAGCATTTCCATAGGTATAATTGACATGCTGCGATTTCCAAAACTGCGTCTGTTTTGGAAATCGCAGCGTATCCGCTGCGCATATTTTACTACAAAGTGGGGATGGAATGGGGGCCACGTGGTGAAAACCCACAGAAAAAAACCCGGCATTTTACATCTAGCAAATCCCATCCACACACTGCGGAAAAATACATGCAGCAGATGCACTGTGATTTCCAAAACCGTTGCGGTTTTGGAAATTGAAGCATTTCAATTATACCTACAGAAACACTGGAGGTTTCCATATAGGTGTATTGAAATCAGAAAGTTCACAGGGGAAACCTCTACGGACCTTCTGTGAAAAGTGCTGCGAGAAAAACCACAATGTTACCGCTGCGGTTTTTCCTGCAGCGCTTTTTTGTTCTGCAGCCCACTATGTGGGGCCTTAGTCTTATTAAGACCCAAGTGCCACCTTAATTGAATTAATTGACCCTCATATTATGCCCCTGATTCACCTTGACATAAATACTGCACCTCTATGTTCATAATGCCTTCTAATATAAATGATGCCCCCTAATGGCCCCTTATATAAATAATCGCCCCCTTGTATTAATAATACCTCCTAATAACCCTTATATAAATGACCCCCCCATCGTCATAATACCCCCTAATGAATCCTCCCTTATAGTTATATTTCCCCCTCCTATCCACACCTTATACTATTAATATACCCACAAGTAAGCTAAAAAAACAAAAACAAAAGTCATATTCACCTGCGATGATGAATGGAGGCGCTTCCTCCCTGTCAATGCACAGGACGTCTGTGCCTGAGAGCGGGTGGCGCGTTATTGTGACGTCATCGTGCCGCCCGTGCTGAGAAGCAGACATCGTCTGTGATTTCGGCGTTTTGTAAACCGCAGGCCTGTATTGGCTTGCGGTTTACAATACCGTTAAGTTGCAGACACCGATCTAGTTAAAAATAAAGGATGTATTAATGGCGGCCCCGGTGTGGGCCCCAAAAATTCAGTGGGCCTGGGGCAGCCGCCCCCTCTGCCCCCCCCCGCTAGCTACGCCTCTGACTCACGGCCACTGATATGAGGTGGTATATTGAAAACTGTCACGTTTTGCCTGTTTGATTTTATGTTGCAATGTAGCAATAAAGCTCTTCCATGTTTCAAATAAACATTACACATATTATTCCTTATGTAGAGTGGTGTCTGTCCAGTCCATCTTTAGAACAAAGTTAATATGTCCTAAGAAAATACTAAAGGAGGGTGGGCTAGGTTTCAACCAGGTCTGTGGTGTGGCTTTTGTGGCTAATGCATGTAGAATATATATGACTCCTAAGGAGGAGTAAGATAGGTCTGATGAAGAAAAACTATGGAACACTTAATACATTTTTGTTACAAAAACAGTGTAGAACAGCCTTGCTCAGCAGTTTCTGTAACTTCTGACATGGTGGTTAGGAGAAGGAGGTTCATATTCCCATGCTGGCCATGTTTGAGATGGGAATACTGCTTTAAGAAACTGTTTTAAATTTTAGACTGTAGTTCATAGAGGTATATGGAGAGGGGAGAAGAAAGGGGAAAGAGTGAGAAACAGAGACATCAGCACAGAACTCCTGGAGCAGATACCATAAGATTTCTGTCACCAGAGCTTTATTCTGCTCAGTCCCAGTAAAAAAACACTGCTAGAAATCTGCTAAAAAAGTGCTAAAATCCGCTGAACACTTACTGTGCTATATCTGTGCTTGTTTCTCTCTCATTGGGCTCCTTCTACCTCTAGCCACCTCCAAATATTTCTGTGTAATCTTATCTGCCGAAAGCTTACTTATCAAATATACTCAGCCTCTAAAAGGTATCGCTTGATTTCTTCACTCTTCCATCTTATCTGTCTGACTGTCTTTAGTGAAGTCAGGTCTGGAAGAGAATTAAGCAGTTTAGCAGGCAATAGAGCATCTGATAACAGGAGTATTTTCCTCTGATAAGATGTCTTATAAAGTTTCTTATATTCACACAAACTATTAATTTAACAAAAAATTAAAAGACAGTTGCTATTTAAAGGGGTTGTCCAGAAATTTTTTTTTTTCCTCTGGAGTCTGGGAAAGGCAAAAAAAAAAAAAATCATACTCACCTGTCTCAGTGTCCATATGCCAGCAGCCTGGGACATCGGAGCATCGGGGGAAAGCGGAGTATGATATATATTTTTTGCCTTCTCTGGTCTCAAGAGAAAAAAAAGTTTTTCCAGGATAAACCCTTTAAGTTAATGGACTAATGGTGCGGTCCTCACTAGTTTGTGGGTTTTGATTACACAGCTCCCTCCTATGCACAGTATCATCAGCTAATTTGGGTTGTAGTAACAAACCAACTCTATACTGTGACAGTGAATGAAGACATAATTTATGATCTTAAAATGCTTGGCTAAAACTAAAATGGGGACTTAGCTCTTATAGTGTGTAACATGTATCCGATTGTGGATCCACTGCGCCACCTAACCGGTTTGGGATTGGACCACTTCAAAGAGCTAGATCTAGGTAGCCTCCCCTGTTTTCAACCTTTAATCCCTGAAAGGGGATCTGGTATTCGCTGCAGAGGGAAAACCAAGTGGCTACCACTTGGAGTGGTCCCGATATTTAGGTGACAACTGACCAAAGACTCCGGTGCACAGCTCCAAAGAGACAGACAGTATGTTGTAATGTACAGACCAATGAGTCAGAAACAGGAATCAGGTGGAACTGGATGAATGGAGCTTGGACAGCCAAGGTCAGCCAAAGGTATCAGGCAGATTAGGATGAGCACGTAGAGTCAGGAACAAAACTAATGGTCAATGCACAGGTAAAACAATAACTAAGGCTAGATTCACACCTGCACTGGTTGCCCAGGTTCGGGCATTCCATTCATCATTCCACTTAAAAAATGCGGAGTGAAAAGTCCTGCAAGAAGGACGCATTTTTCTGCCTATTTTCGGTCGGAAACCCGGCGGAACCCATTATAGTCTATGGAGTCCACAGGTAACCGCTTCTGAATGCAGGTGTGAACCTAGGGTTAGTAGAACAAGCCAGAAAGCCCTTGCAGGAACTAGCAATGCTATGGACCTATAAATTGCTCATTCGCCATGCGGAGGGAAGAGCAGATATAAATAGGCGGGAACTGCCAGACATTGGCTGAGAAAGGCCCACAGGTATGCAAGTTAACTTGCAGGGAAGAAGGGCATGCCCAATCGGCAGCAGAAGGAAACAGTGTGAGTCTAAGGCCGCATGTAGTAGGCCGCATCAGAAAAAGTACTGCGGTAAAAACTGTGGCGGAAATGCATCACAGTGTTTCCCACAACGCTTCTCACAGAAAGTGGGCAGAGTTTTCCTCTGTGTACTTTCTGCTTCAATTATACCTATATGGCATTTCAATAAATATAAATGACATGCTGCAATTTCCAAAAAACGGTTTTGGAAATCACAGCATTTCCGCTGAGCATATTTTTCTGCAATGTGCAGGGACTGTGCAACACTGTGGTTTACGCTATGTGGGGCCCCGGCCTGAAGCAGAGGTAGCTGTGTTTGCTGGGATAGTACAACAGTGGGTGCAGACCACTTGGCTAACATAGTACTTTATCTGCATCATAACGTACAGTAGACAGTGTTCACATACAACTTTTGACATTGCTATGCACAAGAGAAATAGGGAAATCATTTTATTAGTAAATATTGATTTAATTATCTTAGAACAATAGCTAAAAATAATGAGAAAAGGTAAATTATGACCTGGGCATTGAAGAGGTTGTATTATCAATACAAATGGCAATAGATAAACTAAATGTGTATTTTAGAAGAACTTTGTAAAGGGTTGTTAAAGAAAATGTTTCTTGCAGAAATATTGCAGTTATTTGCTTGTAATACTACCAGCAAGTGTTCAAAATGTATAGGTCAGAATCAGTGGCGGAACTAGGAATGGCTGGGCCCCAAGGCGAATATTTGACATGACCCCCCCCCACCCCGCACAAACCGCATTCCTGCACACACTATTATGCACCATAGTGTCCCCTGCACACACTATTTTGCCCATAGTCTGAAAAGACCCCAGAGTATAGTGATAAAAGTATTTTTGGGGTTCGCGGGCCTGCGGCCTTAATTACCAATCCCCGCTACTGCTTACAGCCACCTCTGCTTACGCAGAAGGGGAAGTACAGGCGACCATGAGCAGGAGCGAGGATCGGTAAGTAAATAAGGCCCGTTACCTGCAGGGGTTACTACAGCAGGTAACGGCCTATTAAAAAAAAAAAAAAAAAAAAAAAAAAACACATCAGGGGCCCGCCAGGCCCCCTAATGTCCCAGGCCCTGTGGCAGCCGCTACCGCGGCTACCTCAATACTTACGCCACTGGTCAGAATATGTCATTCTAGCGAGAGACTGTTATCTTGTAGGCTGGGCATAGGTTTTCCTTCTGCTTCTCAAAGAGAAAGCCCAGCCTAGGCAGTGAGGCAAAAATCCCTGTTCCATCCTGAGCGATCATTCTTATATTTGTCCCTGGTGGAGAGAGCAGCACGGTGTGGTGAGGTATTTCTCTACTGTTCCAAATGCTGCTGCCCATGCTGACTTTTCTGTCTGAGAAGCTGAGTGCACGTCTCTATTGACACAAAGTGGGCACAGCATATAGAGCACTGACATGGCATATTTCTTTAAAAATTTTAATATTTGCTTTCCACATTAATTTTGTGGGAAGCATTCATGAGCTCAAAATATCCCTTGATAAATTCCTTGAGGAGTCATATTTTGGGGGGCGGCAGTTTTTTAAATTTTACCTCAGAGCCTCTGCAATTGCCCATCAATGCTGTACAAATGACCAAATTAGGCCTCTAATGCAAATGATACTCTTTCACTTCAGAGCCCTGTTGTATTTTAAGGCAAGGAAAAAGATCAGGGTCACATGTAGTCCAAAATCAAGAAACAGCGCATAATAACTGGGGAGCTGACTTTTCACAGTGCCACAGGTTTGGCATAAAATATCAGGCACTAAAATAGCATATTCCTTGCCATTTTCATTTTGCACCATCAGCTGTGCATTTTTCTGGGTTCAAAATTATTCTGCCTTGCAAAAGCTTAATGGGGCCCCCTCACTTTCTGTGGGAAACAGCAGTATTTCAGCAAAATCTGAAAAACCCACCATGTACTCAAACAGCAGTTTACAACCACATATGGGATATTGCTGGGTTCAGGAGAAATTGTGTAACAAACTATGGGGTGTTTTTTCTCCTTTGGCCCCTTATGAAAATTAAACATTTGTGATGTTTTAGTGGAAAAAAATTAATATATCATTTTCACATTTCAATGTTAATGAATTCTGGGAAACAACTGTGGGATCAAATTGCTCACTTTACCCCTTAATAAATTCCTTGAATTTGAGTTTCCAGAATCGGGTCACTTTTGGGGGGTTTCCATTGAACTGGTACTCTAGGGACTCTGCAAATGAGACATGGCACCTGAAAAATATTCCAGCAAAATCATTGATTGTAATGTCAATCTGTATTCCCTTAGTCCTGACAGCAGCACAATATGGGGTATCTCTGCCCCTGTGTGTTGTTTAGGACAGGTGGAACCTTTAATTAGCACCAAAAAGGTGCCTCCTACTGGCCCTATGAGAGGGCACAAGAGACCTCCCTCCACTGTGTAAATTATAAAGTAAAAGGAAACAAGCTTCTAGGGAGGGAAGCCTTGTGCTGCTGTCAGGTCTAATGGAATACAGATTGACATTACAATCAACGATTCCCCTTACGTCCGACAGCAGCACAATATGGGGAGATAGTAAGTAATTCCCCTAGGGAGGGTTTCCTCGCCTTACAACGTCAAGGACTGTCTGACCAAAGGCAGTTGTCTGAAAACTGCGGACGTCTAATGATAATGTTTAACAAAGGTCAACTGAGATGACCATGATGCAGCCACACAAATCTGTTCCAATGGTAAGGACCGATACTCAGCCCAAGTTGACACACCCCTGGTCGAGTGGCCGTAGAAAAACTGGAGGGAGTAACTCCTGAATGAAAAAGGAAGACCTAATTGTCTCCTTGATCCATGTGGATAAAGTAGGCTTGGAAGCCTTGAGGCCTTTGTTTTTACCCTACATGTTGATTAGTAGGTTTTCGGCCTTCCTAAGCAGTTAAGTGCGGGATAGGTAAATCCGCAGACACCTTACCACATCTAAGGTGTGGAGCTTTCCTTTCTCCTCAAAGGTTGGAGTGGGGAAAAACACAAGTAATTAAATTAGCTGATTGCTATTATAGCATGAGGGGACCTTAGGGTTAAACCCAGGCAAAAACCTAAGGTGCACCCTATCTGCAAAGACAAAATGTACGGTTCTCTAGAAGAGAGGGCCTGGGGTTCCCCTACTCTTTTGGCAGATATAATAGTCTGCAAAAAAGTGGTTTTGTAGGCAAAATATTTTAGCTCCGTAGTCTCCAAGGGTTCAAATGGAGGACCGCACAGGCCTGCAAGGACTACCGCAAGGTCCCACTGGGGAACTGGAGATAATACCGAGGCTTTAGCCTCATTGCCCCTCTAAGGAACCTTGCAAACAGAGGATCCTGAGACAGACGTCTGTTCAAATGAGTGGAGAGGGCTGCAATCTGCACTTTCAAAGTGGCAGGGGCAAGGCCCTTATCCCAACCGTCCTGAAGAAAATTTAAAATATCAGCCGTAGAAGGTTCTAGATTATTATTACCCTTCTTGGAGCACCACTCCATGAAAATCTTGGCTGTCCTCTGGTAACACTTATTGGCAGAGTCTGCTCTTGCAGAAGAAAGGGTCTTCAGGACGGCCTCTAACAGTCCTCTATCCTGCTGTAGGGACTGCTCAACCTGCAGGCTGTCAGGTTGAATCTCCAGAGATCCTGGCACTTCAGAGATCCTTGGGAAACCAGGTTCTGGATGGGGGGGAAGCCTCCAATATATCCCTCGACTCATCTCCATGAGTTGGGAAAACCAAGCTCTTTTTGGCCAGAATGGAATGATGGCTATCACAGAGACTTGGTCCTGTCTGATTTTCATCAATACCTTTGGTATTGTTGGAATTGGAGGGAAGATGTATGCCAGCCTGGACCTCCAAAGGATGGACTGGGCATCCACTGCCAAGGGATTGTCCTCTGGTAAAGGGAACAGAACGTCTCCACCTTGGCGTTGAGTCGGGTTGCCATGAGGTCTATTTCTGGAAGACCCCACTTCAGGGTAATCTGATGAAAGACTTCTGGATTGAGTGACCATTCTCCTGATACGGCATGACCCCGACTCAACCGATCCGCTACTATGTTCAGGGAGCCCTTGATGTGAACTGCGGATAAATGGGTTAGATTTTTCTCTGCCCATGTAAATATCAGATCTGCCTCCCTGAGGAGGGTTGGTGATCTGGTGCCTCCCTGTCTGTTCACGTACAGCACTGTGGTCATGTTGTCTGACCGGATCTTTGACTGCTCTTCCCTTGAGAAGAGGCAAGAAATGGAGTAAGGCACGATATATAGCTCTGAGCTCCTTCCAGTTGGACGAGGTCCTTCTTTCTGGAGCGCTCCAGACTCCCTTTATGGAGTTTTCGTCCAAATGGGCTCCCCATCACGTGAGGGATGCATCTGTAGTCAACAGGGTCCAAGGAAGTTGGACCGTGGACCTTCCGTCTTTCAGGTGTAACCACCACTTGAGGGAAAAACGGGTCCTGGGGGAGAGTCGAATCTTCTTGCTGAGTGTAAGAAGGGTGCGATCCCAAGCCTCTAATAATTCTCTCTGTAGGGGACATAAGTGCCAAAAGGCCCATGGGACTGCCTCCACTGAGGAAGACATCAAGCCCAGGATCTTCATCAATGTTCTGATGGAGGCTATCGACTTTTTGAAGAGGTGCCGGACTGCCGCGACCAGCTTCTCCTTCCTTGCTGGTGTCAAGGAGATTTGCAGGCGGACTGAATCTAGGAAGTAGAAGAGGAACTTCCTTCGTGTTGAAGGGATCGTTTTTGACTTCTCCCAGTTTACAAGCCATCCCAGACTCTAAAGCAGGGAAATGGCTGTCTGTAGGTACTGGAGCAGAACAGACTCTGACTGGGCCTTTACCAACTAGTCGTCTAAATAAGGCAACAAGAATATCCCCTGAAGCTTGAGGGCGGCCGTTATGGGGGCCACTACCTTTGTAAAGGTGTGGGGAGCAGAGGAGATCCCGAAGGGTAGTGCTGTGAATTGAAAGTGCTTCATGTGGCCGGAAACTACTACGGCAATCCTTAGAAAAACCTTCTGTGTGGAGGTAAATAGGAATATGCAAATAGACGTCTTTATATTCAGTCACAAAAAAACACATCGCCTTGGAGGAGAAAGGTGGTGACAGACTTTATGGTTTCCATACGGAAGTGCTTCTTTGATGAAGCGGTTGAGGTAGCTTAAGTCTATGATCATTCTCCACTTGTCTGCCGGTTTTGGCACCTGGAAGACGGGAGAATAGACACCGGAACCTTCTTCTAGAGAAGGGACTTCCACCATGGCTCCCCTGTGAATGTACACTCGGACGGAGCATTCAAGTGTAGTCTGCTGCATTGTAGGGAGGCTGCAAGTTAACACAAACCGATCCTGAGGAGGATGGAGGAACTCGATTGCATATCATCTTTGGATTACCTACCGAACCCATGGGTCTCGAATTTTCTCCTGCCAGTAGTTGAGAAAATGGGAGAGGCGACCTCCGACAGGAATCTCGGCCACAGGAAGACTGCTTCTGATGTCAAAAGCTAGGCTTCTCTTTTTTATCATCAGACTTCGGGAATCTCCGGCCAGCGCCTCTAGAGGAATATCTAGAGCATCTCTGGGACAGCCAGCCACGACAAGGTGGATAGTCTCTACCACGGCCAGAGTCAGACCTACCTCTAAAGGCCTGGGGTAAAGTTTTACCCTTCCTGTCGGCCAAGCCCTCTAGGATCTCGTCTAGGGCACTGCCAAAGACTCTAGCTCAAAGGGCAATGCGCACAAATTATATTTTGAGGGGAATCAGCTCTCCAGGGTTTTAACCATAGCGGTCTTCCTGATGTAGTGGTAAGTGCCATGGATTTGGCCGCCAGCCTTAATTGATGGTGGGAGGCTTCCGTTAAATATTCAGCTGCCAGGGAAACCGAGCCTAGAAACCCTAGCAGCTTGTCTCTGGAGACTCCAGAGTCGATGTCCCTTCGAGGTGGACCAGGTCAGTGCGTAATTTGGCTGACACTTCACAAGACGCAACCGCCACAGCGGTCTAGGGCGAGGCAGCTGAATAAGCCTTTTGAGGGTATTGTCAATGCGCCCGCCCATGGCGTCGTGCAAACTTGCTCCATCATCTGATGGTACCATAGTGCGGTGGGACAATTTGGCCACCGCCATATCCACCTTGGGAGGAGGACCCCATTCATCCCATTGAACAACTGGGAATAAAGCTCTGAACCTCCTAGGAACCACAAGAGGTTTTTCAGGACATCTCCACTCTGAGGACATTAATTTTTGTAATGTCTGGTCCACTTGGAAGACCCTAGGCCCTCTATAGGTGGATGCGGAGGCTTCCCCGTCAACATCACGATCCTTAGACCGGATGGACTTCAGCAGCTGGCTTAATTTTTCGAGTGGGAAGCACGGCCTGCTGGGATCTTCAGTGGAATCGTCAGATGAGAGTGTTTCGTCCACTATCTGATAATCTTCATCAAAGATCCGTAAGGAAGAATTGTCTCAACCTGCGGTCTCTTGGCAATCTGGGCGATGGAAGAACGGATCTCCTTAGAAACTCCTCCTTATAGTCCTTTACCCAAGTGACAACCTCTCTTATGGAAGGTTCTTCCGGCGGAGGTCCGCGACATTGGCGACAGCGGGTAAAATCATAGCCGTCAGGTAAAGGGGTATTGCAATCCAAACACGTTAGGTGTTCATGTTTAGAGGACTTTTTCCTCCTAAGCCCATCACCGTTACCTGATGCAGAAGATGACATCTGACAGCTACGTGACACTGAAGAATGGAAGATTGTCAAGCATCGCATAAGAAGAAAAAACCAAGGGTTACCTTACTTTTTTTAAATCGGTCACTTGAAGAGAAAAAAACCGTCAGGAAAAACCAGCCACCGCAAACCGCAGCCGAGGAGCTAGAAACCACCAGCTCAACAAGTAAGGCATTGAAGACTTTTTAAATGTAATCCAGCAGCGAGGGGAGGAAGCCAACAACATTCATACAGCACCAAAACGGGTCAAACGTCATAAGGAACATAGAGGAGCATAAGCCTAAGCCAGAGGCTCAAATACAAGCAGCAAAAATCAATTCTATATTTTGCCTTTAAATTTTCAATTTTTCAAACTTACTGCACTGTTTCCGAGAAAACCGGAAGTAGCCCGCGGTGGTGCGCAAAGGCTTCCTTCCCCCGGGAACACGGGACCGGAGAAAGGAAAGAGAAACAGCGCAATGGACCAAGGTACCCCCTAAAAACAAGCCAGGAGTAGAAACCCCTAGCAACGGGAGGTCACAAGAGACCTCCGTCCACCTGTCCCACACAGGACAGAAAAAAACACAGTGGAGGGAGGTCTCTTGTGCCCTCTTATAGGGCCAGTAGGAGGCACCTTTTTGGTGCTAATTAAAGGTTCCACCTGTCCTAAACAACACACAGGGGCAGAGATACCCCATATTGTGCTGCTGTCGGACATAAGGGGAATCTGTTTTTCAAATGCCCAATGTCGCTCCTTCCCATTGGTGTTTTTTTTCTAGTATCTTTTTTAAACATTATTATTTAGAACTTAAACTATTTTTGTTTTTTTAGCCCCCTCCCCCAAGAGGGCTTAAACCTGTGATCATTAGATGGATAATACCATAGACTGTAATACTACAGTTGTAATAGGACATGTTTTTTTCCACAAAATCTTAGTGTCTTATCGATGTGATATAACAGCGTTAATGAGTCAGTTAATCAGTCTATATGTATTTCATGTTTTACATCTATAGCAGGTTCACTCTGTAGTTTTGTCTGTATTTCTGTATACTATACTGGTCACTCTATAATGATAAGTAAATAAGCATTTCTTCAAATTCCTGTACCATAAATGGTCTTGTTACAAGCTGACCACTCAGCTCCTCACCCACCCCAAGGGCACTGTAAAAACTGCAAGGGGCTATTGTTTGGGAATCTCGGTTGGAATCATGGGATCTCCAGCAACTTTGGAAGTCATCAAATGATGGGTATATATCAGTGCATGATATATAATAGGGCTCCCCATCCAGTGAGCTCATGCATCATTTGTAACCACAGCTAAGTATTATCTCTCTTTATTTATTAAACAAGTATTATTTTATTATATTCTGGTATGATTATAGTCATTCTTTGACCATCTTTGAGTAAGCTTGTTTTAAAACACCCCGTTTGCCTACACAGTATTGCAGTCTATGGTGAAGTCATTACATTGCTTTCCAGCCCTACCATAGGGAGAGCTCAATAGCAATGTTCCTATGGCATGCCTGGTTGTCTATAGAAGGCTCCTGGCTGCCATAGCAATTAACAATTTGTCCCGTAAACATTAAGACCTCATATGGCTCTGAGAACGGAAAAATAAAAAAGTTATTGGGTTTGGAAGGGAGGGGGAGAGTCAAAAACAAAAAACAAAAAATGTCACCGGCAGGAAGGGGTTAAAGTTTTCCTGCTATCTCCACCCAGGAGAGCCGTTCCATTACTGAGAAGAAAAGTGAAAATAACCTCTCAAATGCCGTGGTTGCATCTGACCACAGCATCTGTGGGGTTAATGGTCCGTGTTTAAAGATGTGTGCAATCACAGACCCTGCTGTATACATCTTTAAGACCCCGGAGTATAATAATCGGAGGCCCAGGGGAGGTGAGGGAACATAAAAAACAATGTACTTACCTCTCCTACGCTTCTCCAGGCTTCGGGCCTGTTTGGTGGCGTCCTAGACATCAGCCAACGTAATTTTGCGTCGCAATGCCGGCCCGCATCACATGACGCCGGCCTGGTACAACATTGAAGAAGGCCGAAGTAGCAGGGAGTGGACCGGAGAGAGGAACAGGTAAGTAACATTGTTTTTTTATGTTTCTATCCTCCCCTGGGTCTCCAATCATTATACTCTGGGGTCTAAAAAGACTCCAGAGTATAATAATTGTTCATGGGTGGTCCACAATGGGACATAATACTGTGTGCAGGGGCCACTATGGGGCATAATACTGTGTGCAGGGGCCACTATGGGGAATAATACTGTGTGCAGGGGCCACTATGGGGTATAATACCGTGTGCAGGGGCCACTATGGGGCATAATACTGTGTGCAGGGGCCACTATGGGGGAGGTGATAAACATAAAAAACAGTGTTACTCACCTCTCCTGCGATCCGGAGTTACTCCCAGCAGGCTTCGGCCAGGCCGACGTCATTATGTGGCGATGCCGGCCTTGGCCCACGTGACCTCTGTGCGACATTGAAGAGGGTTTTTATGTTTGTCACCACCTGGGTCTCCGATTATTATACTCTGGGGTCTGAAAAGAGTGGACCACTATAGGGCATAATACTGTGTGCAGGGGCCACTATGGAGCATAATATCATGTGCAGGGGCCGCTGTGGGGCAATATACCGTGTGCAGCAGCTGCTGCGGGGCATAATACTGTGTGCAGGGGCCGCTGCAGGGCATAATACCATGTGCAGGGGCCTCTGCAGGGCATAATACCGTGTGCAGGGGCCGCCATGGGCCATAATACCATGTGCAGGGGCCGCTGTGGACCATAATACCGTGTAATACTGTGTGCAGGGCCTGCTGTGGGACATTATAGTGTGTATAAATGAGGCGCTATGCTGTGTGGGGGCCAGGAAAGGAGCCAGGAAAGTTACTCCCCTGATAAGGGGTCGTTAGGAAGGGGCATGTTATTTATATAAGGGAATTATTAATACAAGGGGGGTCTTTTATAAAAGTGTTCATTAGGGGACATCAATTATATAAGGGGTCATTAGGGGACATTATGAATAGAAGGGGGCATCATTTATATCAAGAGTCATTAGGGGAGAAGTATTTATGTCAGGGGCAATCAGGGGTATAACATAAGGGGGAAATTAATTAAAGGGGTTGTCCAGGATAGCCACTTTCTTAATATGAGACCGGGGAAAGTGATTTAAAAAATAAAAAAAAAACACCTACTCACCTGTCCCTTGTGCTCCGATGTCTCCACTGCAATCTGGTTCTGCTGCTCCAGTATATTCTTCTGGCGAAAGTCCCCGCCGCACATGACCGCTGAGGTCGTTGACATGGGACGTCACAGTGCTGTGGGGAAGAAAACACCGGAGCAGCAGGACTGGAACGCGCTGGAAGACACCGGAGCTCCTTCCCCAGCCTCATATTAAAAAAGTGGTTATCCTGTAAAACCCCTTTAAGCTGGCACTTTTGCTTTATTAAAGGGGCTTTCCAGCTTATTTTTATTGATGATCTATCCTTAGGACAGATTATCAATAAGAGATCAGTGGACCCCTCCTCTGATCAGTTGTATGAAGGGGCTATGGCGCCTGTTTATATCCCACGCTGTCTGTTTATAGTGACCATGTGATGTAAATACAGCCTTGTCACATAGACGTGGATAGGACGAGGCTGTAGTTACATTACATGGCCGCTAAGAGATGAATGACACTATGTAAACAGAGAAGCGGTCACGGCGCTTACACAGGTACCACGGTTCATTCAAACAGCTGATCAGTGGGGGTCCAGAGTTTTTGAGCCCCACTGATTTTCTTTATTAATGAGATGGAAAACCTTTTAATTAGGAAACACCTGGAGCATTAATAACAAGGGACACTATTTATGGGGGTACACACGGACATTATTAATATAAAGATGCACTTGGGAGTATTATTCATTATGGAGGCGGGGGTTATATCATATATTTTATAATTGGGGTAGCAGCAGGATGGGGGCTTTGTGTAGGTGAGGACAATGTGGGTTGGATGCCTGGAAAAGTGAGGAGCCAAAGATGTCTGTGTTGCAAACTTTACAGAGACAAGTCACAGCTGGAAGAAGTGGTCCAAAGGGAAGAGAAGGGAAATGTGAAGGATTAGTCAGAGAAGTCACCTGTAAGTCACAAAATGTTACTGCACTGTATACACCTAAATGATAGAGGATAAATACCTGATAGATGGGGGTCTGTCTGCTGAGACCCCCACTGAGCCTGAGAATTGGGTTTTTCCCCCCCACTGGGTGGGAATCCAGCCTGGCTGCAGCTGAATATAGGTGTGTCGCTTGGTGGATGGACGAACCCACGTGGCTCTCATTTACTTCAATGGGAGTGCCAAAGAACAATACTCAGCTATCTGCGGGGCTCCTATTACAGAGAATGGGGGTCACGTGGGCTCGTTCATCCACCAAGCAGAAGATGTGTGAAGTTATTTTCATTGTTAATGCCATGGTGAAGTAATACAGTAAGAAGAATTCTTAAAAACTGCTTCATAAGTTTGTGTATGTTTATTGTGCGACGATAACAGCATGTGAAGCGAGTAGCATGTATAGATTATATGGTAGAATTAGGGAGTACAATTTGTCCTGCAATATTTATGCCCTCATACAGCAATGTGAAAATAAAAGTAAGGCTAAGGCCCCACGTAGCGATCTGCAGCGTAAAAGCTCTGCAGGAAAAAACCGCAGCGGAAATTCAGTGCGGTTGTTTCCGCAGCACTTTTCACAGAAAGTCTGCAGAGTTTTCCTCTATGGACTTTTTGCTTCCAGCGTTTCCATAGGTATAATTGACATGCTGCGATTTACAAAAATGCAACGGTTTTGGAAATCGCAGCACTTCCGCTGCGGGTATTTTTCTGCAATGTGTGGATGGGATTCTCCCTTCCATTTTGCAGGGACTTTAAAACGCTGCGGTCTTTGCTGCGGTGTTTCCGCCGCGGCCAAACGGTAGCATTTATGCCATGTGGGGCCCTGTCCTAAAACAGTTATGGTCAAAGGAGTTACTGCAAGTTCCTGGGCCCCAATGCAAAATCAGTAATGGGGCCCCCACCTACCAGCGACTTTTTGGGCTCCTTCAGGGTGCAGGGCCCAATAACAACTGCTGCCACTTCTGGGGCCCCACGTTGAAAAAATGCAGTGTTTTACACTACTTGCAAAGTGGGTGGGATTCTGGCTAATTCCATCCTCACATTGCAGAAAAAAATCTGCAGTGGAAATGCTGTGATTTCAAAAACTCTTTGTTTTTGAAAATCACAGCATGTCAATAATACTTACAGAAACGCTGGGGTTTTCAGTATAGGTATAATAGGGACAGAAAGTCCACAGAGGAAAACTCTGTGGAATTTGTGTGAAAAATGCTGCGGAAAAGAATGCGATGCTTTTCCGCCGCGGTCTTTTCTGCATCTTTTTTCGGCTGCGGCTCGCTACGTGCGGACTTAGCCTAAATTTGATATTGCTTTTACTGATCAGATTGTACTTATCCACAGAATACATCTAGTTGATCATTTTTTGCCGCACAGTGAATGTTATAAAAACAAAACCTGCAATTCCACCCCATTCATATTTTAGTCTAGTTCCCAATCCATCATTTGGGATAATAAATAGTATAATTAGGAAATATAATCTGTCTTGGAAAAAATTAAATCCTCATAGGGCTATGTGAACGAATAAAATGATGAAGTTGTGGCATTTACAAGGAGGGGCTAAAACATGGGATATATGGTTAAAATGGCATTCCCTTAGGTCCTACAGCAGCACAATATGGGGTATTCCTGTCCCTGTGTGTTGGTAGGACAGGCAGAACTTTTAATTAACATAAATTATGCATGACTACCCTATAAGAGAGCAAAGGGACCTCCCCTTCTTGTGTTTTTTTCTGTCCTGTGTGGTGGGACAGGTGGAGGGAGGTCTTTTTTTCCTCCCATGTTTTGTTTTTCCCCTAAAGTTTGTTAACTTCCTTTGGGGAATTATCTTTACACCTCTCTTCTCCTCTGTGGAAAAGAAGGGGGGTTTTATTTAGGAAATTTTTTTGTGCTAGCCAAGCTTTCAACTTTTGCTCTGACAAGGTTGATTTCAGTAGTTCATGCAGCTGTAGTTGCATGCTGCATGTTCAAAGACCTGTAGTGCAGGCCACTTGTGCAGCCTTGTGGTGGAGCATTGCCGTTTCACTTACCTTTTTTTGTGCCTAGCCAAGCTTGCAACCTTTACTTTGAAAAGGTTGATTTCAGTAGTTCATGCAGCGGTAGTTGCATGCTGCATATTTAAAGTCCTTTAGTGGAGCCCACTTGTGCGGCCTTGATGTGGGGCATTACCGTTTCACTTACAAGCTCTGCGGCCACCAGAAGTGACATCTGTCACTTTGTTCCTCTGGAACCTTTGTTTGTGTTCCGGTTTTCCGGGGATTGAATTCTTGGTCGGACTTTTTGCGGCTTAGTTTTCCTCCTTTTGCAAGTTTATTTGCTGAGCCTCTTTTCTGGCATCGGTCTGTATATTTTTAGCTTAATTCTCTGTACAAGGAATTAAGCTTTGCAAAATTTGCAGGGGGGAAGGGTTTTTGTGAGCACTACTTGCTCATTCCTCCTCCCCCTCCTATAGAAGCCTTCATCTCAGTGCAGGAGATGGCTTGTCTCTTAGTGAGGAAGGCCTCAGTACTCCACTTGGATTACTGTTCTTGCTGCTGCAGCTCTGAGCAGCACGGTGGCTCAGTGGTTAGCATTGCAGCCTTGCAGTGCTAGAGTTCTGGCTTCAAATCCTGCAAGGAGTTTGATTTAAAAAAAAAAAAAAAAAAGTGAGGATCTAATTTGTATGCAGTGTGACACACTGTGAAGCCATTGAAGATTTCCAGGTGATTGATGAGGATTAACACTTTCATCTGATGATACCTTGGAAGATTCCAGCAGACCTCTCTTTCATCCTGAGAAGATAAATAGGCTGCTGAAGTCCATCTGGTCAAGGGACCGTGATGTTGACGGGGAAGCCTCCTGTTCCACCTCTAGAGCCTTCCAAGTGGACAAGTCACTGGAAAGACTCATGCTTGCGGAATGTAATCATCTGGAAAAGGGCTCCCATATATTCCAGAAGATTTAGAACCTTGTTCTCTATTCCAGAGGCTCAGCGGGCAAAGTGGTCCAAGTGAATGATGGTTCTAACCTCCAGGACCCCATGGATAGATACATAGAGAGCACCTTTAGAAAGGTTTATTCTCTGGCCTCCAGCCAGACTTCCGTGGCTATTGCCTCTAATGAAGTCTCAGGCAAATTACAAACTGACATCGACTCTGGAGTCTCCAGAGAGGATCTCCTAGCTTTTTTTAATTCGGTTTCCTTGTCGGTAGATTATTTAGCCGAAGCCTCCCAACATCATTTAAGGCTGGCGGCCAAATCTTTGACCCTTTCTACAGCAGCTAGAAGGCCGCTATGGTTAAAACCATAGAGAGCGGATAATGCTTCCAAGTTCAACCTTTGTTCTCTACCCTTTAAGACGGGTAAGCTTTCGCAGAAGCCTGGATGAGATTATGGAAAACCTTAAAAGGGTAAGACTCTGCCTCAGGCCTTTAGAGGCAGGTCAAGACCTTCTGGGCAGGGTAGAGGTTACCAGCCTCAACCCAGACCTGGACGAAGGTTCCCCAAGGATGAGGACAAAAAGAAGCCTAGCTTGACATCGGCTGCCTTCTTCCTGTGGCCAAGACTCCTGTCAGAAGTCTGTTTTCTCACTTTTACACTGTCTGGCAGGAAAAAATTCAGGACCCTTGGGTCTTGCAGATTGTTCAGCGAGGTTAAGCGATCGAGTTTCTTCAGCTGCCTAAGGATCGATTCGTCATAACCCGCTTCCTTCCTGCGGCTCAGTAGGATATATTGGAATGCTCCATTCACGATTACATCCGCAAGGGGGCTTTGGAAGAGTTCCCCCCCCTTGGAGGAAGGATTCGGTGTCTACTCTCCAGTTTTATGGTGCCAGAACCGTCAGGCAGCTGGAGAATGATTATAGACTTAAGATATCTGAATCGCTTCATAAAGAAAAAACATTTTTGTATGGAGACCGTAAAATCCGTTACATCCTTTTTCAACAGATTGAAGTTTTTCGTCACCTTAGATCTAAAAGGATGCCTATCTGCATGTCCCAATATATCCTCCACACAGGAAGCATCTTCAGTTTGCAGCTCTACCCTTGGCATCAGTTCAGCTCCACATACCTTCACCAAAGTTGTGGCTCCTATAGCCGCCTCTCTCAGGCTTCAGGGCCTTTTTGTAGTGCCATACCTGGACGACTGGCTAATAAAAGCCCAGTCAGAATCTGTTTTGCTCCAGCAGTTACTGATAGCCGTTCCCTTCTCCGGAGCTTGAGTTAGCTAATAAATTGTGAGAAGTCAGAAGTAGTTCCCTCTACCCGCAGGAAGTTCCTGGGGTATCTGTTGGACTCAGACCGCATGGAGATTTCCTTAACACCTGCAAGGAAAGATTGATCAAAGCGGTCTGGTTTCTCTTCAGGACACGCCTGGTATCCATCAGAACATCCATGAGAGGCCTAGGCCTGATGTCATCCTCAGCCATTGCAGTCCCTTGGGCTTAATGGCATTTGCGTCCTCTCCAGATGGATGTACTAAATAAAAGCCTGGAACTGTACTCCTCTCGGTCTCGACAAGAAGATCAAGCTATCTCCCAGTATCCGTCCCTCAGATGGTGGATACACCTGAAAGTCGAAATGTCCACGGTCCAACCTCGTTGGACCCTATTGACTACTGATGCATCCCTCTCGGGATGGGGAGCCCACCTGTACGAGAAGACTGGACAAGGAGTTTGGAGCAGTCTAGAAGAAAAGACCTCTTCCAATTGGAAGGAGCTCAGAACCGTGTACCTGGCACTACTTCATTTTTTTCCTCTCCTTGGAGGGAGAGCGGTCAAGGTTCAGTCAGACAGCATGACGACCGTAATGTACCTGAACAGACAGGGAGGCACCAGATCATTGTCTCTACTCAGAGAGACCGATCTGATTTTTACCTGGGCAGAGGAAAATCTGACCCACTTATCTGCAGTTCACATCAAAGGTTCCCTGAACATAGAAGCGGATCAGTAGAGTTGGGGTCTTGTCGTATCAGGAGAATGGTCTCTCAATCCAGATGTATTCCATCAGGTCTCCCAGAAGTAGACCTCATGGAGACCAGACTCAATGCCAAGGTAGAGATGTTCTGCTCTCTGTATCAGGAGGACTATCCCTTGGCAGTGGATGCCCTGTCCATCCCTTGGAGGTCCAGGCTGGCATACATTTTCCCTCCACTTTCCATGATACCAAAAGTATTGATGAAAGTCAGACAGGACCAAGTCTCTGTGATAGCCATCATACCATTCTGGCCAAAAAAGGACTTGGTTTGCCTAGCTCATGTACATGAGTCGAGGGACATATTGGAGGCTTTCCCCCATCCAGAACCTCGTTTCCCAAGGAACTCAGAAGCACCAGGATCTGAGGAGATTCAACCTGACAGCCTGGAGGTTGACCAGTCCCTACGGAGATTTAGTGGACTGTCAGTAGCTGTCTTGAAGGCCCTTTCCTGTGCCAGAGCAGAGTCTACCAAGAAAAGCTACCATAGGATAGGTAACATCTTCAAGCACTGGTGCCCCAGAAGAGGAGCTGATAGTTCAAACCCTACTAAGGCAGAAATTGGGATTTTCTTCAAAGCGGCTAGGATTCAGGCCTTTCTCCTGGTACACTGAGGGTACAGGTTTCAGTCTTATCTGCCTGTTTAGGCAGATGATTGTCCCAGGATTCCCTTATTGCTGGGTTCCTTAAGGGCGTTACCAGGCTTAGACCGCGGTGGTCTCAGCTCCGGTTCCCCAATGGGATCTCTCGACTGTTCTTTCATGTCCTCCTTTTTGAACCTTTGGAGGATGTAGATCTTAAATTTCTTGCCTTTAAAACCACCTTTCTATTAGCCATCACTTCAGCCAAAAGGGTGAGTATGCTCCAGGCTTTTTCTTCCAAGGAACCTTATATATCATTTTTTGCGGATAGGGTCCAACTTAGGTTTCTTCTTGGGTTTAACCCTAAGGTGCCTTCCCGTACCAATATTAACCAATTAGTCTTTACCCGTGTTTTTTCCAGAGGAGAAAAAAAAAAAAAAAAAAAAACTTCACACACTAGTTGTTGTGAGATGACTTCAGATTTGCCTCTTGTGTACACGTTCCTTTAGGAGAGCCGAGAATCTCCTTGCCAACATGTATGGTAGAGATAAAGGTCTCAGGGCTTCCAAACCTACCTTGTCTAGGTGGATCAAGGAGGCAATCGAGGTCTTTTCTTTTTTTTTTTTGCTCAGGGGTTAGCTCCACCTGAATTTTGTACAGCCCATTCAACCAAAGCTGTATCAACCTCTTGGGCTGAGAACTAGACCTTACCGCTGGATCAGATCTGTGCAGCTGCTTCTTGGTCACCTAACCTTTGTAAAACATTATCGACTAGATGTTCGGAGTTCTGTGGTGACTGCCTTTGGACAGTCAGTCCTATGTGTTGTAGAGCAGAGAAACCCTCCCTCCCTCCCAAGGGAATTACTTGCTATATCCCCATATTGTGCTGCTGTAGGAAGTAAGGGAATCGTTGATTATGATGTTAATCTGTTTTTCCTTAGTCCTAACAGCAGCACAAGCTTCCCCTCCCTAAACTTAGAAATTTTTACTTTATAACTTACACAAGGGGGGAGGTCCCTTTTCCCTCTTATAGGGTAGCGTAGTCATGCATAATTTATGTTAATTTAAAAGTTACGCCTGTCCTACCAACACTCAGGGGCAGGAATACCCCATATTGTGCTGCTGTTAGGACTTAGGGAAAACAGATTAACATCATAATCAACGATTTTCACAATGATCAAAAATATTAAAGTATTACAATTATTGCTATGACCACAAAAAATACATATAGCCATTCCCTATCAAATAAAAAGTGATAAATGAATAAATGTACAGCACGTTGCTATCAGCAGGGGATGCCTCTTGTATGGCCCACTATAGGCGCTTTAGATCAACTTCCATTCTGCTAATTATCCACCAGAGGGAGCTAAAGCGCTTCATCTGACCCCTGCCTGCAAGGAGGAGTCAGGACAGAAAGGAATGAAAAAGTAAACTCCCTCCAGGCTCGGGAGAAGTGCTCTCTCTGCAGAGATGTCTGGAATGGGACAGGACAAGAGATAAAGTGGAAGAAGGGCGCAGGAGAAGGGCGACATGTGTAGTTAATCTGCTGCGGAAGGTGTCGCTGGGGATGATACATGTGAGATCTGGAGCTGTCATCTATAATCCGGAGCGGACAAGGCAGGCTGCAGTGTGTGCTAGTGCTCAAAGGGCTGGAAAGTTTGCCAGGATCCAGACTGTCCGTACATGGGATGCCTAGGACACTATAAGTGATGCGGGAGCTCCGGGCTTGGGTCTTGTATGTCGGTCACTAGGAGATATGGAGGGTCCTCTGCGGTGACCCGTGGTCTCAACCCGCTGCTATGGCTCTGAGTAAAGGGCTGAAGCTTCACGTGAAGCCGGATCCGGCTTGTTACAGCGCCCTGCTGGAGTCCCGCCATAGGGAGGACTGTCTGCTCTTCGAGTCGGGAACTATCGCCACCCTGAGTAAGTAGTGGGGCTAAAGGGGTGCTCAGGACTGCATGTCTCTGGGGTGTATACACTGCTATTACTGCAGCCCTATTAAAGGGGTCCTCTAGTCACTAGAAAGTTGAATGTGCTTAGTCAGGTAGTCACTGAGAGCAGCTCCTGGGCAGTGCCAGGCTTGCCAACCTCAATCTAGAGCTAGTAGGATGTACCACAGAGGTCATTGAGAGTCTGGCAGAGTTTACCCTCATTCTCCACAAGTCTGCGGTATAAATATTGGATTGTTCCAAACATTTTACCCTTGAACACCACGTCTTTGACTAAAAGGTATACATCCATCTGTGTCATGGGAAATGGGCGCTGAGGTGTTTAAAAAAAAAAAATAAAAAAAATAATAATATTTGATCAAATCTTTTTCCATGACCAGAAGTGGAATCTGTCTGGACACGGGGGTTCTGGGCTGGATCCAACCCTGGGTCATGTAATCAGGACCAACCCCCATCCCCGGGTCATTCTGCCTCCACTTCCATGTTCACAGGTAGTGAGTTACCTGTGCTATGGGGGCTTGCAGACTGTAGGAAAGCTAGTCCCTATAGGACACAGGTGACTAACTGCATGTGTAAAAGGGAGAGAAGGGAAGAGGCAGAGCGACCTTGCAGATGGAGTTGGAACCCCTGGCTCCAGTTTAAACAAATGCAAGTAGGATATAAGGTAAGTTCTAGTCCCTTCAAGTTATACCCAGGACACTGTAGGGCACATTCTCCTTAAAGGATAAGGACAACTTTCAGATCAGTGGTGGTCTAACCACTCAGACTGCTACTGATCAGGAGAACAGGGTACTTTTGTCCCCTACTCTGAATGGAGCGGTGGTCAGGCATCTCCGTTCAATTCAATGGAAGTACCGAATTAAAGCGCACGACTACCTCCGGCACTCCCATTGAAATGAATGGATACCCAACCATTGCTCCATTCAGAACGGGAGATGAAATTCCCCCGTTCTCCTGATCAGTGGGGGACTGACCACTTAGACGCCCGCTGTTCTGTAAGTTATCTCAAATCCTATGGATAGGGGATAACTTCTTTTTGTGGGAAAACCCCTTTATAGAGGACCTTTTATCACCTCAAACAACTTTTTGCATTCTTCAATATCTGCTTCTCCACTGATTCTGGGGCAGTTAAATGTATCCACATGTATCTTATGATGTGGCTGAGTTTGCAGTGGAATGCAGTCAAATGACACTCGGAGTAACATCTGAGTGTTATCAGAGTGTATTCCGTGATGCATTCATGTCTGTGGGGGCTTCTGATCCACTCCGTTCTGATGATATGGATGATTATAGAGCAAGTCCTATCCAGCTTTGTCTCATCGGAACAGAATGGATCAGAAGCCTACTCAGATGTGAATGCATAACGGAATGCACTTGAATGGCACTCAAAGTGTCATCTGAGTGCATTCCGCTGCAAACTCAGCCCCAAATGCACAAGCACACTCAGTTGTGTGCAAGGACCTAAATGCTGTTCTGAACAAAAAATCCAGGCTGTAACTGAGGACTGACGCAGTTTGTATACCATGCTACTGAACATTTTATAGAAATTAACCATATAAGTCAAGTTAATACTTAAACCAAATCTGTCAGTTTGATATGCTGCTATATAGGGGACTTTACACATGGTCATGGCCGTTTCTAGGTAAGACTGTTCCTGATCATTTCCCTCTTGGGTGCAATTATATGCAGTAATCCAAGCTTCTGTGTGGCACTCGTCCTATAAGATTGGTGTACTTTTTCAGCACCGCTAGTAAAAAAAAAAAAAAAAAAAAATGGTACATGTAATTTTTTTTTTTTTTTAAATTTTGTTCTGTTTTGGGTAGTAATACGTAGACCTATAGCAGCAATACAGTGCTTTTATATAGGGCTGCTCTTTATAGTGGAGCTTTCACTACCTCTACCCATTCCAGCTCCTTCAATAGGTACTGTATGTACTTATAGGGAGTCTGTTAACATAACAGTCCCTGTAAGTAGATGGAAACTGTGATTTGTTAGGGAGAAACCTGATAGGTAGCACACTACTCAGGTTAGGCACTTTATTTACTTCAGATTATGTATCATGCATGTTACTTTAAAAACTGCTATGTTCTGTATTATGTTTCCACTTCTTCCCTAGGGCATTTGGTGAGACAAGCTAAGCTTTGTATTACACACCCCATGGTATGTGTATGCGTAGCTACTGCTTTATGGTGGGTCTTAAGCAGTGACACGGTTACTCTGTAAGTAGGAGTGTTTGTGTGCCACTTTGAGAGTTCAGGTCTGGCAGTGTTATGATTCACAACCCTCCATGCCATCTTCTTAAGTGCAACCAATGTGTAACAGAGAAAGGGTAAGAGGATTACTGCCCTTGCATTCCACCTGACTGCCATCAGTACCTGTAAGAACTTTGTCAAAAGACAATTGCTTAAGACACTATGCTTGAGGATTTTGCTTAAAGAGGACCTTTCACCACCTCCACCAATTCAAGTTCTTAGCATCTGATAATAGGCACTGCTCCACTAATTTCAGCGCAGTTGGAATTTTCTCTCTAGCTCCCTGCATTCCTGAGCAACAAGTACAGTTAGTTTTGGTGTCTGATGTGCTATTTAAGCTCTGTAATATCAGTTTCAGGCAGGGGGTGTGATTCAGAGCTCCAATGAGAGGCAGCCAGTGTCAGAGCTCAGAATCGCACACCTTGCCTGCTCCTGCCTGACACTGCTCTCCTGACAGTACAGAGACTAAATAGTACATCAGACACCACAACTAACAGCATCAATTGCTAGGGAACGGTGAGGGCTAGAGAAAAAATTCCAACTGTGCCAGAATCAGTGGAGCTGTGCCTATTAATTGATGTGAAGAGATGGACTTGTTTGAGGTGGTGAAAGGTCCTCTAAGAAATTTTCTTAAAGGCCAGTTGCATGAAGACTATGGTCATATACTTTATTTGCACACAGTATAATAATTACTGTCTTAGGAGAGGATACTTGTTCATGAGACTTTTGCAAACATTGCTTTGTTGAAATGTGTGTCATTAAAGAATGTTTTGCTGCAAATAGTTTATTGTTTGGCCTATGGTAAGGACAACTACATCTGTTATCTCCCAGGGCCACTACTGCAAGGTCTCACTGTCATTTACATAGTTCCACATTATTATGTTATTATCTGGAAAAGTGCTGTTCAGAGAAATAACCGTACATATGTAACAGTTGTAGGAAATAGTAACAAAATACTGTTCCAGTGAAGACACTTTCATTGCTTGTGAGAATATTGTTGCAACAAATAATCTGGAATTCTCATTGGGCTGTAGTTATTATTGGAGCAAGCCTTTGTTTGTAATGCAGTATCTAATGTGTATTAATGGTGTACCACATTTCACAGCATTGTTTGCTTAGCAAATCGCATATTAAATTGTATTCCCAGTGAAGTCCTTGCTGATAGTAATATGAAAGGTAGGAGACGTGTTTCACACTTGTATGGAAAGCAAGCAGTTTGACTGAAATTGTTTCAAATGGGCCGTAAAGATCTTTTAAAAAAAATGGAGAGATTAGCTAAACTTAAATTTTATTTGTTGCAGCACATCATATGAAAATACTGTGAGGCTGCTGGGCATTGTAATGTGCGGAAGAGTCTGGCGTATTTGTGAGTTACTGACTCCTGCCCACCCGCTGCTGTCAGCTTTCTCTCTATTAATGTGCATAGGCAGAAATCTGTCAATCAGCTAAGGGGTAGGGGGTAACATAGTTGTTTGTAACAACGGAGCCCTTAACTCCTGATATATTCCTTTTAAGACTAGGGCCATTGGACGAGAACATTGCAGAATTTCCATCAAGGTGTGTTTTCCTGAAAACTGCTAATCCAAAAACCTGAAATGGGGCGTTTCTTGCTTTGGTTCTCTGAAAACTGCAGCAACAAGTAATATGCTGCTAGTTTACTGCAGCACAAGTTACTTTACAATGCAACTTTTAGGTTAAGACCCACGTTGTGGACGGTTTTGGATGCTGTGGAAATGCAGTAGAAAACCTCTGCATTTTACAGTACCAGCAAAGCAAATGAGATTTCATTAAACTCATCTATCCATTGCAGAAAAAAAGAGCTGCAGTCCAGTTGAATGTATTGCTTATGTGCAATCTTGAATGCTGCAGTGTCACTAAATAGTTAAAATCAATCAGTAGCGCTACAAAAAGTCGCAGTGTAGCTCCAGCCTAAGTCTCAGCATATGGATGAGATCTATAGAAGTCTAATTTGCCATAATGCTACTGTAGATTGCAATGGATTAGTCACAGATGAGTTTACAGTGGCTAACCTGTGAACGTAATCCATGTCTTCATCCACAAGGTGGGTTGGAGGACCACTGAGACCCTACTGCCAATTAGGCCTCCTTATCAAACAAGTGAAGGAGGAAAATTTCTGCCATCTCCCCTTAACTCAAAATCTGTTAGTGGAAAACCCCTTGATTGCATTCCCAAAAGAAACATGTGTGAATTCACTGGAAAAGTTGCAAAAGGAGTTTCAATTCAGATTTAAAGAGCTTCATCTCCATGAACAGGACATACAGCTTTTCCGTAACCCATTTTCTATTGACATTGAAAATGTGGATGCAATTTACCAAATGGAATTGGCTGAATTGCAGAATTGTGACTCTCTGAAAGATGCATTCAAGGCAAGCAGCTTGCTTAACTTCTATGCATCTCTCTCCTCTGAGACCTATCCTAATCTCAGGAATCATGCACTCAAAATGGCAACAATCTTTGGCAGCACTTATATTTGTGAACAGACTTTTTCCAGAATGAAACATCTGAAATCTCCAACCAGATCTAGACTAACCGATGTGCACTTGCATCACTTGTTACGGCTAGCAGTGACAAATATGGAACCGGACTGGCCCCCTGTGTAAAAAGTTTGGGGACCACTGGCCAAGACCCTCAATGATTATTAGAATAGGCATCCAAAGAAGGAATTTATATGGAATAGAGCATGTGTGCTGCTCTATTAGGCAGAGAGAGAAAAAATTTGCAATGTATTCTGCTTGGACCCCTGTTTAAGTGAATGATGGGCATCACAGTGTCACAGTGGAGTTGTCCTTCTATACTGAAGCTATATGCTTTTTTTTTTTTTCTTCCCATAAAACATTTTTTAATTTATACATATGTTAGGTACTCTGTAGTCTGTACTCTTGCTTGCTGTAAGTAAAAAGATTTGTTTTACCGCAGCCACATGGACGTAAGGAACCTTAACTTTTGCAGGAGATTGTTGGGGGTACGAGCTTGACTTGCATTAGTGACTGTTGAGCATTCCCACAAAATTCACTCTTAGAAGTCAAAATGACTTTTTTTTTTCCCATACATTCTATTGTAATTCCACATATTCTGATAATGTGACTGATAACTTGGCCTCTTTAATACATAACCTACTATTTACAGTAAAACTTTTTTTCTGATAATAAATTGACTATAAGAATCTCTTATATGACAAGAATTGAAATACATATCTAGCTTAAAAACAGCCAGGAGGACTTTTTTCACAGCCCCAATTATAACAGAAAAAGCAGAGAAGACTTGTGCTATTATGCACTAGGTAAACAGATTTCCAGCAGCTGCTTAATCTCTCATGTGACAGGTGGACAAAGAATAACACATTTCTTTGAAGCACTTTTCTGCCGAACCCACATGTAGGCTAAAGTGTATCTTGTGCTGTAGCTTTTAATCAGTAGAAGGAGCAGAAAATCTGTTCTCTTTGGCACCTTCTGCCATTGACAATTCCTGCAGTGGCTAAATTATTGTGGTCGTTAAAAAAAAAAAAAAAATAGCAAATGAAGCATCTTCAGTGTCTTTTCAGAATGAATGAAGAATATGTTTTTCTTGAAATATGTGAAGCATGCTGTTTTAGATATACCAAATTATCAGACAGAATCACAATATAAATGATATGACTCTCATTCTCTGCAGACGTAGGCAGTGTTGGACTGGGATGCCTAGGGCCCATTAGTAGCACACACATCAGCAGACCTCAGACAGCAGCAAGACTTTGCAAGGTTATTGGGGCTCCTGCAGTGTGATTGAGAAAATGGGGCCCAGGGAAAATACGATATTGGTTGGCCTTGGCTCTGCACCTAGATGTCATCTCAGCTACCCAGTGTGCATACCAGGGGTCGGCAACCCCTGGCACGCGTGCCAAGAGTGGCACGCGAGGCTTATTTCCCTGGCACGGCAGCCCGAGTCCTCACCCAGCAGTTTTGATCGGACCAAACACGGCCGAAACTAAACTACTATTATACTGTGGGGTTTCTTCAGACCCCACAGTATAATAAGCGGAGCCCCTGAGGAGATGATCAAACATAAAAAACAATGTACTCACCATTTCATGCTCCGCAGCTGCTCTGTACTCTTCGGGCGCTTCTGCCTGAAGTCAGCTGACAGGGCCTCAGTTGTCACGTCTGCGTCTGACGTCATTATGCATAATGATGCGACGTGACCCCTGAGACTCAATGAGCGGTCACTGACTACAGGCAGAAGCGCCCGAAGAGAACAGAGCGGTTGCGGAGCGTGGAATGGAGAGTACATTGTTTTTTGTGTTTGATCATCTCCCCGGGGGCTCCTCTTATTATACTCTGTGATCTGAAGAGACCTCACAGTATAATAATAGCTAGTGAGTGGCACAAATTGAAATATTATAAAAGTTAGAATATTATACTGTGTGCAGGCGCAGCTGTGGAACATAATACCGTGTGCAGGGGCCACTATGGGACATAATACCGTGTGCAGGGGCCGCTATGGGACATAATACCGTGTGCAGGGGCCGCTATGGGACATAATACCGTGTGCAGGGGCCGCTATGGGACATAATACCGTGCGCAGGGGCCGCTATGGGACATAATACCGTGCGCAGGGGCCGCTATGGGACATAATACCGTGCGCAGGGGCCGCTATGGGACATAATACCGTGCGCAGGGGCCGCTATGGGACATAATACCGTGCGCAGGGGCCGCTATGGGACATAATACCGTGCGCAGGGGCCGCTATGGGACATAATACCGTGCGCAGGGGCCGCTATGGGACATAATACCGTGCGCAGGGGCCGCTATGGGACATAATACCGTGCGCAGGGGCCGCTATGGGACATAATACCGTGCGCAGGGGCCGCTATGGGACATAATACCGTGCGCAGGGGCCGCTATGGAACATAATACCGTGCGCAGGGGCCGCTATGGGACATAATACCGTGCGCAGGGGCCGCTATGGGACATAATACCGTGCGCAGGGGCCGCTATGGGACATAATACCGTGCGCAGGGGCCGCTATGGGATATAGTACCGTGTGCAGGAGCCACTATGGGACATAATACCGTGTGCAGTGACTGCTATGGCTGTGGGACATAATACCATGTGCAGGGACCGCTATGGCTGTGGGACATAATACCATGTGCAGGGACTACTATGGGACACTATTCTGTATAACGGTGTGTTTTCTATATTAAGGATGTGTTTTTGCACAGAAAACTCAGGCTTTGTTTGTTTTGTTTTGTTTTTGTTTTTTTGTGCAAAAATGCACCGGTTTTACATCGAAGTAAAAGTTCCAGTGGCCTAAGAATGTACCTGCATCCAGATACATAGTGTTTTTTCACCATAAGGATGCCGCCATACGGTGCTCCTGGACACATACATTTACCACTAATTGCGGGATGCACATGCTTCGACTTTCAATTGCTTCTAATCAGAAAGTACATGAGAGTCCCAGGAAATAGCAGTAAACGCATGTGTCCTAAAGCATCTGGTGGCAGCACTTCTGTGTTATAGTTTGTGGCATATGACTTTAGTTTAGGGGTTGTCAGACTTACAATTATTGACCGCACTCCGAGTACCTCATCTTTGATTTTTTTATTAAAATCGGCACGCCGAACAAAAAAGGTTGCCTACCCCTGGTGTATACAGTATATAAAATAAACTGGATAAGTATGGCTTGGCAATTTTGCTAAAAACTTACATTTTAATTTTTGAGAACTTGAAAAATGCCCAAAAAATAGTTTAGTCCCCAAATTCCAACAGCCACATCATTTTTTTTAATTTTTTTTTTTAAACTCATTCTATTTTGGGCAATGTCAGTTGTTTTGCCCATCATTTTATTCTATTTATTTAGTTTAAATTGCTGATTAGTGGGGCAGCCACTGATTCTTACATGTGTTGTGAATGTAGCTGTGGTAAACACAGATGCACCCCTGCAGCCATTCACTTTAGCTATTTCCAGCACTCCCATTGAATTGAATGGGAGCAGGAGTGTACCTGCATTCACAGTGGGGGTAAATACTTTAAAAACTTTATTTATTTATTTTTTTTAAAGTAAATGTTTTTTTAAAAAAATCCATAAAATTAACTGATCAATATTAGTATTGCTGTTTTTTGTTTATCTTGGCTTCGCAGCATGTCAATTATACCTGCGGAAATGCTGGCGTTTTCCTTATAGGTATAATAAGAGCAGAAAGTGTGCAGGGGAAAACTCTCAAAACGCTGTGGAAAAAAACCATGATGTTTTTTTGCCGCCTTTTTTTGCTGCGTTTTGCTCTGTGGGGCCTTAATCTACAATTGAAGTGTAAGTATACTTATGTCTGTTTGTTTTTTCATAGTGCAGGTGAACGGAACGTAATTGTAAACTATATTATAAGCTTCATCTTCACCTACTCTATTAATTTACGAAAAAATAAATAAATACTTATATTTTAATGCAGAGCTATGCAGCTGGTAGGTCAAACCACTGACTCTGACTCCTCTCTCTTTCCACAGCCTGACTCCTAATTCCAACTCCTGCTTCATAAATGGCTGACAGCCATAGTCAGTCAAAAGGAATAAACCTCCTCTTATTTATTAAAAAGCTTGTGACTGAATTGCGATGAAAGTAAATATGCAACAAACTGTGCATCTAATCATACCATACCAATAATTGTATGATATAATGAAAAATAAGTATTAATTATATTTTGGATTCTGAGTTAGTGACTTTTTACTGATTCCAATTCTACCCTAAATTGGACTGCACAACCCTATTTTATTGACTGTTAAATATAGAACATATGTGTAGCCCACTAAAGTAAAGGAGAAACAGACCGAGAAAGGAGTAGTGATGGCAGAAGCATTTAGAAAAATAGATTTTGCAATTCAGTATATATATCAGAAATAAAGAAATGTAAAGGCAGTAGAAGAAACAGTCATTGAATCTGTCTTGCCTTGTTTTGAAGCTGAATTTAATTTTACAAGCTGTTTTTTTTTTTTTTCCCACTTTTTCTCAAATATGCCTCAGTGGGAGATATATTTACAGAAAATGTCTTAGAATCTGCTCTTAAAAACTCCAAGTGAACGTTTGTGAAAATTTTATATAGAGAGAAATTGTGGCATAAGTATTGCATAACCAAGAGTACTGTGTAGCTAATGGTTACAATGTGATCATCTGTTTAGCAGATCCAAATAATGGGTATGCTAAAATAGATGCAAAGGGAAGGTTTTTCTTTCACATAGAGCTAATGTAGCGTTTATCAGGCTTTTTTGTTTTTGGAACAAAAAAAAACCCATTTGCATCCAGATGATTAGAATGTGATGTGTACGGCCCCTTATTAGTGATAATTGGAGCCTATATTAATTATAACTGCAGGGTATATTGAAAGCCAATCACCTATCCACTTACCTATTATCAGGACTGCATGGAAAATGTGTTATTTTAACAAAGGAGACCAATAACTTCCTTGTCTTCTGGTAACTGTCAGGCTCATCTCCTGTTCTTCTGACCTCCTTTCGCTCATTCTAACAAGATTTTTATGGCCCTGTATGAAAGAAGACCCTTCCTGTCTCTGTCTGTTGTATACTTGCCACTATCTTTATAGTCAAAGTATGTTACTGCACAATATGTACGTTACCAGGGCTGTGGAGCCAGTTGGCTAAATTCTATTTTTTCACATGCTGACTTCGACTCCATCTCCTTGTAGATTATAGGCCCTTGCGGGTAGGGCCCTTTATCCCACTGTACCAGTTGGTCACTGTTAGTAATGTAATTGTTTTGTGTATTGTATGTAATATCTCAAATGTACAGCACCATGGAATAAATGGTGCTCTATAAATAAATGTCATATCAGTCAGAAGCGGTATAGTTCCCCTAATTCATTGAAAAGATAGTAATTACATTCCTATGAAAGTAAACTTGCAACAAACTACACATCTAATAAATTATACAATATTTTTTTTAAAAGTGTATAATACAATTCGTTTTTTTTTTTTTTTTTTTTTTTTTTTTTTGGCTCTAACGAAAATCGGTTTCAAAGCCTCAACTCCAAATCCACAGCCCTGGTCAATGTATAAAACGTTCCATGGCTTCTGTATCTGAAATAAACTGTATTGCATCAGAGCTGGTCACATGTCAAAAATTGTCTGTGAATATTGCCTGCCTAGCTTCTGGGTTTTAGTGATTTTACTTAATGTGCCACTCTGAGAGCACTGAAGAGTTATAAGACACCCTAGTTCCATCCATTTATCACTGAGGATGATCTACACCAATTTTATGTAAAAAGAATATAATGCACATTCAGAATCTACACAGCACTGAAATTAGGGTTTCTACCTTATGATGTCCCCAGATCGGGTGACAGGGTGTGTGTATAAATGTTCTCAATTTATTTCTATTAGTGCATCTCCATTTCACTGTAATGTTAACATTCCTGGCCATTTTTATTTGAACTAATCCAAATGCATACTCTGATTTTCAGATGTATGGGTTTAGGTTCGGCTGACACATTTAGCAAAGTCAGAAAACAAAGTATTCCTTTACAGTGCTTACAGGAATGGTGCAAAGCTGATGGGCCATAGGCCATGGGGTTTGTCAGGATTTACATTTATACCAAGTTTATCTGCATCAGGTTTTTTTTCACCTAGCCTGGTAAGGTAATCCTGCTTTGACTGTTATAAAAATAGCATTGTAAAGTGTCACTGTGTGATGAAATATTTTAACATTTTTGGTTTAGGGCACAGGGAGCTGGCACTTTACCATCATTGGGTTTTGCTGTAGGACGTTCTAGCTAGTAATTTACTGCATAATAGACATTGTGCTTATTCAGTTGCTGTTTCTTTCTGACTTATTGGCATTCCTTGAGTATGAGGTCAGCAAAGGCGACTATACTCAAGAATTGTTCTGGCAGCACCTGCTGTCTTTTCAGCTCTGTGATAGAGGCATAAAACTTAGAATTTTCATCCAGCCAGATCTAACATTTTTTTTTCTTGTCTTTCTTTTGTGCAGTATATTACCTAGTGTCTTTTCTGTAATGTTGTTGTGCTTAGGTGATTTTGCATTGTATGTATGATCACAACAAGAAACCTCATGAATTCTCCGCTGAAGTTCTTACCTGAAAGATATTTTGAAAATTTTTTTAGCTTGCAGACTAAGATTAAAGAGGACCTTTCAGCATCTTCAACAACTCCAGTCCTTTTCATCCTTTTAGTAGGTGCTATGCTACTGACTCCTGCACAGTTGGAATTTTTTCTGTAGTTCCCACCATTCTCAAGCAGTCAATGCTGTTAGTTTTTGTGCCGGATATGCTATTTAGGCTCTGTACTGTCAGCTCTGACACTGCCTGCCTCTGATTGGAACTCTGAATCATGCCCCCTTGCCTGCTCCTGCCTGACACCACCTACCTGACAAAGAGTCTAACTAGCTTATAAGCCACCAAAACTAGCTGTAGTGATTGCTCGGGAATGGTGGGAGCTACAGAAAAAATATGTACAAAATCCAACTGCACTGCAATCAGTGGAGCGGAGCCTATTAATGGATGCAAATAGCTGGAGTTTGTGGAGGTGGTGAAAGGTACTCTTCAACTCTTCTTTTTATTTTCTTCATTTACACTTTATTTTCTCCCCTTTTATTTACAAAGTATCACTTGCTAGCTATGCTTAAAGTGGTGTTCTGGCTCATTTTTTTTTTTATTATTTAATAGTGCTACTTAGGGACTATAAACATAAACCATTACTCCCCTCTCCCCGAGCCTCTGTTTTCAGCGGCAACAGATCCGGTCTTCTGTATAAAGGTCACCAGTTGATGTCACCAGTGATGTCCTGTTTGTGTGAGGATGCTAGTCCCCTTGCATAAACAGAACATCACCGGTGTTGTCAGCTGATGGACCTGTATACATATTTTTTGTGTTTATAGTCTCCTCGGCAACACCCTTTTTAATGTGGTGGATTGGTAGACAAAAATATTGTGTATATGGCTAAGAATGAGTTTAAACGGACTTCATATGGTCAAAATTGCCTCAGAAACCATTATTGTGTCATCTAGGGGCTTCTGAGGATGCAAAACACTGAAACAATACAGCAATATTTTTTTATGGATATGCATTTCTTTTAAGCCTGAAAAAAACTGTGTTCCAGGATCTCTTATATTATGGTTACTTAGGTTTTTCCTAGGTATTTGTTTGCTATTTTACAGTTACTTCTGGGAGAATTACATATAATGAAACCAGTAGTATCAGTAATGGATAGGGGAGGGGGAAGACTGCTCTTTATTGTATATGCCCACAGCCTCAGAGACAAATGCAAAATCTGCTGTGGCCATAATGTGATTATTAGCAGCAGAAAAAGGACATGTATGAAGGCTTAAACAGTCATTGAATAGACTGCCCAGCAAGACCCTGCATATATTTCAATGTAGGTACCCGTTAAGAGTGGTATAATGTGTAAAACACAATAGCAGGGCTTCTTTACAGGCACACTCTGAAACGTGTTCACTCCAGCACTCTGAGTGTGCAAGTTTTTAAAAGCATTTTAATATGACTAGCCTTTTCTTTTGTCATATAATGTCTATGTATTTTATTCTCTCATATGAAAATTAACCTTATTTAATTACAGTATAAGCTGTTTAACACTGAGACATCTGAAAGGTCCAAACAGATGCAGTAACTTGGTTAACCATTAATATCAGTGTATGGTAACATATTTCAGAGATCACTTGTTTGCTTAAATGTTTATTACCCATATAAACTGCTGTATACTCGCAGTAATACTTTTAGTCTGTGACTTCTATTTCATTTCCATGTAATCAATATTAAGCAATGCATGTTTGGCTGCTCTTACAATGACTTCATATCCTGTTTGGAAGCATTTGTGTTGCATGATCCTGTTACAGTGGAAAAATAGGCCATTAAAAAGAGCAAATCTACATGGAGAAACTTTAGAAGGGCCAAGTACCAGATTCAGATCAGAGACAAGTTAATGTACACAAATAGTAAGGTTGATAAAACATAGAAAAAATATCCGTAGATAGTGTTGGTGTACAGTAGTTAAAACTCTCAATATGTATATCAGCTAAGGCTATGTTCAGATCTCAGCTTTATTCTGGCAGAAATGACTCATTTACTTTTGGAAATGGCTACATATCTATGTGTCTACAGTCATGGCCAAAAGTTTTGAGAATGACACAAATATTATATTTTCACATGATCTGCTGCCCTCTGGTTTTTATGTGTGTTTGTCAGATGTTTTTATCACATACAGAAATATAATTGCATTCATATTATGAGTAACAGAAGCTTATATTGACAGTTAGAATGAGTTAATGCAGCAAGTCAATATTTGCAGTGTTGACCCTTCTTCTTCAGGACCTCTGCAATTCTCCCTGGCATGCTCTCAATCAACTTCTGGACCAAATCCTGACTGATAGCAGTCCATTCTTGCAGACTCAATGCTTTAATTTTGTCTGAATTTGTTGGTTTTTGTTTGTCCACCCATCTCTTGATGATTGACCACAAGTTCTCAATGGGATTAAGATCTGGGGAGTTTCCAGGCCATGGACTCAAAATCTCTATGTTTTGTTCCCTGAGCCATTTAGTTATCACCTTTGCTTTATGGCAAGGTGCTCCATCATGCTGGAAAAGGCATTGTTGAGCGCCAAACTGCTCTTGGACGTTTGGGAGAAGTTGCTCTTGGAGGACATTCTGGTACCATTCTTTATTCATGGCTGTGTTTTTAGGCAAGACTGTGAGAGAGCCGATTCCCTTGGCTGAGAAGCAACCCCACACATGAATGGTTTCAGGATGCTTTACAGTTGGCATGAGACAAGACTGGTGGTAGCGCTCACCTCTTCTTCTCCGAATAAGCTGTTTTCCAGATGTTCCAAACAATGGAAAAGGGGATTCATCAGAGAAAATGACTTTACCCCAGTCCTCAGCAGTCCACTCCCTGTACCTTTTGCAGAATATCAGTCTGTCCCTGATGTTTTTTCTGGAGAAAAGTGGCTTCTTTGCTGCCCTCCTTGAGACCAGGCCTTGCTCCAAGAGTCTCCGCCTCACAGTGCGTGCAGATGCACTCACACCTGCCTGCTGCCATTCCTCAGCAAGCTCTGCACTGCTGGTAGCCCGATCCCGCAGCTGAAACACTTTTAAGAGATGGTCCTGCCGCTTGCTGGTCTTTCTTGGGCGCCCTGGAGCCTTTTTGGCACCAATGGAACCTCTCTCCTTGAAGTTCTTGATGATGCGATAGATTGTTGACTGAGGTGCAATCTTTCTAGCTGCAATACTCTTCCCAGTTAGGCCATTTTTGTGCAGTGCAATGATGACTGCACGTGTTTCTTTAGAGATAACCCTGGTTAACAGAAGAGAAACAATGATGGCAAGCACCAGCCTCCTTTTAAAGTGTCCAGTGGTGTCATTCTTACTTAATCATGACAGATTGATCTCCAGCCCTGTCCTCATCAACACCCACACCTGTGTTAATGGAGCAATCACTGAAACGATGTTAGGTGGTCCTTTTAAGGCAGGGCTGCAATGATGTTGAAATGTGTTTTGGGGGATAAAGTTCATTTTCTAGGCAAATATTGACTTTGCAAGTAATTGCTGTTAAGCTGATCACTCTTTATAACATTCTGGAGTATATGCAAATTGCCATTAGAAAAACTGAAGCAGTAGACTTTGTAAAAATTTATATTTGTATCATTCTCAAAACTTTTGGCCATGACTGTATCTTTCTCCTCCTCCCCTTCCTCTCTCCATAGACTTCATTGTAAACTGATCTGCTTGTGTAGCAGACAGAATTAATAGGCAGTATATTATAGAGTTTGTTCCATTTTACTGGCACTATTGATTGAGAAAAAATAAATTAAAGTTTACTCACTTTGTTTTCTTTTGCTAGCTCAATAATTCAGACTGCCTACGTTATAGCCATTGTAAGAATTCAACCTTATCTCTGAACGTGAATCTTTAAGATCACATTACAAGGTATAAAAAGATCTTTCAGCAACATGGTTTCATTATATCTTTTAACAGTAGATTAAGGTTGCCAGAGAGACAATATAACAACCTAAACTTACTGTATCCCATTATAAAAACCATCCCATCTAATGGCTGCCACACAGGCCATTGTTAAAACCATGAATATGGGTTCAAATGGGTCCAATTTCTTTTTTTTTTTTTAAATTAAAAATTTAAGTCTTTTGAGCAATAAATATTTTGATCCTGTTAACAATCTGTTGGTGAATATTTGCTGAAAAATCTGGCTCGCTTCAGCTTTTACTAGGGGTATTATTCTTCTCTTTCACACCTTTAAAGTACCAAGATTGCCTTCGATGCCACAGAGACCTTAACTGATATTAACAGGGACTGATGAAATGATGTACTGTAACTGTACAGCTCTGTGAAATATGCTGCTGGTATATAAGCATCTGAGACAAAAAAAAAAGGCAATGCTAATTACCCCATGCCCCACCTCATCACCAACCAAGAACATAGGCTGTCATCCTTCTCATTTTCCTCTGCTGCTAATGCCACCCTTAGGGCCAACCTGACAATCAGTGCTGGCCATTTTCTTTAAAAAGTGTGCTCAGCCCCTTGCCCCATGCCTGAGAAATAAGGTACACTAGATTTCCTTTAGGCATGCCTCTTATCTCCTGATCTTTGACATGTTCCTGATTGATGTTCCTATCCTACCTGATAACTATGCCTGATCCTTGGCTTGTACCTAAATGCTAAATCCTTGCCAACCATCCAGAACATTTGCTTGTTACTGACTCCAGAAGCGTAGCCACTTTCTGCTGCATCTCTTGGCCCATTGGGCCAGCTGCTACCAACACTAGGACCACCTCTGGAGGTAGCAGCCTGGCATTTTCCCCACAGTAAAGTCCACAAACCTCTGTAGGGTTTAATGGATGGGTACTGGGGAGGCTGCTTAAACAGTACCCTTGGAGGTAAGCCAAAGTCAAACTGGTTTGGTAGCACAGTGGGTGCACAACCTGATGACCCAAATCCTCCCACTGTTCTATCAGTCTCCAGGATACTTTTTTTTTTTTTTTTTTTTTCTATTAACTTTTATTTTACATGCTTTCAAAAAATTCACGGCTGTCTGATCTTGTGTGGCGTTGTGGCGCCTTTAGACCGGGGCCCCATATTGTGTAAAATGAACTGCAGCATTTTACAGTCCCTGCAAAGTGGATGGGATTCCAGCGAATCCCATCCACACATTGCGGGAAAATACGCTCATCGGATACGCTGCGTTTTCCAAAACCGATGCAGCTTTGGAAATTGTAGCATGTCAGTTATACCTACGGAAATGCCAGGAATTTCCCTATAGGTATAATTGAAGCAGAAAGTCTGCAGTGCAAACCTCTGCAGACTTTCTATGCGTTTTTTCCTGCAGCGCGTTTTTGTTGCGGCCCGCTACGTGGGGCCTGATCAGTTCAGCTAGCAGCAGTAATTGGGATTAGACGTTCCTCTGGATCTTCACTTGTTTGTCCCCTGCATTTAAATGCAGCAGGTCTTTGTTGCTGCGTGGGAATAAATGAATCTTTTATTTTCATAAAGTTTACATTGTCGGCATCACATTCCACTGTATACACATGTATGTATAGGTGCTGCTGGCAATCATGATTTTGAGGATAGATATATGACATGAACACCTGATAATCAAGGATTTTGATGTGTCAGTTATTGGGATTTAGGCCTGATCACTGCCCTGAGTAAATGGGCCTTTAGAGACTATTGAGATCTATAATACCTATACACGTAGATGGTAGATAGATAGATAGATTCCATGTATGGTATGTAAGAACCATGGAGCTTGATTCTTGATGTTGAGTTTGCCCGCACAGTTGTTTATTCTCTGAAGCAGGAGTACATTGAGAGCTGTGTCCATGATTATTTCAGTTGTGCTAAAATATAGCCAGTGGAAATATGCTTTATGCCACGTCTGCTTCTGTGTGTGAGCCTTTCCAGATTTTGCAGTTGTGTATGGCCTGGTTGGTCATTCCAGGGATTACCATGTCCAGTCAGTCAGCTTTCAGAGCCTATTACCAAGTTAAATATCAATGGCCAATATACAAAAAATTTAAAGTTGCTGATGGCCGCTACAGAGTATCTTTGTTGCTTATTAGTATAACATTGGGTAACCAGGACAAATAAGAAACGCTTTTGGCTCTAGTAATATGTGAGTTTGTGTAATGGGTTCTACTAGTAGCTCTTTGTTTTATGCCCTGCAGTAGAGACCACTTTGTGATAACCCTTTAACTTGTGTGAATAGTAGTAGTAGTAGTAGTATTAGAGTACTGACTACTTCTCACGATTACATGAACCATGATATACTGCTATGAAAACCTTCTCCTAGAACTTGTATAACCAAAGGATATTTTGCTATTATTATAACCATCAATTTTCTTTTTATTTCTTTAAGCACCTGGAGAAAAGGAAATAATTAAAGGCCAATATGAGAGACTCCAGGAAGCATATGGATGCTTAGGGGTGCTTCAGCTGAAATCAGGTAACTTGTTTTTCTCTTTCCTTTTTATATTGCAAAATCTTTTCCTAGTAAAGGTTATTCCCAGCAGCTGGTGTCCATGCTAATATTTCTTAAAGGGGTATTCCCACAAACATAAGCATTTTTAAATTTGTAGATAGTTAAAAGTTAAACATTTTTGCAAATATAAGCAATTAAACATTTTGCAGCGTCTTAAAGAGTTTCTCTAAATATCTTGTAGTCACAAGTTGTTGTCTTAATCAGTTGCCAGTGGTTACGACCATGAATGCAGGACCTTACTAAGGTCAGAAAATCAGCCATGATTTCCTTATTGTGGCCGTTATATCTTCTGATACATGTAGTGTCCCTGCCTGATAACCTAGCTACAATAAGAAAATCATTGCTGGGTTCCTGACAAGTCCAAGACCATAGAAAGTTTCGGTATTGTGGTCGTATCCATTGGCAACCAATCAAGACAACAGTCTGTCACCACTAAGATGGATAGAGAAAATTTTAAAAACACTGCAAAATTTTTAACTACTTATATTTGCAAAAATGTTTAACTTTTAATTATCTATTTACAGCACATTTTGCAGTAAAACAACTGGATAATGATGCATACTTAAAGTAACTGATGCATTATTAAAATTGTTATATGTATTTGGGATATGATGAATACTGAATGGTAATTTACTTAGATACAAAGAGTATTTCCATTTTTTTTTTTTCTCTGTGAACCTGCTTTTTTTTTCTTAAGTCACACAAATCAACCTCAAAATGAAATTGGGATGTTACCTCTGTTAGATATTTCAGATGTTTACCATGTCCATATAGTGGAGTGCAGATATGTTTTCTTTTAAATAGGTGCACGTGATAAAAGGCATTGTAAACTGTTACTCCCAGAAGCCACACCCACTTTCCCCATCAAAAAGCATTAAAAAACCAAAACCCTGCATCAACAAAATCTTAACGTGTACTCACTGTTAAGGAGTCATATTAAATTGTCTTATGTCTTTCCATTACACTGTAATCCAGGCACCTGACCATGCATAGAAAATAAATTTAATTGAAAATTAAGGATTAAAAGGAAGCAGTGAATCTATCATGACATTTTTTTGCATAATGAACTGCTAAGTGCAAATGCGTTTGAGTGGTGGGAATCTGATGATGCCATCATATTAGTATTTTGTGAAATGTGCATATACAGTGGGGGAAAAAAGTATTTAGTCAGCCACCAATTGTGCAAGTTCTCCCACTTAAAAAAATGAGAGAGGCCTGTAATTGACATCATAGGTAGACCTCAACTATGAGAGACAAAATGAGAAAACAAATCCAGAAAATCACATTGTTTTGATTTTTTAAGAATTTATTTGCAAATTATGGTGGAAAATAAGTATTTGGTCACCTACAAACAAGAAAGATTTCTGGCTCTCACAGACCTGTAACTTCTTCTTTAAGAGGCTCCTCTGTCCTCCACTCATTACCTGTAGTAATGGCTCCTGTTTGACATTGTTATCAGTATAAAAGACACCTGTCCACAACCTCAAACAGTCACACTCCAAACTCCACTATGGTGAAGACCAAAGAGCTGTGGAAGGACACCAGAAACAAAATTGTAGACCTGCACCAGACTGGGAAGACTGAATCTGCAATAGGCAAGCAGCTTGGTGTGAAGAAATCAACTGTGGGAGCAATAATTAGAAAATGGAAGACATACAAGACCACTGATAATCTCCCTTGATCAGGGGCTCCACGCAAGTTCTCTCACCCGTGGGGTCAAAATGATCACAAGTGAGCAAAAATCCCAGAAACACACGGGGGGACCTAGTGAATGACCTGCAGAAAGCTGGGACTAACGTAACACAGGCTACTGTCAGTAACACACTATGCCGCCAGGGACTCAGATCCTGCAGTGCCAGACGTGTCCCCCTGCTTAAGCCAGTACATATCCGGGCCCGTCTGAAGTTTGCTAGAGAAAGAATGAATGGGGCCATGTATCGTGAGATTTTGAGTGCAAACCTCCTTCCATCAGCAAGGGCATTGAAGATGAAACGTGGCTGGGTCTTTCAGCATGACAATGATCCCAAGCACACCACCAGGGCAACGAAGGAGTGGCTTCGTAAGAAGCATTTCAAGGTCCTGGAGTGATCTAGCCAGTCTCCAGATCTCAACCCCATAGAAAACCTTTGGAGGGAGTTGAAAGTCCGTGTTGCCCAGCGAGAGCCCCAAAACATCAATGCTCTAGAGGAGATCTGCATGGAGGAATGGGCCAACATACCAGCAACAGTGTGTGCCAACCTTGTGAAGACTTACAGAAAACGTTTGACCTCTGTCATTGCCAACAAAGGATATATAACAAAGTATTGAGATGAACTTTTGTTATTGACCAAATACTTATTTTCCACCATAATTTGCAAATAAATTCTTAAAAAATCAGACAATGTGATTTTCTAGATATGTTTTCTCATTTTGTCTCATAGTTGAGGTCTACCTATGATGTCAATTACAGGCCGGAGAACTTGCACAATTGGAAGTGGGAGAACTTGCACAATTGGTGGCTGACTAAATACTGTTTTTTCCCACTGTAGATATAATGTTTGGGCCTGTGCTTGTATCGAAGCCCGCAGAACAAAAACGCACTAGTAAATGGATTTGTCCATGTATCAGAGGTATTGTTGGGTACACATAATTTAGACCTTAAATGTTTGGAAAAGGTGGAGAGACTCGGCTCTTTGTCTTGGCACTAGTGAACGATGTCTTAAGCACACAAGCCATTTGCAGACTGACATTAATTGCCTTAGTATTCCTTTAATTTAATGTATTACATGCCTGTGTTTTGTGTAACACATTGCTTTATGGATTCACATGAACATACCAATATGTGATAACTGGAATCCACTCAGAGATGTTTTGTCCATTTGGAACAATATATTTTAGTGTTTATATTACCTAATCATATAATAATTTACAAATGAATTTAAATAAGCTGGTAGATAAAAGGGACCATGTCATGCAAATCTAGTTGGACTATGAGATTAGAGTTACAATTTAAATAAGAGGAGGATGATTACCTTTTAAGATGTTGTTTTATGGTCCCGTATATCTGGGCTTTCAGTTCCTCTGTTATTGTAATGTGCTCCACAGCGTTAGCTTGGGTCTTTCCCCAAGCTTCTTGTTTACAGGCGAGGCCTGCGTGCCTTCGCGTCATTTGTTTGCTCGCACTATTTTTGTTTTTTTTTCCACTGTACTTAAAAAAATCTTTAGTAAACTTTTATTAATCTAAAATAAGAGAAGGATGAGTAAGAACGTTGTACAGTTCCCTAACCAGTGACTATCAACCCCCCTTAGTATTGTTGTCTGTCTCTCACTGCCTGGAGATAGTACTGTGGAAAGTACTAAAGCTATGGCAAGTGTTGGCTGTGTAGGATGATACATCCTCTGTTCTCACAGTTATTGCCACTTATTCACAGTAGTATGAAAAGTCCTCTCTGCCACAGGTATCAATGTATTAGTATGAAGCTGGCAATATGGCATTCACTAGAAAATTGAGCTAAGCAGCTAGTCCACAGAGCTGCACAGATGTGATTTTACAGAATTAACAGATCTGAGTCCAGTGTCTCAGATCTTTACACAAACAGTATATTGTTGTAAAAGTGCTCCAAACTATTCTGAATTTCTTTAGGATCACTGATCTGTGTCTTAAATATGACAAAAATTACTCTAGATCACCGCACCGGTACCGAGGCAGTACGGGAGAGCCGCACTGCTCACTCAACGTACAAACTGCATTAGTAAGTGTAGGTACCGCAGGGCTGTGCCATTGAAGTCTTTTACAGTATTAAAAATTTAGTTGCAGTAAAAAATGGGTGGGGTTTAAAGAAGTTTCACCGTAGTATAATATAAAATAGGCTTTCCCCTCTATTACCACGGTGGGTAAAGATAGATAGGTAACCAAAGGCTTAGGTTTATATTTGCATGAAACTACCCTATGTTCATAAGTATTGTTTAAAAACCTGAACCACAGTTCATAATGTATGTCAAAATCACTTCCTATGTTAACATGTTGTAAGCACAGACAACAATTTCTTGTGGTTACAGCATGCTTCCCTTACTTAAAGAGGATGTCCAGGCATTTTTTTTTTTTTTTTAATGCTTGGCCAACCAGAGGAGGTGGGGAAAAAAATCATACTCTGCTGTCCCTGATGCTCCGCTGCCCACCTGGAGTATTCTGGTCCTTCTGCTCTGCCTTCTGAAAGTGAAACTGTTCACTGGCTGTGATGTCACAGACCCTTTCCACTGAAGCCACTGATTCGCCTCAGCTGTCACGTGACCGCTGAGGCCAATCAGTAGCCTCAGCAGGCCTCAGGAAATGACCCATGATGTCACAGGTAGTGACATCTCAGGCCCTTCGCTGAGGCTGCTGATTGGCCTCAGCGTTCATGTGTGGCTGGGACTTCTGCCACACACGTCAGCACGGGACCCAGAAGACCGAATCGCGCAGGGAGGTACCGGTTTTATTTATTTTTTTCTCTGCCCCCTGCCTATTTAATGCTTAAACGGGTTGTCCAGTTTTGCCTGGACAACCCCTTTAAATATCTTCAGGAAAATTAGGTATAGATTTTAAGAGCAGCACTCTTTACAGAGTTCTTCACATCTCAATTTGATAAGGAAGGAATTATCAACCACTCATTCCTTCCTGTTAAGCAATGTATGCTTTCTGTGCAACATTGCCTTCATTGCTGCCCAGTTTTGCAGCTTGAGCCATTCACGTGAATTCAACATTGATCAAGGATTGCATCTTAAACGGGTTGTCCAGGAATTTGGAACTTTCCTGTCTCCAGCACTTTGTGTGCTCCCGCAGTTTGTTCTGTCTCACACCATGCCCCAGTCTCTGGAAGCCCTATGACCCACGTGACAGCTGACAGTGGTTACTGGAGATGGACCAGTGATGTGAGTGATGTTACTGGTCCATCTCATGTGGCCTGAGTGGTCATGTGAAGCTCATGTTACACCTGCCTCTGGAGTATTTCTAGGTAAGTGTAATGGGGCTGGAAGGGCAGGTCAAAGTGTAGGTGCTAGCCGGGACCTCCGTAGAGTGGGCGGCAGGGAAACCTGCCGGCATGTAGCATCGTATAATATAGACTGTGCATGTGCAATCCATATTATACTGTGTGGGGGTCACTGTGGAGCATATTATACTGTTTATGTATATATGTGTGTGTGTGCGTGTGTGTGTGTATACACCAAATGCCAAAAAAAGGCATCAAGAATTTGTTATTGTCCTGAAGCTTTCTCTGTGTGACTGTAATGATGATTATATATAGAAGAGTTTACAATATTACAGCCAAAGGAGAAGGTTATTGAGTGAGTTAGAACTAGGAGTCTAAAGATGGCTGCTGAGGGTGTAGTGGGTGGGCTAGCTAGGGAAACAGGAATGGGGAGTGAGTGAGAAAGTGAGGGGGAGTATGTCAGCTCTGAGTGCAGCCCAAGGAATCATGGGTGTTGTAGGAAAAGCACAGAACAGGAAGATGCCAATGTAAACAAATGCAGAGGATGTCGGGAGCTCCCAGAGAACCCAGAAATCACTCAAAACTCTGCTTAAGGTATTTGGGTGAACTTATTAACTTATTAATAGCACTAACAGACCTTTTTTGAAAATAATTTTTTTGCCTGGAAAACCCCATTAAAATGGACAGCGCTGCAGTACCTAAAGCCACCATTAGACTTTGTACAGTGAGCAGTGTAGCTCCCTGCATATTAACTTTACCTTCAGCAGTGCTGTTCTGGAACAGCTGATTTGTGGGTGCCACAGCTGTCAAGACCCCCCACAGAACGAATATCGATGGCCTATATAAAAGATATTACAAAAGTGGATAACCCCTTTGACCAAAAGCTGCAGAAGTGAAACATCTTTAATAAAATTATAATGCAGAAATGTTTTTCTGATAAAATTATGTGCATTTAAGTTTTTAAAAAATACCCTCAAAGTGGTCTATGGATTTTAAACCATATTTTTTGCTATATTGTGTCAAGACACGAGTGAAATACAATTGCTACTCTGACCTGTAATAAAAAAAAAAATATGCACTTAGCAGCCACTTCAGGACTGATGTGATAGTGCTGGTATTTAGTAGATTCCTATACCCGTCTGTACTCCAGCAGAAGTAAGTACTTTTTATTTCATTAAACCCTTTTTTGCATTTTTTTTTTCCTCCCAGTGTTAAACAGGGTTTTCAGGTTTATTGTTGCAACAAAGACTGTTGTGCAAGTAAAATGGAGGTGAAAGAAACAAAACAAAACAAAAGTGGAAAATGTTATTCAACCATGAGAATCACTTCCAAAATGCTTGACATGCTTGTGAAGGCTAGGGTCAGAGTTTTTATAGGGTGACATTTGCAGAAATAGGGATTTATATTGGTATTGGTATTTATTTCAGTTAAGCAACAGGGCACAGAGGATAAGGGGAAGGGTTCTCATTTTAGATATGGGACCTGCAGCTATCACACATAGCATATCCTCTGGATATTGCCATAAATGTCTTTGTCTTTTGTGGGAAAACCCCTTTAATTGGCTGTCAACTGAAGTGTGACTAGTTCATCTCCTATTGATATAGGGTTTTTTCTTTGTTTTTGTTTTTTAAGCCCTAATTAAAAATAACTTTGGGCATATCATAGGTAATGTTAAGCAAATGAAATGTTGGTGTAGAGGGTATATTTATTAAAACGGTGGAAATACTGATACTTATGTAAATATATATGAATGTCTTAGCGGATCTCCATTTTGTTTTACATATTATTATTATTATTATTATTATTAATATTATTATTATTATTATTATTATATTTTATATGTATATATATATATATATATATATATATTTATTATTATTATTTTTTTTTTATTTCTTTCAAGGGAATTCTCGGTTGCACTTTCTTGTCCTGGTCAGTGGATGTACCTCTGTTGGAAGAATTTCAGATGCTGAAGTTTACAAAATCACATCAACTGAATTCTGTCCACTTCAAGAAGAGACTAAAGAGGAAGAACGAGTGACTGCTCTGAGGAAGATACTGAATTCGGGGATGTTTTATTTCTCTTGGCCAAATGCAGGATCACATTTTGACCTCACTGTTCGAGTCCAAAATCAAGCTGACAAAAGTTATGAACCTGGAAACTGGTTTTTCTGGTTAGTACAATTGTATAGTCTCTGTATGCTGTACCATTCAGTCCACTGCTCTACAAATTATGTATTGAATAATACAGCAACTTATTATGTATTATTTGCATTGCACACCATGGTGTACAGTTCTGTACTCTATAGGGAAGATTTACTAATGTTGTGTAATAGGTAGACACTGAAAACTTAAAACCACACTCCAGGGTTTGTTTTTGTTTTGAAAGGTCTTTGTATAGCTGCAAAACAGCTGCTGATAGCCCTGGAAGTATGGTGACCTGAGTATGAGAGGGGGCTATAGGGAGCACATTGTGTGAGAGGCAGGAGGACATTTTCACGGAAGAGGTAGTAGGGCAGAAGAATGGGGGGGTGGGACTTTTGAATCTGAGGTCACGTAATGGCTCTCAGTAGAATCTGCAGCAGAGAGAGATGACAAGTGCTAGAAAAAAAGATGTAACACTAATGAGAGCTATTGAAGGTGAAACCAAGGTTGCCAGATTTATCGCAGTGGCTCATGTTGGATGATACATTTGGTGTATCTTTTGACACTTCTGTGTAATTTTACATCACCTATTGGTTGGCTTACTTTGAGCCAAAATATTGCAACAAATTATGGCACAGTTTTATACTTCACTTTCCTTCTGAAGCCTTCTGGCTCATAAAACCTCAGCACAATCCACAATACAAACACAGCTTTTCCACAACTGTGATTCATGGCATGTATTTCAGTTTGTTGGTGCAGATTAAGCCTGCATTCTGGCACATGAGTAAATTGCGCCTTACATATTACAGGAGTCCCATACACATACAACATGTTAATAGTAAAAGTGAGTTCATATACAGTGGGGAAAAAAAGTATTTAGCCAGGCACCAATTGTGCAAGTTCTCCCACTTAAAAAGATGAGAGGCCTGTAATTGACATCATAGGTAGACCTCAACTATGAGAGACAAAATGAGAAAACAAATCCAGAAAATCACATTGTCTGGTTTTTTTTTTTAAAGAATTTATTTGCAAATTATGGTGGAAAATAAGTATTTGGTCAATAACAAAAGTTCATCTCAATACTTTGTTATATATTCTTTGTTGGCAATGACAGAGGTCAAACGTTCTCTGTAAGTCTTCACAAGGTTGGCACACACTGTTGCTGGTATGTTGGCCCATTCCCCCATGAAGATCTCCTCTAGAGCAGTGATGTTTTGGGGCTGTCGCTGGGCAACACGGACTTTCAACTCCCTCCAAAGGTTTTCTATGGGGTTGAGATCTGAAGACTGGCTAGGCCACTCCAGGTCCTTGAAATGCTTCTTACGAAGCCACTCCTTCGTTGCCCTGGCAGTGTGCTTGGGATCATTGTCATGCTGAAAGACCCAGCCACGTTTCATCTTCAATGCCCTTTCTGATGGAAGGAGGTTTGTACTCAAAATCTCACGATACATGGCCCCATTCATTCTTTCATGTACACGAATCAGTCGTCCTGGTCCCTTTGCAGAGAAACAGCCTCAAAGCATGATGTTGCCACCCCCATGCTTCACAGTAGGTGTGGAGTACTTTGGATGCAACTCAGCATTGACTCTCCTCCAAACACGAGTTGTGTTTCTACCAAACAGTTCTACTTTGGTTTCATCTGACCATATGACATTCTCCCAGTACTCTTCTGGAATATCCAAATGCTCTCTAGCAAACTTCAGACGGACCCGGATATGTACTGGCTTAAGCAGAGGGACACGTCTGGCACTGCAGGATCTGAGTCCCTGGCGGCGTAGTGTGTTACTGATGGTAGCCTTTGTTACGTTAGTCCCAGCTTTCTGCAGGTCATTCACTAGGTCCCCCCGTGTGGTTCTGGGATTTTTACTCACCGTTCTTGTGATCATTTTGACATCACGGGGTGAGATCTAGCGTGGAGCCCCTGATCAAGGGAGATTATCAGTGGTCTTGTATGTCTTCCATTTTCTAATTATTGCTCCCACAGTTGATTTCTTCACACCAAGCTGCTTGCCTATTGCAGATTCAGTCTTCCCAGCCTGGTGCAGGTCTACAATTTTGTTTCTGGTGTCCTTCCACAGCTCTTTGGTCTTCACCATAGTGGAGTTTGGAGTGTGACTGTTTGAGGTTGTGGACAGGTGTCTTTTATACTGATAACAATGTCAAACAGGTGCCATTACTACAGGTAATGAGTGGAGGACAGAGGAGCCTCTTAAAGAAGTTGTTACAGGTCTGTGAGAGCCAGAAATCTTGCTTGTTTCTAGGTGACCAAATACTTATTTTCCACCATAATTTGCAAATAAATTCTTTAAAAATCAGACAATGTGATTTTCTGGATTTGTTTTCTCATTTTGTCTCTCATAGTTGAAGTCTACCTATGATGTCAATTACAGGCCTCTCTCATCTTTTTAAGTGGGAGAACTTGCACAATTGGTGGCTGACTAAATACTTTTTTCCCCCACTGTATAAAGAAAATATTAAGGTCATGTTAATAAGAAATGATGCAGCTACAATGTTAATTATACATTTTTATTGACTCCTTTTAAAATTCAGAAAGAATTAGCATTTTATTAATATAATATAATAAAATATATATTGCCTTCTTTCTACGACAAACAAAAAGTGTCCTTTGGCATTAGACTATAAAGCAAAAAAAAAAAAAACCCATGAAATTTGCAGTAGAGGACTAGCATAAGTTTTTGTATTGCTTGTTTAAGTTGAAAAGATGCTGACAATTATTTTCAGACAGTATATCACAGAACATTTACCTGCATCTACAGTGCATTTGCTTAGGTACAGTGCACTTATCTACATTCAATAAAGATTGAACAAATGGTTACATTCTTGACAGGTATTTAACTATTAGTCACAGTTGAGTAATTTTACACTTCCTGTGAAACAGTCAGATGGATATTCCTATCAGAGGGAAAGGTCATCAGTACTAACATCCTGGAAAAACCCCTTTTGTTAGCAGATCGCCAACCATATCAAGATGCAAAGTATTTTATTAGGTCATGGATATCAGATTAGTGGGAGTCTGACGCCTGACTGTTTTCATAGGAAAATTAAGAGTACTCAGGGAAACGAGATTTAGTTATGTTGGATTTTTAATATGCTTGATCCTTTTGCTTGGCTCTAAGATGATCAATTTAAAAGGATTCTATCATTAAAAAAACGTTTTTAAACTAAAAGCACGTAGGAATAGCCTTTAGAAAGGCTATTTATCTCTTACTTTATTTTGCAGGTCAGCACCGCCATTTTTGAATTTACTTCTTTTCTTCATTATGCTAATTGTGCTCAGAAAGCACAGCGTTGTCATCGATTCCAGCGCCGCCTCTATCCTCTTACACGAGACCACCGCAAAATGGCCAACGGAGCATGCGCAGTCGGCTCTGTCCAACCCGAAGAGGAGGAGACACGTCAGGAACAGAAGACAGAGGTGGCGCTGGAATCGATGACAACGCTTTGCTGTGTGCTCTGAGCACAATTAGCATAATGAAGAAAAATTAAAAAATGTTGGTGCAGCCCTGAAACATAAAGGTAAGAGATGAATATCCTTTTAGCTTAAGAATGTTTGTTTTTTAATGATAGAATCCCTTTTAAGTGTCTTAAAATTAGCATACGGGGATAAACATTAGGGTACAGGACTGCATATTAGTTATTCGTAAATAGCCAATTTCAGACAGTTCACCTGACAGTTGGCCATGAAAATACCTCAAATGTTCATATGTGATGGCCAATGGCAGAATTGAGTTATTTTCAGACAATGGTCAACTGAAAAATGTGTTTGGCATGATTGGCTGCTTTTGCTGACCTTCATCCAAGTTAGTGGTAAATTTTGGTCTATAGGTTTTGAGTTTTAATTATGAAGAAAATAGGACATTTGGTGAAAATTTGGAAAAAATGCAATTTTCAAACTTAGAAATCCCATGCCTTTTCATATAGATAGTCATACTACCCAAATTATTTCATAAATATAATTTACCATATCTCTGATTTCTGTTGACATTAAACTTCAATCAACCTTTAATTTTTTTTTGGATATTATAAGGCTTATAACTCAAAAAGAAGTTTGGCTGTAAACTGATGTATGGGCATACAGCATGACACAGAAGGGAAGAAGCACTATGGGGATTTTGGAGGGCAGATTTTACTGGAATCATTTTCTGGTGCTATGTTGCATTTGCAGAGTCCCTGAGTCTCAGAACAGTGTAAATTCCCAACATATGACCCCCATTCTGGAAACTAGACCCTTCAAGAAATTAATCAAGGGGTCTAGTGAAAATTTTGATCCCACATGTGTTTCATAAAATTGAGCAGTAAATTTGGAACATGACATATTTTTCAAATAAAATGTTGCTTTAACCCCTATTTTTTCATTTCTTCAAGGGGTTAGAGGATAAAATGCAGCCACAATTTAAGCAATTTCTCCCCATTATGGAAATGCCCCACTTGTGGATGTAAACTGCTGTACGAGTACAATGTGGTTACCCAGAATGGACAGCATGCTATTTGGAGGGAAGATTTTGCAGAAATAGTTTTTGGGCACCAAAAACAGTGCCCCTGGAATACCCCTGTGATGATTCTGCTTAAATATGGCTATAATTCAGAGCTGTATTTTGGTCTCTGGGTAGCGTATTTCTCTCTAGTTCCATTTACTCATAATGTGCGCAGCTATAAGCCTAGGTGTATATTGGCAGTAGTAGCACCATTGTAACAATAGGGCTTTGTATCCATCACAGCAGGACTCCATTGTATTCATACACAGCCCTGAATGATCAAAGAAACATGCATTGTCTAGTCTGCACTGTAGATCAGATATGGCTGATAACATTGTATCATTCCACTTGGTCTCAGCTCTTTGCAAAGAATCTGGACTTGAGTGCAATATTCAATCAGACTTGCTGCCGCCGATGACCTCATTTTGGGAGGTGGCATAAAGGGTATATAAGATGAGGTAAGAGGCAATGGGAGGAGATTTTGGGCTGAGACCATCACAGACTACAGAGTGGTTACAGACAGACCATGAGGAGATTGGGCTGAGACTACAAGAGTTTACTGAGAGACTGTGATGAGAGCATGCAGGCTGGAATATACTGTGATGCCACATGCTAGGAGTTAATTCCACATGCTAAGCAGCCTCCACTGGGTATTCACACATGACAGAGCATGTGTGAGTGTTGGATTATAGAGCCACATCAAGGAGATGCGTGGTAAAGTAATTATTTCAATGTTATTCCCTTTTTATTTTTATTGTACTGTATATTGTAACTAGTAACTGTTAATGCTTGCATACATCTGCATATCTGTTCTGAACTGCATGTGTTAGATGTTAATACCGACCCATTTAGGGGTTAATAAATATATAAAATTTAGAAAGCTTGTCTTGTATTTATCTTGTGAACCAGGCACTCACTGGCGGTGAGTGTGGTTTTTATATGAAAGAAGACTCAGGTGTGGCCACAGCGGTGTTGGCGCACTGAGGATCTTTCACAACCCCAACTAATGACCTCAGTTTGAAAACTAGACCCCTTAAGACATTTATCAAGAGGTATAGTGATCATTTGTACCCCACAGGTATTTCATTCATTTATTTTCCAGAAATTGATGCATGGCAGAGGTTGGAAAGTAAATCTGTGAGGAGTACATCACAGTATAATGATATACCAGGCAAATAAATGAAAAAATTAGTAATCCATGGATGTACAGTGCTGGCCAAAAGTATTGGCACCCCTGTAATTCTGTTAGATAATACTCAATTTCTTCCAGAAAATGATTGCAATCACAAATGCTTTGGTAATAATATCTTCATTTATTTTGCTTGCAATGAAAAAACACAAAAGAGAATGAAAAAAAAAGTCAAATCATTGATCATTTTACACAAAACTCCAAAAATGGGCTGGACAAAAGTATTGGCACCCTCAGCCTAATACTTGGTAGCACAACCTTTAGACAAAATAACTGCGAACAACCGCTTCCGGTAACCATCAATGAGTTTCTTACAATGCTCTGCTGGAATTTTAGACCATTCTTCTTTGGCAAATTTCTCCAGGTCCCTGAGATTTGAAGGGTGCCTTCTCCAAACTGCCATTTTGAGATCTCTCCACAGGTGTTCTATGGGATTCAGGTCTGGACTCATTGCTGGCCACTTTAGAAGTCTCCAGTGCTTTCTCTCAAACCATTTTCTAGTGCTTTTTGAAGTGTGTTTTGGGTCATTGTCCTGCTGGAAGACCCATGACCTCTGAGGGAGACCCAGCTTTCTCACACTGGGCCCTACATTATGCTGCAAAATTTGTTGGTAGTCTTCAGACTTCGTAATGCCATGCACACGGTCAAGCAGTCCAGTGCCAGAGGCAGCAAAGCAACCCCAAAACATCAGGGAACCTCCGCCATGTTTGACTGTAGGGACAGTGTTCTTTTATTTGAAGGCCTCTTTTTTTTTCCTGTAAACTCTATGTTGATGCCTTTTCCCAAAAAGCTCTACTTTTGTCTCATCTGACCAGAGAACATTCTTCCAAAAAGTTTTTGGCTTTCTCAGGTAAGTTTTGGCAAACTTAGAACTTGTTTGGATGTTAGTCGAGGTTCTTTAGCCACCATCCGCACAATCTTTCGTTGAAATCTCTCGTCAATTTTTCTTTTCCGTCCACATCTAGGGAGGTTAGCCACAGTGCCATGGGCTTTAAACTTCTTGATGACACTGCGCACGGTAGACACAGGAACATTCAGGTCTTTGGAGATGGACTTGTAGCCTTGAGATTGCTCATGCTTCCTCACAATTTTGCTTCTCAAGTCCTCAGACAGTTCTTTGGTCTTCTTTCTTTTCTCCATGCTCAATGTGGTACACACAAGGACACAGGACAGAGGTTGAGTCAACTTTAATCCATTTCAACTGGCTTCAAGTGTGATTTAGTTATTGCCACCACCTGTTATGTGCCACAGGTAAGTAACAGGTGCTGTTAATTACACAAATTAGAGAAGCATCACATGATTTTTCAAAGGGTGCCAATACTTTTGTCCACCCCCTTTTTTATGTTTGGTGTGGAATTATATCCAATTTGGCTTTTTGACAATTCTTTTTGTGGTTTTCCATTGAAGACAAATTAAATGAAGATATTATTACCAAAGCATTTGTGATTGCAATCATTTTCTGGAAGAAATTGAGTATTATCTGACAGAATTGCAGGGGTGCCAATACTTTTGGCCAGCACTGTATAGTACAATCTGAAGAAGTCCTGCCTGCACAGGATAGGTTTTTTTGGGGCAGTTGTCCCACTGATAAATGGTTTCCTTCCTTATCCCCCTTTTGAAACACTTTTTGGGCCTTCCCTTTATTTCCAGTTTGTGGGACTTTACTTGGAAAATGTTGCACTGGTAAAATACGAGCACCATCAATTTCCAGAAGTACTGGGGCCCTGACATTCCTGCTCCCCAAATATTCGGGTAATAATAACTACCCCCTAAAACTGAAGATATTTTTCTGTCCTGCCTGCACATTGTGATAGCACCTAAGCATTATACTTTGCCATCAGTACGATGTCTACGACCAGCTTTTTGTACTACACTGTTGATTTTCTCATGGAGCTATACGGCTTCAGGACTTGGTCAGATAGATCAACCCATTCCAAGTACGTATTATAGGCCAGGATGCAGTCTGGGTTGGGGTAGTGCTACTGGTACTGTGTAAAGGGATAGGGGTGCTATGGTTACCAAGAACTGTGGTCATTGCAAGGTCATCCCTCTTGTCCTTATACTTGACCAACAGGATGTTCTCATTGTAGAGTGCCCTGCTCTCACCCTCAGGGTTGCCCAACCTGTGTCCTAGGGAGACCTCTTTAATTTCCTCAGTTCCAGAGGAACTGCAGCTTGTGCAAAAATCAAAGATTGCCAAGACCTGTACCCTAATGTGTAGCCCCATATGCTAATTTTAAGAAACTTAAGTTAATCATCTCAGAGCCAAGCAAAAGGATCAAGCATATTAAAAATCCAACATAACTAAATCTTGTTTCCCTGAATCGGGCCTGCTTTAACCATAGGCCCAGTGGTGCATCCATCCTCTGCCCCAGATCAAGTGGGACAGTCCTGCATTTCGGGTGCTGTTCTGGGCAGCAGGCAGTGATTTCAACGATGTGTCCTTAGGGCACAGTTAGAGGTTGAATACAATAGTGGAGATTGGAGCCTTCGGCTGATGATGACTATGGCAGGGAAGCGCAACAAGCGCCGAGCCACAGACATCATTACAGCCAGAGCCTGCAGGTTTGTGGTAACAGGGTTAGGGGAGAATTGTGTGTTGTTTTTTTTTTTTTTTGTTTTGTTTTTTTTTTCTTTCTTTTTCTTTGTAACATTTGAGGGGGTCTTATGTGGAGCTTGGGCAGGGGCAATTAAATTACATGCAGGGGGGGCTCACTTACAAAAACTTTGAAAAGGACCCCTAATCTGTTAAAACAACCCTGCACAAGACCCCAGAATATTTTCATCTCTACTGCATTTATGGGGGTCCAAGCATATGAAGAGGTGGCGGTTTATTCAATAAATTACTAGGCATATACATAATTTTTTTTTTTTTTTTTTCTATTGTGTCCAAGGGTGCTTGGTGAACATTTTTGTAATCTACTTAACCTATCTAACATCCTGTAATCATTGCAGCGTGTAGAACTGAAGCATTTACTAAAGGGAGGATGGTCACTCTAAATGGCTGTATCACTGGTTTTATACCACCTAGAAAAATGGTTTTGGCATCACAAAAAAGCAGAGATTCTCTGAGGTTTCAAATGCTGTATGTTGTACTAATTCTAAAATAACTAGAGATATCACTAGTTAAAAATACTGTCGGGAAAGTGATTTTTATATGGAGCATTTCAAATTCCCAACACTGTTGTTTAACTAGTTATATCTCAGGTTCTTTTATAGCTAGTGACCTCCCCCTCCTTTGGTAAATGCTTCAGCTCTATATGCTGGCAATACAAATGTGTACAGATAGTAACACCTCAGTTGCAGGTTTGCTAAGGAGAATTGTTAGTCTGTTTTTTATATTAAAAAAAAAAAAGTTGGATAGGTTAATTAAGTATATTACACAAATGTTCCCCAAACACCACAAAATAGAAAAAATAAAATAAAATGTGAGTTACAATTGTAAATGTATGATAAAATATATCCTCCCGTCAGCGGCTGACAGCTACAATTTATGGCTACTTGATTTGCACATTGGACTTGTGTAATCTTTCCGGATTAGTTTTAGAAAGTGCTATTAAATATTGAATGGGGTGGGAACATACAATACCAGCATCAGTGTTAAAGGAAACCAAGGAAGGAAGTATGCAGCTAGATGTCTGAATAGGTGTACAGCAAGTAATGGGATACCGGCCTGTTAGTCATTAATGAGTGATCACTGATCTCCTTTTCCTATTTGGTTTCACTTGTATGCTGACATGACTCTGGCCAGTAAAAAGCAATGTAGCCTTCTGCAGAAACTTTTTTAGCAGATTTTTTTTTCCTATTTGGAAAAAAAGAAACTTTGATTTTTTTTAAAGGAGGTTTTCTAGGATTTAAAGGGTTGTCCGGGATGAAATAAAAATTAACCCCTAAACTAAACTCCCTCCGCCCACCTAACTTCTAATTTACTTTTATTAAAAAAACTCTATAATTACCCATATGCCTGGGGTGTGTACCTGGGTCATGTGACCGCCCCAGGCACACTTTCTGATAATCCGATGACGTTCCATTTCGCCGTTTCCAAAACAGAATTGTCACCATTACTTCCCCCCATCCCCAAACTCCATCTCCGGGAATGGCTCCTCCACCCCTCCTCCTCTGTGCCAGCGCTTGCGCAGTCTGGAGGTGCCTGCAGCGCATGCGCAATAGAGTTGGCACTCTCTAGAGGCGTCTCCAGCCTGCGCAAAGTGAAAGAAAAGGAGGAGCCGTCTCCACGAGAGGAAGACAGGTAAGTATGATGCGGTAGGAGGGAGTGGGTGGGCTGAGTCAGTTACTTGGGAAGGGCTAGTAGTGGGTGGGATAGCTAGGGAGACATGGAGGGGATGTAATGGAGTGAGAGGGGGGCAGTGAGAGGGAGGTAGTGTGGAAGGTACACAGGAAGCTACACAGCAGGAAGCTAAACCATGTAAACAAATGCAGAAGATGCAAGGAGCTCCCAGAGAAACCCAGAAATCACTCAAAACACTGCTAAAGGTATTTGGGTGCACTTATTAACCCATTAATAGCACTAACAGACCTTTTTTTAAAAAAATAATAAATTTTACCCGGAAAACCCCTTTAACAATTGGTGGCCTATTTCTGGTGGATATCAGTAGAGGTCTGACTCCTGCCACCTCACTGCTGTTTGAAGGGTCCATTGCACTTGTGTGAGTGCTGCAGCTTCTTCATTATGTATCATGCATTTTGTAGTGGCTGTGGTGCTGCTGTTTACTGCATCTGTGACCCATTAAAGTGCATGGGACAGAAATCTTAGCAATCTCTCCCCCTCTCTCTAAAGTAGGATTAAGATGTTTTCTATAATTTTTCCATGCATGCACAATACTTCCACTAAAAATTTTTTTCTACCAATTAGATGGTATTTTATGCACCTTTTATTGGCAGGGGAGATACAGTCTGCTAGATTTAATCTCTGGCTTTTTCAAGCATCTAAGCCTCAAGAAAGTATTGTGGCATCTTATCTATATTACATAGCCTCCCAAGCAGTGTTTGCTCATTTGTGGATAGATTTGGATTTAAGCAACACTGCCAGTCAGCCAGTGTCCTTAACATCTGTGAGAGCCTTACTATCTTGTACAGGTGAAAACCCCCACACTATATGTTCTGTCCCCGATTAAGACTATTGCCTGAGCCTGGCAAATTTGTTTTGCAGTGCTAAAGGGATTTTTCAACTCCTATGCTCTCTGAGGAGCCCCTGGGGCTGAAACCACACTAATCTCTACCTGGAATGTTGCTGTGGAAGATGTCATGTTTCAGGGACAACTCCTTTCTTGTAATACGGGTTTCCTACACTTCTATGAAATTGTGGTTCATCATGGACTCATGAGAAATTCTTTTATTGTCTCCAAGTGCAACACACTTTTATGGTACAATCAGCTCCCTGGCCCTTTGTAAGTTGGAGGCTCTCCTTGGGACTTTTAACCTTCCATAACTTTGCACACAGGCTTATGCTTTCCTGTAGTCTGCCAGGCCTAGGCTCTTTGTCAGGGCCACTGCGGGGTGGCGAGATGAGGTCCCTCATGTGACAGATGAAGAATGGAGGTGAAGTCTTAAACTATACCTCTTTTGGTAGAAGGTGGCGACATTCCTACACAATCACTTTGACATCCGTGAATTCTTGCTCCCAGGTGTGTTTAATGGGTGTTATCGTTGACGTGGTGTAACACTACTATAAGATTTTCTCTTAATTTACTTTGATTTTTGCTTGGAAAATTATTATTGGTGGCGAATTCAGGTGACCTGCAGGCATCTCAAATAGACAACTATACAAAATAATAGGATAGGAATTGTCAGCCATATATTAATCAAGAAGTTAGATCAGATAATTGGATCCTTTTTCCTCTCTCTCCCAGGGTGGGAGGGGGTGGGCATCCCACCACCATTGACTGACTGGGTTTTTAATACGTCAGATACAGGGTCCAATCTGAATTTTATTAATTTGAAAATCAAAAGGTAAGTTTTACTATACTGTGCATAATTCTAATTGGTGCTATATAAGGGAACATTTGCTGCCAATAGACAAAATGCATATGTAACTGTAGGGAAACGTTTAAAGGACAATTATGATAATAAATATGTCCGTTCTACCAATTGATGAACGTAGATGGTAAATGCCCCCGTAAATTTGAAAAGGTTTGCTGGATTGAGATGTTTGAGACCACATAGTAGATTACTACTACTTGCGTTTGGTGTTGGCGGTTTACCTTCTAAGGTATGAGGTTTACATTTTACAGTATAGAATTGAGTAATATGCACAAAGCAAGACATCAAGGAGATGTTCATGACAATCGTCTATCAATAAACAGTCTATACAGTATCAGTCAAAAGTCTGGACATACCCTTCAATTACATGGCTTGGTTTTTTGTCTTTTTTGTTTCTACATTGTGGATTGGAAACATGAAAGCTGTGAAGAAAAATACATGGAATTAAGTAGTAAACAAAAAAGTGTTAAAGAAACCAGGATATGTTTTATATTTTAGATTCTTTGCTTTGACAGGTTGCACATTTTCAGCTTGGCATTCTCTCGATCATATTCATGAGGTAGTAAATTGGAATGGTTTTCCAACAGTCTTGAAGTTGTTCCTAGAGCTGCTGTGCACTTGCTGGCTGCTTTTCCTTCACTAGGCAGTCCAACTCATCACTGTTTCACTTTCCAAAAAGAATTGAATAAAAACTGATGAAAAATGCAATAAGGTATCAATAAAAAGTACAACTTGTCCCACAAAATAATTAAAAATAAAAAACATTCCACAGCTTCCACCTGTGTTCATCACCATGACCATGGACTGATTTTTATCCACTGGAAGTAAGCAGAATGAATGACAGCAAGCAGAGATCTAGAAATCCGCGAGGAATTGACATAAGTACATTAGAAAATTGTATAACTTTTTGCATTATTTACAAACAACATTTGTCTCTCAATACTGCTGAAAGTGGACAACCCCTTTTAATAAATTTTGCAGATATAGATAGAGATATAGATATATATCTAATATTATTTTTTTTTTTTGGTTGGCCAGTTACTATTTGTGGGGAACAGTAGGTATCCTAATATTAATGTAAAGAGTTAGTGTCTAAGTTCTGAGCCTTGTGTTTTTGTTTTTATATTTTGCTTTGGGCCTGTAGACAATCGTTTTGTTATATTTAAAGTGTATTTTCAGGTGAATTATCGTTAATATAATTGGGATCAAAGCATTCATACAAAAAATTTTCAAACCATGTGAAAGGGCCATGATAAACTCTAAGACTAAGGCCCTATGTTGCTGTAGAAGCGCAGCGGAAAAAAAAAAAAAACTGTGTTAGGCCGGGGCCCCACAATGCGCTTCCGCTGCGGTTCTTTCCACAGCGTTGTTTTTGCTGCATCTCGCTAAGTGGGCCCTTAGCCTTATACTGTACCAGCAAAGTGATTCCATTAATCTCATCCACACATTGCAGGAAAAAAAGGGCTGCAGAAAAGTTGTGCAGCAAGTTCATTTTAACTGCAAAATCACAAGTGTTTTGTCCTATAGATTTAATAGGCAGAGGTAAATGCAGCAAAACTCAATGCAGCAAAAATGCTGAGGATAAAAAAAAACTCAACACGTTTTCAGTTTTTTTTTTTTTTTTTTTTTCCGCAGTGTTTTTTCTGCATTTCTCTCCATAGGGCCTTAGCTGGGCCGCAGCACAAAAGCGCTGCGGGAAAAAGTGGCAGCAATGCATCGCAGTTTTTCCCAGAAAGTTCCTGCTTCAATTATACCTATAGGGTATAGGCGTTTCCATAGGTATAATTGACATGCTATGATTTTAAAACGGCAACTGTTTTGGAAATTGCAGTGTGTCTGCTGCATGTATTTTCCCACAATGTGTGGATGAGATTCGCTAGAATCCTATCCACTTTGCAGGGATTGTAAAACGCAGCGTTCTTTTTTGCAGAGTTTCCACCATGTAGGGCCCTGACCTAAAGCAGATTTTTCTAGATTAAACAAAAGAAAGCTGAGCTTTATCAGTTGCTATTGTCAATAAGGTCAGGTGCAATTGATAAATCTCTCACTATGTTTGCTAAATAAAAGCCAGAGAAACAAATGTGAACACTTACCAAATTTTACTTTAAAATATTGATGCTTTCTTTTTTCTCTCCTGTAAAGTCTACTAGGATATTTTACTTTGCTCTTTAGTTACACATGAACTTGTACTTACAGGAACAGGCTGCTGCACGTGCCTTTTAAACACTATCAAGTCAGCTGCTCAGATTGGCTGTTGAAGGTTATCTGTGGCGGGGTAGAAATCCGTACTGTCTATGCCTCACATCGGAAAGCCAAGGCTTGCCTTATCTCGCGTATCAGCTGTGTACGGGCAGGTACAAGGTTCCACATCCGTGGAGTAGATGATGATGGACACGTTTCTAACTTTGTGGAAACAGAGCAGGTATTCTAACACTATTTTAATTCCACTCCATATACAACAAACATAACAGTACAAGATGATAATATACATTTTCCTGTGTAGTTTTTAATCCAAACCAGCATAATTCTTCTTATTTCTCCCACAGAAGTATACATAGTAGTATTCCTAAATGTCCTGGTATTTATATATTAAAGGGAACCTGTCAGCAGGAAAATCAGTATGAATCTGACATTACCTTGTAGTGCAGCTTCTACGCTTTCCAAAGATACCTTTCTTATTCTGCATGGCAGCTTTTTATGAAAATCATTTTTTTATTTTTTTTTTTTATTCTTATGCAAAAAGAAAGGCTTTAGGGGCGTTTCTTCTCTTGCCAGGCAAAATGTCACTATGTGGAAGATGTTACTTAAGCAATGGGGGCCATACATGGGCGGCAGTTAGGGGCTATTATCTAGAGCAGAGAGGAAGAAATGAAGAAACACCCATAAAGCCCTTTTTAGCTCCTTTGCAGAAGAATAAAATCCTGATTTTCATGAAAATGGAGCTGCAGTGCAGAAAAATAAAAGCATCTTTGGAAAGTGTAAAAGCAGCTCTACTGCCATTAGTTTGATACAGATTTTTCCTGTTAACAGACTCACTTTAAAATATACTACTTGATTTAAGATTTTTACTTTGCAGCATTTACATGGAGGTTTATGTAGGTATCATAAAGGACTACTAAACTGAAAGCGTAAAGAGCTTCTAAAAAAAAATCTGCATATTTCAAATGTGTTTTACCGGTGGCAAAATTTGTTCTGCTAAGGATTGGATTATGGAGGAAGATATTTTTCCTGTTTTAATATTCCTAATTTCCCCAGCCTTGTCTGACTACTTGCAAAGGAAAAAAAGATGTAGTTCAGCAAATAAGATAGACCTCACACTTATGGTGGGTTCACACAACCTTTATTTAATGTCTGCTCATCTCATCCATCATAGGATGAGAGAAATGAACATTTAAAAGACAAGTCCCCTCAGTTGAGTTGTACATCTGCATTCACCCCCATGAAAAAAAACGAGCAAAAAAAAAAACATAACTGACAATTTCTTCTGTCATGTTTGTTTACTTTTGTAATGGAAGAAATAGTCCTGTATGCAGGACTTTTTTCTTTTGTCACAAAAGTAAACCAACATAACAGAAGAAAGTGTCCATCATGTTTTTTACATTATAGTTAATGGGAACGGACACAGGCAGAGGAGCTCCGTCTGTTCCCTTACTCTACTACCATTAAAGTAGTATGATGGATGACAGCAACGGACAAACATACCATTTGGCTTTTATTAGGAAACTTCTTTATGGGTGGAGAAACAAAACGTAGCTTGAGTTCCTTTCTTTTACCTGAGACTCATTTTGATATACTTTCAGTTGTGAGCCATAACCAATATTCACCAATAACCAACAACCAAAAACTAATATTCTGACAGCTTTTGATTTTCTGGCATCATTTGTGTCATTAAATGGGTATACCACGAAACATATACTGTCTCTCCAGTTCTCAGTATCTGTGGAAGTCTCAGCAGTCAGACACCCACCAATCACTCATTTACCCTCCATCCAATTGATTGCGGATGGAGATAATAGATTTTGTAATATAATTTATTAATACATTTTGGCTACTTTATGTGAAATCCTGCCATTCTTTATTTTTTCTCTATTGAGAGATGGAATTTATATACTGCCTTTACTAGGTGCAAGGGGTGCACTCGTGTAATGCTGGAGGGGGTTACATAAGACAATTATAGCTTGAGCTATAAGCTATAGCTTTGGTGTCATATGAAAGATGAGATTCTTAATTTTGCAATCCTATTTGTATTTCCAAAGATTTCCCCAGTTAAAAATACAGTCTGGGTTGGGAGCAGCTGCATATAAATATGCCATGCCCAACTGTGTTTTCAACTGGTGATATGTCTGAAATTGTTACAGGTTGAACGAAGATCTGGTCTTATGAAACCAAAAGCACCTTTCTAGGTTTTTTAATGCCTAAGATATGTATTGCATTGTACAAGAGCCTGTACACCCATACACCTAGTGAAAGCAGTATACAGCTCCCAATAGAGAAACAAGAGACAGAAATAAATAAGTGCATGATTTGACAGAAAGGAGCCAATATTTGTTAATGAAGTATATTACAAAGCGTATTAATGACACAAATAGCAGAAAATCAAAAGTTGTTTGAAAGTTTAGTTACACTTTAACACCATACTGTTGTTTTAGGGAACTGATAACACAGCATCTGGGACATAGTTGGCCTTGTGTAAAATTTTTGTCTGCTAGTTGGAAGAAGCATGTTTTTGTCCATGAATTTTTTTTTTTTCTAAATATGACCTTTGCCTGGTTAGTTTAAATGAGCAGTGGTCAATATGGACTATTCACCAGATGATTGTTCATTCAATGGGTGTTCATCCATAAACCTACTACTAGATAATATTTATGGCCACAATAAGCACACTTTCATGTGGTCAGTATTTATAATTCAAAACCAGGAGTGGGACCTACAGAAAGAAAAACTATATTGGAAAGATATGTACGTCTTCTGTGTTTTGGACTCACTCCTGAAGTTGGCGTACAAATACTGATGCAGAATACTGATGCAGAATACTGACCAAATACTGCCACTCTAAAAGTAACCTTAGATACCTGACAAACTGGAAGAGTTCTTTGGTCACCATGTAAATGCCATTCAGTTGTGCAGCTGTGTGACAGTAGAGTGAAGATAAACTAGTACCCATCAGGATTGTAAAAGCAGATACTGTGTACATATAGAGAAATCACCTGGAATTACTGGTAGTTTTACAGTAATGGGGAAGCATTTGCATAGATAGCTAATGTATTATGTAGGTTTAACTTTCAGGTGGAATTATACTGTGGATGACATCAGATCTATTACTGTTTGCTAAACCATTTAGTAACATGAATTTCTCTGTCTTATGTAAATCCATCTGCTTGCAAATACAGAGGCATTGTTAGGATTTACTATTAATAGGACACCTTGACATTGTGGCTTTTGCTGCTAAGTCAAGTCTGTGGATCATATAAACATCAGTGTTTTGAGATCTGATACAGCAGGTGACCTGAAGGAACTGATGCAGTTCTGAAACTTACTAAACGTGGTCTGTCTTGTAGTTTTCTTCCTGTTTTCCAGGAAGTAATGGACAGATTTGGTACATGGTTGCCAACATGTATATATTCATAGGGTCTGATCACATGCATGTATTTTTTAAACTCGTTTTATTGAAAATTGCGTATCAGACACAAGAAAAGGAATCAAAACATATACATAACATGTTGCGCACCAGAAAACGAGAATTTAAATGTAAATTCACTCAACACACCACATCCCACCTCGCCAGGCCCTCGTCCCACCGGACCCCACAACTCAGACTCGGTACAGAGAGGATATAATCAGGACATGCACAATACAGTATACATCAGTTATCATGTACAAAACATGCAGTCAATAATAATAATAATAATAATAATAGTCCTTTAATAGTCCCACAATGGGGAAATTCAGTGTGTTACAGCAGCAAAGATAAGCAGATACAAATACAAATACAACATGTACAGGAATGTTCCAAGGTGAGAGGCATTACATTAATAGCAGACAGACAGATAGGACGTAGCAGAGGAGGGGGGGGGGATTTGACAGGCAGAGAGATATTTCAGTTCTCTGTGTGTAATGATCTCCGCTTAGGTCAGTGTTGGTTGTACAGCCTAACCGCGGTGGGGAGTAAAGACTTCCGATAGCGCTCCTTCTCACACCTAGGGTGGAGCAGTCGGTCACTGACAGTACTGCTCAGCGCGATCACAGTCTCATGCATGGGATGGGACTTCTTCTTCTGCATGGAGCTCACCACAGACAGTATCCTTCTGTCACCCACCACCTGCACTGGGTCCAGTGGGCTCCCCAGGACAGAGCTGGCCCTTCTAATCAGCTTGTCAAGTTTATTTCTGTCCCTGGTTGATATACTGCTCCCCCAGCAGGCCACTCCAAAGAAGATGGCTGATGCCACTACCGAGTTGAAGAAAGTTCTAAGAAGTGCCCCCCGGATTCCAAAGGCTCTCAGTTTCCTAAGCAGGTAGAGCCTGCTGTGGCCCTTCCTGTACAGGGCCTCCATATGATCTGCCCAGTCCAGCTTATTATTAAGGAGCAAACCCAGGTACTTATAGGTGTTCACAATCTCGATGCCCGTCCCCAGGATGTCCACTGGATTTGGAGGGCATCTGCCTTTGCGGAAGTCCACCACCATCTCCTTGGTCTTCCCCGCGTTAATCTTCAGGTGGTTCCGGTGGCACCAGTCCACAAAATCCTGGTTCAGTTCTCTGTACTCCCTGTCATCATCATCTGTGATGAGACCCACTATTGCAGAGTCGTCAGAATACTTCTGTAGGTAGCAGCTGGATGAGTTGCACCTAAAATCTGCAGTGTACAGTGTGAAGAGGAAAGGGGCGAGAACCGTACCCTGAGGTGCCCCCGTATTACAGATCACGGTACCTGACACACAGTCTCAGGCTCTCACGTATTGAGGTCGATTTGTGAGGTAGTCTAGGATCCAGTTGGAGAGGTGGTGGTCCACTCCAGCAAGGCCCAGCTTGTCCCTCAATAACCTGGGCTGTATGGTGTTAAAAGCACTGGAGAAGTCAAAGAACATTATTCTCACTGTGTTCCCTGGTTTCTCCAGGTGAGACAGAGCCCTGTGCAGAAGGTGGATGATGGCATCATCTACCCCAATGCCCGGCCGATAAGCAAACTGGAGGGGGTCCATAGCGGGGCTCACTAGAGGGCGGAGATGTGTGAGAACCAATCTCTCCAAGATCTTCATCAGGTGGGATGTCAGTGCTACAGGTCTGTAGTCGTTGAGGTCCATAGGGTGAGGTTTCTTTGGAACTGGTACCACACAAAGATTTCCATAATTCAGGGACTATTTCCTGCCTCAGGCTCATATTATACATATATGTAATTATACCACACAGCTGGTCCCCGCAAGTCTTAATTAGCCTTGCACTGATGTCATCTGGCCCTGCGGCTTTCCTCGCCTTGATCTTTTTCATCTCCTTCCTCACCTGGGCCCGTGTGAAGGTCAGACTGTGGCCAGATAAAGACGGATTTCTGGATTTACTGGTCTGTTGGGAAGTGGCCGCATGGGGAGAAGTCATTGTGGTGGGGGAAGCTGAAGGACATACTGGGGTGGGAGGAGCTGGTGTGTGATCAAATCTGTTGAAGAATAGGTTTAGTTCATTAAGCCAATTAACATCTGCCTCAATCTGGCAGACAGACTGTTTATGACCCGAAATTGACTTAAGCCCCTCCCAGACCCCCCTTATGTCTTTTCTTTCCATTTGCTTTTCCATTTTTTCTTTATAACTGGCTTTTCCCTGCCTGATTTGATGCCTCAGCTCCTTTTGTACTTCCCTCAACCCCTCCTTATCTCTTGTCCTGAATGCCATCTTTTTCTCCTTAAGTAGTGTTTTTATATCAGAATTAATCCATGGTTTGTTGTTGGAGAAGCACCTCACCACTTTTGTGGGTACTGTGTTGTCCACACAAAAATTAATGTAGTCTGTTATGCAGTGTGTGAGTCCTTCTATATCTTCTCCATAAGAATCCTGCAGCACTTCCCATGCGGTTGTGTCAAAACAATCCCTCAGAGCCTCATCACTCTCCTCGGACCATATCCTCACTGTGCGGGTGACAGCTGGTTCTCTACGTACAAGTGGCTTGTACACAGGTCGGAGATGTACTAGGTTGTGATCCGATCTCCCCAGGGGCGGTAGGGCTGATGAGTTATATGCCTCCCTCACGTTGGCAAAGAACAAGTCCAGTGTTTTGTTGTCTCTTGTGTGGCAGGTTACATACTGTGTGAAACTGGGCAGTGTGGATGATGGAGAGGCATGGTTGAAATCACCCGACAGAAGAAAGATGTTTGAACTGTAACTGGCTCAGCGTGGCTTGTAGGACCTCGCAGGCAGTGTCAGCTTTCGCAGAGGGGGGGACATACGCAGCTATCACGATGACATGTGATAGTTCCCTTGGTAGGTAGAAAGGTCTCATGCTCACAGCTAATAGTTCAATGTCCTTACAGCAAGTTTGCTCCTTAATCACAATGTGCCTAGGATTACACCATCTATTATTCACAAACATTGCCAGCCCTCCTCCTTTCCTCTTACCGCTCTCCCTTGTCCTGTCTGCCCGAAGGAGTTTAAAACCATCCAAGGAGACCAGAGGGTCAGGAGTAACTTCAGTGAGCCAAGTCTCTGTAAGTAGCATCATGCTGCACGCCCGAAACTCCTGATGATGCCTGGTGAGAGCTGTTAGTTCATCCATCTTGTTTGCAAGAGATCTCACATTGCCCATGATGATGGAGGGAACAGCTGGTCGGTAACGCCTCTTTTTAATCCTCTGAAGAGTTCCTGCTCTGCATCCCCTCACCCGCTTTTTCTTTCTCCAAATCTCACGGGGTATGTGTGACCAGATGGTATGCCATCCTGCTGTGTCTCTGAGCTGCAGAATTTCCTCTCTTGTATAGACAAAACGAGTCATAGAAAGAAAAATAAGATAGAGAGTCTCAGAGCTGCTGTAGCTGGCAGCCACTCCAGCGGCGCCATCTTGGGGAAAAAAAAAAAAAAAAAAAAAAAGTCAAAGGTAACAACAAGGATACTCTCCAAAATGAGAGGTCGTGGATACTCCCGGTGTCTCGCACCCCTCACGGCATGAGTAAATGAATGGCAGAACGCAATGAGGGAGCCGTATATTGGGTTACCAGAGAATTGCACCATGCTCCCCACACCTTATGGAATTTCTGAGGGCACCCTCTCCCTTTATACACAATCTGGTTATAAGGAAGAACAGTATTAACAAGTTTCTTCCACTGAGATACTGATGGGGGTTTCGGAGCCATCCATCGCAGTGCGATAGCTTTCCTAGCATAAAATAAAGACTCCCTCAAAAGGATTCTAACATGGTGTTGCCATAATTCTTCATCTAATACACCGAAAAGGCATATCTCTGGGGTTAATGGTATAGGTTTAGCCAGAACTTCCACCAGGAGATCCACGACCCCTTTCCAAAAACATTGTATGATCGGACATTCCCAAATCATATGCCAAAAGTCTGACTGTACACAAGGGCACCTAAGGCATCCTGGGTTGGGCAGACGTCCCATTTTGTAGAGACGGGAAGGTGTCAAGTAACATTGGTGTAGAATATATGTTTGAATCAGTTTGTTGTTAGCTGAAGGTGACACATGTTGAGGAGATTCAAGGATGTCTTGAAACATCTCATTTGTGAGAGTTGGGATATTGATGCACCACCGCGTCAGGGCCGGGGCGTCCAATGTGGATATCTTGGCCTGTATCAGATGTGCATATAAAGTAGATATCAAACCCCCAGGGCCCTGTGAGCGAAGTATGCCGATAAGCGGATACTCAGATATATTGTCCAATCGATCCGGGAACTGAGAAGAGAGTGCATGTCTAATCTGTAGATATCTAAAGAACTGTGTTCTAGGGATGCCATAGGAGGAGCTCAGCGAGTCAAATGTTTTAAAAACACCTTGTATATACAGGTCACTGAGAGAGGACACGCCATACTGCGACCAGGCCCGGGCGCCAGGCAGGGCAAATAACGTCGGCAGACCAGGGTTGTGCCAAAGCGGGGTCTCCGCAGGTATATCAGAATAGGCGGACACCTTTTTCGCCTGACGCCAGACCTGTCCAGCCAGGGTATGGATGGGCAACAATCTCCCCCTGAACATGGCCGGGTGTTCCAACACCGGCCACAAATTACGCAAACCCAGGTGGTGAGCCAGATATGCCTCGGACCCCGGTAGGGAATCAGATGAGAGCCACTTCCTAATAAAATGGAGCTGTCCTGCTAGGTAGTAAAGAAACAGATCAGGGAGTGATGTGCCCCCGAGCTGCTTCGGTCGTTGTAGAGATGACAACCTAAGCTTAGATCTAGAGTTTCCCCATATAAAGGAGATAATGAGGGAGTCCATTTGTTTAAAAAATCTAAGGGGCACGGACACAGCAGAATGGCTTATAGCATATAGACATTTGGGTAGTACTATCATTTTAACAAGGTTGATTCTACCAGCCACCGACAAAGGCAGTGTAGCCCAAAGATTAAACTTAACCCTAAAGTGCGAGATGAGTGGAAAAATGTTCTGTTCCAAAAAACACCTATGGTCCCTAGATATAAAGATGCCCAGATATTTGCAAGTTGAGACTGTAGTCAATCCACATACCACATTTCCCTCAGCTACACTTGATGCGCGGCCAATATGCATGTATGAGGACTTAGTCCAATTGGTTCGCAGGCCAGAATAATTACCAAATTCGTCAATTATAGCCATGGCTCTGGGCAGGGACCGGGAGGGGTCGCTCATAAACAGGAGTAAGTCATCGGCATAGAGTGCTGTTCTCTCCTCCCGGGTGCCTATCAATATGCCTTTATATATGGGGTCATTCCGAAGCAGTATCGCCAAGGGTTCCACCGCCAAAGCAAACAATAGCGGTGACAATGGACATCCTTGTCTTGTACCCCTACCCAAAGGAAAGTAGGAAGACAACGTGCCATTAATTGACAGCGCCGCTCTAGGGGAACAGTATAGAAGGGAAATCCAGGTAATAAACCCCTCTCCAAATCCGTATCCCCGCAACACCTGCAATAGGAAAGGCCATTCGACAGAGTCGAACGCCTTTGTTGCATCTAAAGAAGCCACCGCCCAGTCATGTGAGGATGATGCCCCAATCTGAGTTATCACCTGAGCCCTTCTAAGATTATCCGATGTGGATTTTCCAGGCATAAAGCCTGTCTGATCCGGATGGACAAGGTCGAGAACAACAGAATTTAGACTTTTCGCCAACATTTTAGTAAGGAGTTTATAATCTATATTAAGCAGTGATATAGGCCTATATGAGCCACAGTCCAGCGGATCCTTGTCAGGCTTAAGTAACAGGATAATGGTGGCGTCATAAAAGGACTCCGGGAGACTGCGGCCCACAAAGGCAGCATTGTAACATTCAAGCAACACCGGGAGAAGCAGGCCCCCATACTGGGCGTAAACCTCCACCGGGATACCGTCCGGACCCGGTGATTTGCCCTTTGCCATATCTGCCAGGGCTCCTGATAGCTCCTCTAGCGTAAAAGGGGAATCTCAAGATTCACATTGGTCTTCTGACAATGTAGGAAGGGGGATCAAACCCAAATAGGTAGCAAGCTCTCCATCAGTGACTCTAAGCTTGGAGAGGTACAACTCACTGTAATACCTATAAAATCTGTCACTAATGGCCAAGCTATTGGACAGTACCTCCCCCGTCTCTGAATGTATATTGCAGGTGAGGCTGTGTTTTGATGTATCAGTTGAGCTAGAAAGCTGCTTGACTGGTTACCGAGTTCGTAAAACTTCTGTTTGCTAAAAAACATAGACCTATGTGCCTTGTCATGCAGTATATGCAGATATTGTCTACCCGTCTGCAACCATTGGGATCTAGCCTCATCAGTTGGATTAGCCACGTAGGCGGCTTCGAGCGAGGCACACTGGGTCGCTAAGGTGGTCTCCAACAGCGAGGATTCCCTCTTTACAAAGGAAATGGAGGACTTAATACAACCCCTAAGATATGCCTTCATAGTCTCCCATAAGAGGAGTGGAGAAGTGTTTGGGGAATTAATGGTCAAAAACGTCTGAAGTTGATCAGGTATTCGATCATGTGGTACAAATAGTTTCAACCAAAATGGGTGGATTCGCCAACCCTGTTGTGGCTTAGCAGCTGTACTACTGTTTAATTGGACCAACAACGGGGAATGATCAGACACTGCCCTGGGTAAATAGGATATGGTCTGCAACCAAGAATATGCTTTAGTATTTCCAAAAGCATGGTCAATCCTGGACAGAGTATGTCTGTTGGCAGAGTGACAGGGAAAAGGTGCGGGCCTCCGGAAACTGGACCCGCCACAAATCCAACCACCCCAATTCACGGATCACTCCGGCCACTGTAGTAGGGCGAGGCAGAGAGGGGGAACCCGGTTCTGCAGAGAACCGATCCAAGGCAATATCCATAACTTTGTTAAAGTCACCCAGACATAATGCAATAGCCCCAGGGAATCGGGTCGCAAACTGTGCAGCCTGCTGGAGCACAGCGAGATCAGACGCCGGTGGCAAATACACACCCAGGATAACATACAGGACAGAGTCAACCCAGGCTTGGACAAAAACGTATCGTCCCTCGGGGTCCTTTACAATGAGGCCTGGCTCCCACCTGAGTCTACGATGCACCAAAATGGACACCCCCCTGGAATAGGAAGTATGTGTAGAGTGAGCCGCCCACTGAACCCATGGCTTCTGAAGTCGTCTGGAATTGTCTGGAACCAAATGAGTTTCCTGAAGGCATATGAGGTGTGGGTCAGCCCTCCTAATCTGAGAAAAAACCAACGACCTCTTTCGTGGGCTGCCCAGGCCCCTCACATTCCAAGATAGTACACTAAAGGACGCCATGGTCGTCTAAGAATGTAATGTAATCATGGCAGTTCAGGACCCCAAAAGTGACCCGGCTATGAGTGTGTAGTGCGTGGCTGAGTGAGACACAGAGTGGTGTGCAGCAACCTAAGAACAATATACAAACGAAATGAAGCATTACACCCCTAAAGGGTGTGAAACATCTTGCTGGCATAAACAAACAATATGCGTTAAATTAACTGTGGCTACAATTTACGGGGGAAGAAGTGCACCCAAAGTGGTTGGTATACGGGGCACTGTCTTAAAGGTATAGATGATCAATAGGCTAGGGGATATACTATTCATCAGAGCCAGGTTCACATGAGTAAGTAGCATACACCGGCACCCCGGGGGTCGCCAGCCCAGGTAACTATAAGGCTACAGGATACTATAATAACAGAACCGCACTTTTCATAAAACTACTTATACAATAAACAAGGACATCCCGTAATACATAAGTCCCTATGTATGGTCCGATCGGACCTCTCACCACACGCCGTCAGGATCATTGTGTCGGAGATCGAGGTAGAAGAGATAGCCAGTCCTCCACATCCTTTGGCGAAGTAAAGAATAGGGACCTGCCGTCATGGACGACCCGAAGACGCGCTGGGTACCGAAGACGCGCTGGGTAAATCATGGAGTATTGTATAGCCTTTTCTCTCAGTCGCCTCTTAACGGCCACAAAGGATGCCCGGGTCTTCTGGAGCGCCGCCGAGAAATCTGGAAACATGGCTACTGCAGCTCCGTTGTACTTAAGCTCGCCGGCCTGGCGTGCAGCCCGCAGCGCCGTATCTCGATCCGTGCTGTTTATGAGACGGGCCAACAAGGGTCGAGGAGGTGCGCCCTGGGGGCGGCGGCTTAGCCGGAACCCGATGGGCCCGTTCCACTGCAAAGATTGGCGAGAAGTGAGCCTCCGGTAAGACATTTTTCAGCCACCCCTCCACAAAGGCCCGAGGATCTTCACCCTCCGCCCGCTCCGGCAGGCCCAGGATACGGAGGTTGTTTCGTCGCAATCTATTCTCCAGGTCATCCGCACGCTGTGTCCACAAACTTGCAGCTCTCTCCAGCTCCTGAAACTTGGCAGGAAGTGGGTTAACAGTGTCTTCTACCTGAGAGACCCGATCCTCCACCTCACGCACCCTGCCTCGCAAGGTCTGAAAGTCCTGGCGGAGCAGGCCCAGGTCGATTTTGACCTCCTCAATTTTCCCGGTCAGCGAGGAAGTGCCGGCATGGATCGCCTCCAGTAGCTGCCCAGTAACTTGCTTTAAAGTGGGCTTGGGGTCCTCCTCTGGAAGGGCAGGAGAGGCTGCCTCAAGCGATGGTGATGTAGAAGAGGATGCTGCCCTGAAGAACCCCCTCAGGCGATCAGAGACAGAGGTTGATTGCGGGCGACTCATTTTAGAGAGTCGGCGGCCGCTCTTCCTGCGCTCCGTACGGGTGGATATGTTGGCAGAGGAGGAGGTGTGATGGTAGCAAGACCGGGCCGGTCCCAGAGGATTATAAACGAGGTCTCTGGCTAATAGCAGTTGCACAGTAGGAGCCTCTATGTCGGGCCACCAGGGCCAATCAGCCAGCCGAGGACAGACAGTAACTCAACAGTCCAATAGTATCGATGGCAACAGACTCTGGATTATGAGCGATATCACCACGAGAGAGCCGTCAGCGGAGCAGTGAAATAGACAAATTGCCAGGAGGAACTAAGAAGGGACGGATGGTAACTCAACGATCCAATAGTGCCGGTAGCATCAGTCACTGGATTATAAGTAAAGCCTCCAAGAAGGCCAGTAGCGGAGTGATGAAGTACATAGGCTGCCAGGAGGAACTATAGGAGGACATATGGTAACTCAACAGTCCAGTAGTACATACCGCAGCCTTCACTGGATTATAAGAAAAGCCTCCCAGAAGAGCAGTCAGCGGGGTGACAAACAGGAACTCCAGACTCAGCGCTCCCCCTATCAGCAGATGGCCGACCCGATCAGGATGAAGATGGCCGCCCGCCACGTGGAGAGAGGGGAAACCGCCACCCGGGCGACAGCAGGCTCAGCGGCCTCAGCAGTGCCCGCACAGCTCCAGGCCGGTCCACTAGCGCAGCCCCACAACGGCAGCCCCAAGTCCCCGCGGCACGGGACAGAGCGGCTCCGGCGGCGCAGGTGAAAGTGTCCAGCCGCCGGCCACGTGTAGCGGCCACCGACTACCACCCAGCGGAGGAGGATACCGGCAGAACGGGAGTCCCGGGACCAAGAGGAGGGCCCCAAATGTGCGTTCCTGCGGACGGCTACCCCGGGCACCGGTAAGTCAGGATGTAACTCAGGATAGATGAGCGGCTCTAACCGGAGCTCCGCTCACATGCGACCCTCCATGTTCAGCGCTAGCCACGCCCCCTCACATGCATGTATTTGGTTTCTATGGTGCATTTTCAAGCAGAGAAATAGGAAAAAGTACAAGCATTTTCTTATGGGAAATACAGCTTGTGTATGTGCAGCACACATGCTTTCATTGGCAGTCACCTATTGAGTTCAATGTCCTTATCAGGTATCCCTTAATAGTTAAACACATCTGCTGGAATGTGGGATAAGCAAGAGGCAGGTAAATTCAGCTAGTCCATTATGCTCCACCCATAGAAATCTATGGACTCTTTTGTAATCCTGTGCGATAAGTGCCATAACATGAAGGTTCCATAGTCTTTCAGAAGCACAGTATTTCCCACAATTTTGATGGTTTGATTTATTCATAATAGGGTGTACAAAATCTGTATGCAGCTGTTAAAATAGCTATTAAGTATTATTATTATTATTTCATTTATACTATATACAGCAGACCTAACCTCCCAGAAAATCAGTGGAGGTCAGCTTTTTGCCTCCTAGCCCAAAACATTGTACCCATAGTGGCAGGTTTATGTTTTTTTTTAAAGCTATTTGAGTGGTTGTATGGCCTGGCATAAAGTAGGCCTCTTTTACAGTAAGCCAAACCAGTAGTGGGTCCAAAACACTTTAGCTTCCACTTCTGGTTTTGTCTTACAAACACTAATGCAAAATACTGCTGTGTGAATGAGGCCTAATAGATAAACACAGGGCATAGAATGTTACTGTAACATGTAAAAGAACAGATTCCAGCGTGACTAGTGTAACTGATAACCTGTCTGTTCAGATTCCAAATACCGGCCTTTTACACCTCTTTCAGTAGAAGAAACACTCCAAAATTAAGAATGAAGATGTCATCTCTTGTCTGAATTTTTTTTTTCTTTTTTTGAGTTTTAGATTCACACATGACTTTTTTTGCAAAAACACAGCACTGTTTGCAGGCCTTTTATGCCATTTTTTTCAGCAAAAACACTGTATGCAGATGATACTTGTTAGACTCCATGCACACAACCATAGTTGTTTTCAGTATATTGTCTGCAATCAAGGATCTCTAATTACCCATTCATTTTTATGGCCTCATACAAATGTCCATAGTTTTTTACAGATCTGTAGAAACCATCTGCAAATTATAGAGAAGGCCCTATTTTCAAATGTTGTGCCCTATTTACGGCACAGACTCTAAGGCTATAGGCACACGACCGTGTGCATGTGCCGGGTCTGTGGTTGGGCAGCGTGGATGGTGCATGAATGATATCTGTGTGCCGTCTGTGCTTCCATTGCCCAATTCACTGCCTTCAGTGAGCCCAGGCCGCAAAATAGAAAGGTATATGACCTGTCCTGAGTTTTGCCTTGGGCTCTTGGCAGTTTGTATGGGAGCATAGGAACAAACAGGTCAGTGTGCTAGACATGAAAAACACAGCTAGCACATTCACAATGCGCATGGTCCATGAATATGAACATGTGCTTGGTGACACTGTTAGTTTTGTTTTACACGGCTAGCACACTGATCCATTATTTTCTATGGCCCCATACAGATGCCTGTGTATTATTACAGGCTTGTGTATGCGGCTGTGAAACTCAGGACAGGTCCTATACCTCTGTTTTACGGCCCAGGCTTACTGAAGGAAGTGAACTTTAGCAATTTCCCTCATTAACAAAACTGACTTTAACCATTTCCTAAATATCTAGGAAGCCTAAATAAGGTGGCGAATTGGATCAGACAAATCTCTTAAGTTTGTTGCATTTCAATAAAGTATTGCTACATTGTGTTATAAATAAATCTAATCTTCTGTTAAATAAATCTAATGTACTGTTGTCTTTTATCTCTGTACAGACCATCTTTGTGGATGATGATGTTTCCTCCTTTGTTCAAATCAGAGGATCTGTCCCATTATTCTGGGAACAACCAGGACTGCAGGTAAAGTGTCATGTAGGCTTCCAACACACTTAGATTTTAGCCTGCATGAGCTAGAGAAAAAAAAATACAACAAAGGGCGCTCTCTAGTGCTGACCCCCCTTCCCCAGGTTGAGCTGTACCTTATATTGCGTTAGTCACAACAACTATTGTAAGCAATGGTCGTAAGGTGCTGCAGATCTTCTTGTTCCCTTGGAGTGGCAACAACTCAGGGTTAAACTGGATACCTCATAGACTGCGATGCAGTCACATCAAAAAGGCACAAGTAGCTGTGCTCCCTTGATGTTGTTTCAATGGGGGGTGTGAAAGATCCTCAGTGCGCCAACACCGCGTTGGCCCACACCTGAGTCTTCTTTCATAAAAAACCACACTCACCGCCAGTGAGTGCTGGGTCCACAGGATAAATACAAGACAAGCTTTCTAAATTTTATATATTTATTAACCCCTAAATGGGTCGGTATTAACATCTAACATATACAGTTCAGAACAGATATGCAGATATATGCAAGCATTAACAGTTACTAGTTACAATATACAGTACAATAAAATAAAAAGGGCATAAAAGTGAAATATTTACTTTACCACACATCTCCTTGATGTGGCTCTATAGTCCAACACTCACACACAGCATGTGGAGATCACCAGTGGAGGCTTCTAGCATGTGGCATCAACACAGTATTCCAGCCTGCATTCTCTTCACAGTATATCCAGTAGTCTGTCTCACAGTGGTCTCATCCTAGTATTCTCCTTATAGTCTCAGCCCAATCTCCTCCCACTGACCTCTTACCTCATCTTTTATACCCTTGATTACACCACTCAGAATGAGGTCACCGGCGACAGCAAGTCTGATTGACTAACGCACTCAAGTCCAGATCCTTTGTAAGGAGATAGGATTAAGTGAAATGATACAATGTTATCAACCATGTCTGATCTAACAGCCCAGGCTGAACAATGCATGTTTATTTGATCACTCAGGGCTATGTAGGAATTCAATGGAGCCTTTCTGGGATGGATACAAAGCCCTATTGTTACAAGGTTGCCCTACTGATAACATACATCTAGGATTATAGCTGCGCACATTATGAGTAAATGGAACTAAGAGAGAGATACGCTACCCAGAGATCAAAATACAGCTTTGAGTTATGGCCATATTTAAGTGGAATCATCACAGGGGGGAACATCAGGTGGAAGATGGAAGAAACTTCAGGCATCGGGCTTGTAGCATTTGGAATACCTTTTGTCAGATAATAGGTGAATACTACTTCATCAGACCCAACTGACACATTGCAAGTCCTAAATTAAATGCCATTTATACATACTGGAACAGATCATGTGGTACAGAGGTCAGGAGGTCATATCAGTAAAATGTTAGAGAAAATAGTAAAAACCTATATGACAGGGTTATATAAAATGTATAATAGAAAGTTATACTCCTCAGTAACATATAATGTATAATATACACTTATAGGGAATCATGTTGGTTCAGTTCAGCGATTTTGGCGGCAAAAAAAGGAGAGCACTCCCCTATAGGCAGTTCACCAAATACGATCAGGGAACGGGCATTAAGCAAAAAAAATAAAAAAAATGTATCCCTGTAGTAGAATGTTGTATTCAGCTGGTCAAAACACAACTCGTCAGAGCTCAAGATACGCCTCTCCTGACCAATGGCAGAATGAAGGGCGTGTTTATAGTTATTACCGCACGCTTGTACTTATAGGCTAAGGCCCCATATTGCAGAAAAGCTTCTGTTTTTGTTGTAGATTTTGCTGTGTTTTTGGCCAAAGCAAAGAGTGGGTTGAGCAGAAGGGAAAAGTATAAGTGTATCCTATATATTTCCTATTCCACTACTGGGTTTGGCTTGAAAAAATGCAGGAAAATCTACTACCTAAAAAAGCAGATTTTCTACAGCGTGGGGCTTTAGCCTTAAACATTTGAAGCGATGCTCTGTATTCACTTGCCTGTGCGCGTTATAGAACTTGACACGTTGATTGGCTATACCGGATGGGACATGTAATGAATTGTATAGAGGACTCCTAGTATCAGCTGCTAGCTCATAATTAATATTGGCTTACCGACCCTTTCATAGAGAACTACTTGTAGAGCATCTACTACTACAATAGTACATAGTGTCAAGGAAAAAGCTATAAAGCAATTTATATGTATAAAATGAGGAATGAATGAGTTATAAAAATAAAAAGGAGTAATCGCATATGTAAACAATATACTGGGATTCAGTTACACATCCAAAACAATAAAACAAGGTATATGCACCTATAACTATAACCAAGTAGTACATGAATTAAAATTATAGTCCTATTGAAACCGGGTAAAGACCCTTTGGAATGTGGATCCTACAGTTCTGTTTCTTTATTAAACGCAGACTATAAAGCCCTGACGAAAGTCCTTGCTACTCGACTGACTGCGGTTATGACATTATACACCCTGACCAATCTGGATTTATACCTGGAAGCAGCACCTTTGACAACCTGAGACGTACTCCAGTAATAACTCAAATTGGTACAGCTCGCCAAGATGCCTGGGCCTTGGCATCCCTAGATGCTGCTAAAGATTTTGACTTAGTGAAGTGACCCTATCTTCTCCAGACCGTGCAGAGTTTTGGCTTTGGTCCCAATTTCCTTAAATGGATATTTATCCTATACTGTAGTCCTAGGGCCTCTATTTCCCTCAATGGTCTCCAGTCAACTCAGTTTTCCCCAAGGTTGCCCACTCTCACTACTATTGTTTGCCATTGCGGTGGAACCACTGGCAATACGGCTCAGAGCGGGTCCCATCTACCACACTTTACTGGTGAGGACCATCTGTACGTGGATGACCTAATGCTCTATATGCAAGATCCAGACCACACACTACATGCTATTGAACTTATCAACGTCTTTGGGTATCTCTTGTGCCTGAAGATTAATTGGGACAAATCTTGACTGATGTACCTCTCTTCCAACCGGCAATTGCCAGAGGGAACCACTGTCCTGGTCCTGTCATCCGATTTAAATCACCTGATTTAAATATCTTGGGATTATCATTATGAAGAACCCATCGGATATGTTAGCTGCTAATTTCTTCCCACTGATAACGCATGTCCAATCCAAAACAAAGATCTGGGCGAAACTACCATTGTCTGTAGTTTGGCACATTAACCATTAAAATGGTGATCCAGCCGAAATGTCGTTATATCCTTCAGCACATATTCTCTCCTATTCCTCTATTGTTTTTTCAAACATTGGATTCAATTCTGATAGTGTTTGTATGGGGTGCTGGCAGATCTAAACTTCATCTGAAGAAACTTCAGCATCCAAAAGTGATGGTGGGAATGTCCTTTCCAAATTTGTACCTTTTATTACCTGGTCTATTGAGATATCTCACCCCATGGTTGTGTCCTGACCTACCAACTTTTCCTGAGCGTCGACTGGAGGATTGGATGGGTCTACCAAAGCTATGGCTGGCATTGGAAAAACCAGCCTCACTGAAATTACGGTTGTGTCCCATGATCTGACTAGCTCAAAAAGTTTGGGCAGCAGCAAAAAATAAGTTGTTATACCCAAGTTCTGCTGGAAACCCCTCTATGGCAGAATAAAGCCTTAGATCAATTGTACTAACTTTCTAAGGTCAACTTCTAGAAGGTTTAATGGGGTTCAAACTCGACAAAACTTATATTCTGATGGTGTCCTCCTTTGCTTTGTACAACTACAATCTATGTTTTGGTAATGGAGTTGAAAGTTTTCAAACCCCAAACCAAAAGAAAATGCCAGGTTCCACGCTCCTTCCCCTGGATTTGGACATCAGTAGGTCATCAGGCGGTGTAGTTTGAGATTTTTATTCAAGGTCAAGATACAGAATGTGTTTCTGGGGTTTGCAACTATACAAATGTATGCGCCCCTTCCTCAGATCAACAAGACAGAATTTCACTCCAGCCCCGCAGATTGGATGCAAATGAGCGATTTGCCAAAGAGGTATGTGGCAACACCCTTGTTGCGCCAGAGAGCTCATTTGTAATATCCTGGCAACATTGGCACCGATTCATAGGAGGAAAACACAGTTTTATTCAGGTGACCCTAACCCATCTATCTGCGGGGCTGGGTTGATATGTGCGTTCCTTGTGACAGACTCCCTTCAAGACTGTTATTTAGAGCATTAAGTCTACAGTCACACTAGCGTTGTGTGACCATTCGGGGATTCCGTCTTGCTTGCAGGACTTTTCTCTCTGCATTTGTAGGTGGAAACCCGGCGGTGTGAACATATTTTTAAAAGTGCTAGGTAAATGCTTTAATGGGAGAGAGGCACCTGAAAAGTAAATAGAATTATCTCTTGGAAATATAATTCCCAGAACAAGGGGTTGTGAATGTGGCATGTATCACAGGTACTGGTTGTTGTGGGCAAGTCATTTTGCCTGGGCCAAGGTTCTTAGATACAGGGTGAGGGCAGTAACCTGAACCTTTGCCCTGGGTGAGGGAAGCTCAGCTATGGTACCATATGCTCCACAATTATTCCTCAATTCTCGTAAAATCTGTAATACATAGCGATACCACCTCAACCAACTCAAACATCTATGCTAAAATTTAATTTTTATGATGCAAATGATAAATGTCTTTAAGAGTCTATATTAGGATCACTCACTTATTTTGATGTTTTTATATCTGAGGATATCGTAATATATACTTTGTACATACAGGTATTAGCTTTTACAGTTGGTTAAACTGCTGCAGTGTGATATCGCAAAACTCAACAATGAAATGTCATTGAAAAATGTTTTTCCAATGGCTTCTCGTTTGGTTTTTTTGTTGTTGACTTTGATAAGATATTAGGCTGCGGCAGTACAAGTGGTACAAGTGATATAGGTGACAGATAAAAAAAAAAGTTGATATGTCTTCCTGCTTCTGATTCAATTTAGACATAACTGTGGCAATGCAGAATAAGATATGTAGGGTTACAAACAGTTATAGATATAGCGATTATATATACAGATGTAGTAGAATTAACCTGAGCTTCTGCAATTGGTTAAAGGGGAATCTGTCAGCAGGACAACCATAATCAGAGTAATGACAGTACCTTGTAGGGCTCTTTACACACTTTCCAAATATGCCTTTGCTTATTCAGCATTGAAGCTCTATTATTGAGAGCACCACTGTTTTATTCCTATGCAAATTAGGTGAAAAGGGTTTGGGGGAGTTTCTGATCTTCCCCTTTGCTCTGTGGTGTTACCTCCACTAACAACTGCTCAGCTTCACCCACCATTCTTTGAGAGCTGGGTGGCAGTTCGAAGAGGTAAACTACATCACAGAGCGAAACCTGGGAAATAAAAGAAACGCCTCAAAAGCTTATTTCACCTAATTTGTATAGGAATGTGTGATGATTCTGCCTAAATATGGCCATAACTCAGCTATATTTTGGTCTCTGGGTATAGGATATCCCTTCTTGCTTGCTTGCATACTGTGCGCAGCTACAAGCCTAGGTGCATATTGGCAGTAGCAGCCAGGCTGGAACAATAGGGCTACATTGTATTCTTATACAGCCCTGGCTGATCAAACAATAGTGCATTGTTCAAGCCTGGGCTGTTGATCAGATATGACTGATAACAGTGTATCAATTCACTTTGTCTCAGCTCTATACAAAAGATCTGGATTTGATTGAATTAACTCATCAGACATACTGTCGCCGGTGACCTCATTCTGGGAGGTGGCAAAAAGGGTATAAAAGATGAGGTAAGAGGTCTGTGGGAGGAGATTACACTATGGAGAGTATGCTATAGAGATGATGCTACAGGATATTACAGACTTTGACTGAGATGCTACTATGAGCAGGCAGGTTGGAATGCTGCTGCTGACGATGATGAGCCTACAAGAGACTGAGAGAGACTATTGGACTAATGCTGAGAGACTGTTATGAGAGCATGCAGGCTGGATTATTGTACTGTGATGCCACATGCTAGGAGTTAATGCCACATGCTGAAAAGCCTCCACTGGTGACTCACACATGCCATGTGTGAGTGTTGGACTATAGAACCACATCAAGGACATGTGTGGTAAAGTAATCATTTCACCTTTAATCCCTTTTATTTTATTTGTACTGTATCTTGCAACTAGTAACTGTTAATGCTTGCATATGTCTGCATATCTGTTCTGATCTGTATATGTTAGATTTTAATACCGACCCATTTAGGGGTTAATAAATATATAAAATTTAGAAGGCTTGTCTTGTATTTATCTTGTGAACCCGGCACTCACTGGAGGTGAGTGTGGTTTTTATATGAAAGAGGACTCAGGGTGTGGCCAAAGCGGTTTGGCGCACGGAGGATCTTTCACATTGGTGGCAGCGTGGTGGGATCTTAGGATAAACGGTGTGTGTTGGTGACCTATATCACTCACATGCTGGGGATTATGGTAATCCTATGAGACAAGCTCGGTATTAAAGCAAGCATTAAGATACAGTGAAAGTTTGATACAGTGCTGTTCCCCTCCCTTATTCTTTTTATTCTATCCTATCTTTTATTTGGCAAATGTGTGTGGATGGCTAGTGGACTCAGAAGCAGATCTCCAGAACTGCTGAACCAGGCTTTTGGAGATCCTGAGCGTATGGCTGAAATGGAGGCAGCCACAGCTATGCAGAGTCCTGATTTTGGGGCTAGGCCAGGAAGTGCGGCAAGCAGCCCGGTCCCAAGGATTACTTCACCAGGAGGGACCAGTAGCCTCAGCCTTGCTGGGGGAATGGCTTCAGTCTGGCAAATGGCTCTGCAGCACTTAAGTACCAGGGACCCTAACATATACCAGCAGGCGTTGCACTGGTTTCAGGAAGCTGTAGAACGAGAACGGCAGGCCGCAGAACGAGAACGGCAGGCTGATCGTGAGGCTGCTGAGCGACAGGCAGAGAGAGAGAGGAAGGATGCTGAGCTACAGGCTGCTGAGCAACAGGCCGAGAGGGAGGCTGCTGAGCGACAGGCAGAGAGAGAGAGGAAGGCTGCTGAACGACAGGCTGCTGAGCAACAGGCTGAGAGGGAGTTTCAGCTTGAGCTCAAAAGGATGGAGCTCTCCCAGCAAGCGCAAACTCCAACAACCCTGCACAGACCTTCAAGTTGGAACGAGAGGCCAGGCCGGAGTTCACCACAGCCGTCTGTCGTCAGGTCGGGTGAGACACACTATGCCCCGGGTGGTCCCTCCCCTGTCCCAAGAACTCTGGGCGCCCTAGTGACCTTCCCCAAACCCCAAGGGGAGGTGCGTTGGGGCCATGCCTGTAACCCGACAGGACATTTTAAGAAGGAGTGCCCCAACTACCCTGAGAACTTCCCTGCTTCCCAAGCCACAGCAGGTGGCCCATCTGTGTGTCTGGATGGGGGTGCAGGAAAAGGAATGCGGACTGTGGGACTATTGACTGATTTGCCTGCTAATGTACTGTTGGGAACTGATTTAGGACCTATGATGTCCCAATATGGGGTGGGGAGCAACCCAATTTACTGTGATAAACTGTCTATGACTAATGTTGATAATGTGTCTGTCATATCTGCAGAGAGGGCCCGTAACCCCCCCTTGGAGATACTTCCTATGGCAGTCAATGTAAATGCTAATGAGTTGCCTTCAGCTGAGAGCAGGGAAGATGCCAATGAGCTTCCTGCAACCCAGCTCAGCACAAGTGTTATTGATGCTTTGTTCCCTCCGGTGCTAGGAGCCAATGAGATCCGGTCGGTAGACACACCCACATCTGCGGGGGCGTCGCCCTCCCAGCTTGTTAATCTGTCTACCACAAATCTCATTGAGGCCCGGTGTGAATTAACAATTGCTGATGAATGTATTGTCAATGTAATTGCCAATGCTTGTTGTGAAAGTGTACAGGGTAGCTCTTCTGAGTTACTGGAAGCGACTTCTACTATTTCGCCCAGTGTATCTGATGAGCACCCAACTGCTGACCATGTGCCAGGTGGTCAGGTAGGCTATGGGGATCTTATGGCCGATCCAGGTGAGGGACGGACTGCTGGTAGTGCGGTGTTAGCCCGCAGCCAGAGTGCTACAAGGGTGGAGGGCGTTCCGACCCTTGAACCGTTGCCTACACCGCCTGGAGTCGGTGCTGAGACCGCCATGACTAGCCCTCACTCCCTTGAAGCCGGAGGAGTCCGGCCTGTATGAGACATACACATCTCTTCTGTCCAGTTCTATTCCAGGAGTGCCCATGGCCCAAGTGCAGATGGCATGGGGTACTGGAGATGTGATCCAAGAAGAGGGTATGTCCAATGTATTACCTGTCAATGTATTGTGGGGGGATGTTTTGGGGAAGCCTGATCTCAGTCATTTGCCCAAAGTATCACCATCACCCACCGAAGTACAGGGAGGGCAGGGTCCAAACATACCTGGGCCAGAACCAGAGGTGCCCCTAGGTTTGGAAGCAGAGGGGGAGGTGCAGAATCCCCTAGAACTCTCCCAACTAGCGGCTAGTGTGAGAGAGACCCTGAGAGACCGCCGGGATGGGGTCTCTAAAATGGTATCCCAAGGGCCTGAGGTCATGAGTGTAAAGCTACGGGATGCCCGCACTCAGAAAGCAGACCCGGAACAGGCAGGAGGTAGCCAAGTGTACGTGGCTCAGAGCCTGGGCCTTAGAAGTGTCCCTAGTCAGACTAGAGAGACAGAAGGGGCCGGCAGCTATGTAACATGCACCTCTCTTTTGTCTCACTCCAGCCAAGAGCTCAGAGATGCTGTCCAAGCTGACCCTAGTCTGGACATATTGAAGGCGCATGGCGCTCAACCACCCTCGGAGTCTGACAAGGCCCGAGTCTGCTGGGACCCCGGGGGGGAGGTGAGAAAGCCTTGGGGCCAGAGCCTGAGGAGCTGGAGGCGGAGGTGCTTTCAGAAGAGGGGCGTCGGCCCCTACTTCCTGCAAGCCCCATCTAAAGGGGGAGGTGTGATGATTCTGCCTAAATATGGCCATAACTCAGCTATATTTTGGTCTCTGGGTATAGGATATCCCTTCTTGCTTGCTTGCATACTGTGCGCAGCTACAAGCCTAGGTGCATATTGGCAGTAGCAGCCAGGCTGGAACAATAGGGCTCCATTGTATTCTTATACAGCCCTGGCTGATCAAACAATAGTGCATTGTTCAAGCCTGGGCTGTTGATCAGATATGACTGATAACAGTGTATCAATTCACTTTGTCTCAACTCTATACAAAAGATCTGGATTTGATTGAATTAACTCATCAGACATACTGTCGCCGGTGACCTCATTCTGGGAGGTGGCAAAAAGGGTATAAAAGATGAGGTAAGAGGTCTGTGGGAGGAGATTACACTATGGAGAGTATGCTATAGAGATGATGCTACAGGATATTACAGACTTTGACTGAGATGCTACTATGAGCAGGCAGGTTGGAATGCTGCTGCTGACGATGATGAGCCTACAAGAGACTGAGAGAGACTATTGGACTAATGCTGAGAGACTGTTATGAGAGCATGCAGGCTGGATTATTGTACTGTGATGCCACATGCTAGGAGTTAATGCCACATGCTGAAAAGCCTCCACTGGTGACTCACACATGCCATGTGTGAGTGTTGGACTATAGAACCACATCAAGGACATGTGTGGTAAAGTAATCATTTCAACTTTAATCCCTTTTATTTTATTTGTACTGTATCTTGCAACTAGTAACTGTTAATGCTTGCATATGTCTGCATATCTGTTCTCATCTGTATATGTTAGATTTTAATACCGACCCATTTAGGGGTTAATAAATATATAAAATTTAGAAGGCTTGTCTTGTATTTATCTTGTGAACCCGGCACTCACTGGAGGTGAGTGTGGTTTTTATATGAAAGAGGACTCAGGGTGTGGCCAAAGCGGTTTGGCGCACGGAGGATCTTTCACAGAATGAAACAGCAATTTTTCTTGATAAAGAAGCTACAATGCCAAATAACAAAGATATATTGGAAAGATATGGAAAGTGTGTAAGGAGCACAATAAGGCACTGGGATTACTTTGATTATAATTTTCTTGCTGATAGACTCCCTTTTAACCAATTGCAGAAGCTCAGGTTAACTCTGCTACATTTGTATATATAATCTCTATATTTGTTGGTAACCCTGCATATCATATTCTGTTTTGCCACAGTTATGTCTAAATTAAATGAGAAGCAGAAAGACATACCAACTTTCTTTATCTGTCACCTGTACCACTTGTTACACACTGAGCTAAAACGTTGTCTCTAGATTACTGTGAAGTGTATATAGAAGGAAGCACTGTGTGCTAGAGAGCAGGGAGTGGTCTAGTCTCCACCCATACCAAGAACATTGAAAAAACTCTAGGCGTTTCCCTGATAACCTGGAGTATGTGCTGAATAGATCTGCTGAATATTCAGTAGTTCACCTTGCCAAACTACTTTCACCTTTGCATGTTCATACAGTGCTACAATACCAGGATATCTGTGACTAGTCATCCAGAAGCATGCAGCTGCTGTCATCACAAAGCTACATGTGCTTATGCTCTCTATAGTACCCTATCTGCCTGTCACTTGGTGTACAAAATATATATATATTTTTTTTATTGAAGATCACATTTTGCTTCTGTATTTGCGACTCATTGTCAGCCTTTTTAGAAGCAAAGGATCAATCTTTTTCCAGTCATAGTCCAAGGCTGCAGTCTCTGCTTTGGCCTCCCTCCTCTGCCTGCTTGATATCTGAAAGTTTTGTCTGTCAGGCGAACTCCCCTAGACTTCTGCCTTTTGTGTTTTATACCTATGTGAAATAGTACACATGAACAATTCATCTTTACCAACATCTAAAGGCCCTGACAGCAATAGCTATAAAAATTTATCATTTTCATATGAAACTTCTCTTGAATAAATGTTTAAGGTATAATGGAAATAAACCTTAAAGCATAAGTAAACTTTTATGGGTTTTTTTTTTCATAGCTCAGTAATGCAGGTGAAGGGAACAAATTTTGCAATATGCTTCACTAAAGAAAAGCGCCTGTGTCTTTAAGTATTTCTCCTGTCTTTATTTCTTATCTGATTTCTTTAGTTCCTACTCTGTACACAAATCAGATCAGTTTACAGTGGACTATATGGAGAAAGGAGGGGAGAAAGAGGAGAAAGACAGATATACACACGTGGACAAAATTGTTGGTACCTCTCGTTTAATGAAAGAAAATCCCACAATGGTCACAGAAATAACTTGAATATGACAAAAGTAATAATATATAAAAATTCTATGAAAATGAACAAATGGAAGTCAGACATTGCTTTTCAACCATGCTTCAACAGAATTTTTTAAAAAGAAAACTCATGAAACAGGCCTGGACAGAAATGATGGTTCCCTTAACTTAATATTTTGTTGCACCTTTTGAGGCAACCACTGCAATTAAACGATTCCTGCAACTGGCAATGAGACTTCTGCACCTCTCAACAGATATTTTGGCCCACTCCTCATGAGCAAACTGCTCCAGTTGTCTCGGGTTTGAAGGGTGCCTTTTCCAGACAGCATGTTTAGCTCCTTCCAAAGATGCTCAATAGGATTTAGGTCAGGGCTCATAGAAGGCCACTTCAGAATAGTCCAATGTCTTCCTCTTAGCCATTCTTGGGTGTTTTTAGCTGTGTGTTTTGGGTCATTATCCTGTTGCAAGACCCATGACCTGCAACTGAGACCAAGCTTTCTGACACTGGGCAGCACATTTCTCTCTAGAATCCCTGGATAGTCTTGAGATTTCATTGTACCCTGCACAGATTCAAGACACCCTGTGCCAGATGCAGCAAAGCAGCCCCAGAACATAACAGAGCCTCCTCCATGTTTCACAGTAGGGACAGTGTTCTTTTCAAGATATGCTTCATTTTTCCATCTGTGAACACAGAGCTGATGTGCCTTGCCAAAAATTTCAATTTTTGTCTCATCTGTCCATAGGACATTCTCCCAGAAGCTTGGTGGCTTGTCAACATGTAGTTTGGCAAATTCCAGTTTGGCTTTTTTATTATTTGTTTTCAACAATGGTGTCCTCCTTGGTCGTCTCCCATGAAGTCCACTTTAGCTCAAACAAAGACGGATGGTGCGATCTGACACTGATGTTCCTTGAGCTTGAAGTTCACCTTTAATCTCTTTAGACGTTTTTCTGGGCCCTTTTGTTACCATTCGTATTATCCTTCTCTTTGATTTGTCATCAATTTTCCTGCTGCGGCGGCCACGTCAAGGGAGGTTGTCTACAGTCCCATGGATCTTAAATTTCTGAATAATATGTGCAACTGTAGTCACAGGAACGTCAAGCTGCTTGGAGATGGTCTTATAACCTTTACCTTTAACATGCTTGTGTCTAATTTTCATTCTAAGCTCCTGAGACAACTCTTTCCTTCGCTTCCTCTGGTCCATGTTGAGTGTGGTACTCACCATGTCACCAAACAGCACAGTGAGTATCTGTAGACCTATATACAGGCCCACTGACTGATTACAAGATTGTAGACACCTGTGATGCTAATTAGTGGCCACACCTTGATTTAACATGTCCCTTTGGTCACATTATTTTCAGGGGTACCATCATTTCTGTCCAGGCCTGTTTCATGAGTTTTCTTTTTAAAAAAATTCTGTTGAAGCATGGTTGAAAAGCAATGTCTGACTTTCATTTGTTCATTTTCATAGAATTTTTATATATTATTACTTTTGTCATATTCAAGTTATTTCTGTGACCATTGTGGGTTTTTCTTTCATTAAACGAGGGGTACCAACAATTTTGTCCACGTGTGTATAAGACATCTGCCGCAATAATTGAGTAATTTCTGTCAATAGAAAGCTGGATAGTAATTCCTGACAACCTAGCTATATTGTGAAAAAGAACTGTTTTTACATAATGCTGATGTCTCTCTGTTTGAGGAGCGCTGTTTCTTCCCCCTCCCCTCTTCATAGAATTCTATTATTATACAGATTTGATCAGTGCAGACGATGGAAAAATAAGTGAAGAAACAGGTACTTTTCTTATATAAAGAATATTACAAAGTTTATTTTCACCTGAACTATGCATTTTTTTTCATAGTTTAAAGTGTAACTAAACTTTCAGACAACTTTTGATTTGTCATAATCTACTTTATTAACAAATTTTGGCTCCTTTCTGTGAAATCCTGCTTCTCACTGTATATAGTGTATGGGCTTGTGTGTAAGGAAGAGAAAATGAGGGGGGAGGGCCACTTCAGACAGTTATAGTTCAGGCAATATAAAACTTGGAAACTGGATTCCGGAGTCATTTTATATGGTTGCTGTGAAGAATATCGCCTCGCCCAGCCGCCTGGCACGCCTGCGATCAAACTTCTTTCTTAACCTCCCACTCACACACCGTGAGTAGACCGGGTCATAGGATAAAAATGAAATGAGCGATATAAATTTTATATGTTTAATAACCCAAGTGGGTCGGTATGAATTAATAGCATATACAGAAATATACAATATTAATATGATCAAGCATAAACATACAAGCAAAAGACCGATGATACAATACACAAAAATAAACAGGGGAATTAAAAGATAGAGCAAATACCGGCATAGGCTCGTAGTCCGTTTCTCTAGGCCACAGCAGAGTTTTGGGCCTAGGGCGCAAGCTTAAGCAAGTTGCATAAAACAATCCTTCTACATGCTGTCCAGAACTAGTGAAAGGCTTCAGGCCTCACTGCTAGGCCCTCAAAGCATTCCTCAGTAGGGCAGGCCCTCTCATCTTCTCCCAGATCAGAGCTCCTTACTGCCTCTTTGCTGAATGACCCCAGAATCCAGGTCTGCCCACAGCATATGGCTAGTGCTCCACCCACCCCTTGCACCCAGGCAGCCCCCCTTCTTCCACCTTTGCAGAACCCTCGGAGAGAAGGGTGAAGTGAAGGCTTGCTATCCCCCATCCCATCTGGCCAGGGATAATAAAAGTGCCTGGCTATAGCAAGCCATCTCCAATGAACACACATAAAACCAGTGAAGCCTATCGTCCAGCAATGTGGACTCCACTAAAGCACCGCATTCCAAGTGGGGGAAGGACTGACCTAAGCAAGTAAAACACACTTCCAAGAAAGATATAAAACTGAGGGTCGGTTCATCACAGTTGCATATTAATATCCCAATCCCAACTCTGTTTTGACCCAGTGATATCTCTAGAAATAATATAGCTAGACAGTCCCCCACCTTCATTCTCTCTTCATTAAACACAATCCTGTGCACTGTTCACAGTGAGAAGGACGGCACCGCTCTCAATAGAGATATAAGGGAAAGAATAAAGAAATGCAGGATTTTACTAAGGAACCAAAATTTGTTATATTTAATATAAGTACTGTATATAGCAAAATTTATTAATGAGACAAATACTGCCAGAAAATCAAAAGGTGTTTGTTAGTTTAGGTACACTTTGAATGTTTATACTCACAGTGATGGCCATGTGTAATGTACAGAGTGTATTACAGTTGTGCGTTATTGTTGACATGTACCACAAACTTAACAAATGATTCCTCCCCCCTCCCCTTCTGTTTTCCAGGTTGGCTCTCATCATCTTAAGATTACTAGAGGATTAGAGGCAAATGCACCAGCTTTTGACAGGTACAGATGGTATCCTTCCATATGATGTGATCTATGTTTTGCAGAACTGTAATTCTAATATGCTTGATGCCCCCTTTTTTTTTTGTCAGTTTTGCAAAATTGCAGATATGACTGTACATAATACTGGTAATCACATCCGTCAAGATCCAAAGAAGTTGACACTCTGTTGCTTTCAGTACAAAAATATATAATTTAGGATACTTTGATCATGAAGAAATAAATGAGGCAGAACATCCCCAATATCTACATGTATAAGCAGTTTGGGCCACAAGTATGACTTCAGTGGGTTGGTCTATTTTTTTTTTTTTTCTTTATTTTTCTTTTTTTGTTAAGACCGTAGCAAGAATTATGGCTGCTGGAGCTGTTTTGGCTGGTAAAATGTATATAAAGGTCCATAGATTTCCTGCATATTTCATCCACCTCATTTAGTATAAAAGCGGCTAAGCCAGTCATGACAATTGTGGACCTATCAGCCAATTCCTGCTGACCTGTTTTATGGAGGGGTACAAGAACAACGGACAGGCGGACCACTGTAACAGCCTGGCAGACCACATTGACACTAATGGGGTCCATCATTTTAAAACTGACAGAGTAAAAAGTCCTCCATGCAAGACAACTCAGGCGCAGATGTGAACTAAACTTTATCTTTAGCAAGGTTAACTATATAAACTAGGTAAAATATCAGCCTGTAGCAGTCCAAATGTCTTGTTCATGGCTCCATTGCAAACCGGGGCGACCGTGACTGCCTGTAATGACAGGACACATAATGGTCACCATGGCACCAAATTTCCTTTTGTCTGGAGCAGCTAGGTCAGAACGGCCTAGATGCTGGGCAATTCGTTGAAACAGCCATCTTGCTTCTCTCGGTCTAGTGATGAGCCCCCTATCAAAGTCTGTCAACTGGACAGAGTCTCTTTGGATGAGAGATTGCTAGACATGCCTCTATGATACACTCAGAGGTACACTACCCAAAAGAAGAGTAGCAGGGGAAGCACTTCTACGCTCTCTTGTGGCAAGACACAGGCAAATTTATGAAGAGTGGTGTTACCAGTCTTCATACGGCTCCTCCCTAAATGAGATACACCCTCCGCCAGACTTTACACCTGCGGGAAACCTACGTCGGCTTGTAGCTTGCATACAATTCCTGCATCAGACTTATGGCGTAAATTATAAATTTGTCAGGGCCAATGCCATGCATGCCCTTCCCATGTCCCCTTTTTGGTAAAGTGGCAAAGGCAGCACAGAGTTGTTTGGTGTGGGGGTGTTTTTGTTTTTTTTGTCCAATGGATGTTTTTATATGTATTAATAATGCAAGGGAAAAAAAGATATCAATGCTTAAACCCCAACCAAATAAGTGCAGTTGGGATCGCAACTTTGGACATTCTGTAAACAACTAGAAAAGCTACCATGTTTTCCGAGAAGATTTTTTTTTTCTTTTTTTTTTATAGTAAAGATTTTATATTCTGATTCCCACGCTGTTCAGAATGTGTCAGATTTATTCACATGTGTGCCCTTTCACCTAATACAGACATAGCATATTTTGGACTTAAGGATGCAGTGATTTTTTTATTTATTTTTTTCTGCTTTTTCATCTCTGCATATCAAATGCCTGTGTATGATCTTCAAAAATGTGCTATCTTACCATACTAAGTTTAATACAAGTATATAAGTAAGTATCTAAACAAGAAATCAACCACTTCTTATTATTTTGTTAACCTTGACTTGGTGGTGGTTGTGAAACATTCTCTTTAAAATAATAGAAATTGTTCTGTCCTCCTTATGTGTGAGGCATGTAGCTAAACTCCCTCGTAGTAATTCATTGACTCTGGAGCGATGTCCAAACTTTAACTTTTATTACAAGGATAGGGTGAAACTGGGAAACAGAAAGATAATGCATTTAATAATGCATACAAGCGGGGCGTGGCTAGCGCGAGTACGGAGCGGCAGCATGTGAGCTGAGCTCCGACGGGGACTCCTATAATCCTGCCGATATCCTGCTTGTGTCCGGGCTCTGGTGACCGCTGAACACCCCATCTTCTCCTGTGCTTCTCCTGCGTGGGTCTTCGGTCCGGTGGCTGTCCTGAACATCGTGGCGGCTGTGCCGGGCTGTGGAGATCCGTGCGGGCGGTGAGCTGCGGCGGCCATCTTACCCGCGTGGTGGGCCTGCGGTGACCGGCTGTGTGGCTTGCCTGGGCTCTGCGGTGGGGTGCTGGGTGGCGGGGGACCGGGGCTGCCGGCCTGGGTGCCCTGGGCCTCTACTTTGGGGTACCTACCCACAGAAACAAACTGGCCCTTTGATAACACCTCCTGGCAGCTGATGTGCCATATCTTGGTCCTCTGCTACTATCTACAGGCTGTATTGTGGACATTGCTAGATACAGTCCCTCTGATAACACCTACTGGCCAGCATGGTAGATGCCACTATGGACTGACCCTCTGATAACACCTATTGGCTGCTTTGTCTGGCGAGTGAGTACTGTATCCTGATCCTCTGTTACTATCTATTGGCCGCATCGTGGACACTGCTGGGGGCCGTCCCTCTGATAACACCTGTTGGCTGCATGGTGGATGCCGCTATAGCCTGACCCTCTGATAACACCTATTGGCTGCTTTGTCTGGCGAGTGAGTACTGTATCCTGACCCTCTGTGGCTGTCTATTGGCTACATCGTGGACGCAGCTGGGAGCTGCTCCTCTGATAACACCTACTGGCCGTGTGGTGGATGCTGTTGCAGACTGACTCTCGGATGGCACCTATTCGCTGTTTTGTCTGGCAAGTCAATACTGTATCCTGATCCTCTGTTACTATTTATTGGCCGCATCGTGGACACTGCTGGGGGCCGTCAATCTGATAACACCTGCTGGCTGCATGGTGGATGCCACTATAACCTGACCCTCTGATAACACCTATTGGCTGATTTATCTGGCTATTGAGTACTGCATCCTAATCCTCTGATACTACCTACTGGCTGCTTGGTTGTCACTGTTGTTGTCTTGCCATGAGTCGCCAGTCTAAAGGATCGGCTTCTGAGCGTCTCCGGGGATTTGCCAGGGAGCAGCCGCAGCGCAGCCCGCCGGCACTGGATCCACCGTCGGCGGCATCTCCTGCTGAGGATGCGGAGCCCACGTTGCGACAGGTCACGACTCGGTTGCTTGAGGCGATCCAGTCCAGCACCTCGTCCCTCACAGGTAAAATTGAGGAAGTCAAGATTGATGTGGGCCTTTTGCGTCAAGATTTTCAGACCTTACGGGGTCGAGTGAAGGAGGTGGAGGATCGCATCTCTCTCTTAGAGGATAATTCAGCCCCAGTACCGGCGAGGCTTACTGCACTGGAGAGATCAGCTGAGGTGTGGACGCAGAGAGCGGATGATCTTGAGAACAGACTCCGTCGCAACAACCTGCGCATTCTTGGCTTGCCGGAACGGTCAGAAGGGGCTAATCCGTGTGAGTTTATGGAGAGGTGGTTGAAAGAAACCCTACTGGAGGCCAAGTTTTCTCCTGCCTTTGCCGTGGAAAGGGCCCATCGAGTTCCTGACAGACCGCCCCCTCAGGATGTCCCTCCGAGGCCGCTGTTGGCCCGTCTTCTCAGCAGTGGGGATCGAGATGCAGCGCTGCGGGCAGCACGTCAACTTAGAGAGATTAAATTCAACAGTTCATCTATCTCCATTTTTCCCGACTTTTCTGCGGCACTACAGAAGACTCGTGCCACTTTCGTCAATGTCAAGCGTCGACTGCGGGAAAGTTCCATTCATTACTCCATGGCTTATCCGGCACGGCTCCGTGTGATCCATGAGGAGAGGGTTATTTTCTTCACATCCCCGCAGGAGGCGGAAGCCTGGCTGAACCTACTGCCTCGACCTCCCAGACGGTAACAGGGTATATGATGACTGGTGGGGGGCCCCCTGTGGCCCAGCCCCCACTAATGACTGTTATTATTGCTTGCGGTTGCCTATGGACTTTTCATATGATGGGTGTTTGGCTGCCCCATGGGCACCGGCCAAGAATTTTTCTGTTTAGGGTCCCTTTGGAGATTCACATTATAGTGATAGTTTATTGCTTGTGCTTTTTAGTTTGAAGATAGTGCCCTATTACCATACCATCTTGGGTGCACTACTTCCCCCATTTACCAAGTGCCACGTATTGTGTAGGAGCAATCTTAGACTCCTCACTAATAGTTGGAATGCCCCTTATGGGTTTCCAGTTTTGGTTGAATTATTGCTGCAAGTCCTTTTTTCGGTTTAACGGTCCGGTGGGGAGGTTAATGGTGGGGGTCGGGGGTAACCCCTCATTCTTAATGTATAATGTGATTGTATGGTGTTATGGCGACCCTTAAAGTACGCTCTTGGAATATACGGGGTATGGGCGGTGTGAAGAAACGCTCTACTATTTTTTCCCACCTTAGACAATACAACCCTGATTTGGTGTGCTTGCAGGAGACACATCTAGCACCTGATACGACCAGATACTTACAAAAACCCTGGGTCCAGTGGGCCTGCACTCCACTCATACTTCTTTCTCTAGAGGGGTGTCCCTCCTGGTTCACCGCAGGCTCCGCTGGGAGCCGGGCCTCACTGTTAGGGACCCTGATGGGCGTTATGTGTTTGTGCAGGCCTGGATAGAGTCTAAACTTTATGTCATCCTAGGACTTTATTTGCCACCTGCATCTGACTTTTCAGTTTTACATGAAGCAGCCCACTTTGCGGCTAAATTTCCTGCCGCTACAGTGGTTTGCATGGGAGATCTTAATAAATTAATGGATGCTTCCCTAGATAGATTAAATGTAGGTGCCCCTGCCCCTTCTGGTGCTCACCCTACTCCCCTGGCCCAGCTTGTACAGGAAGTGGGTTGGCATGATCTCTGGCGTCTTAAATATCCACAGGCCCTGGTGTTCTCCTGTCATGCTGCCACTCATCACTCTCTGTCCCGTATTGATCATGCACTAGGCAATATTAAGGCATGTTCCCTTTTGCTTAATGTCTCATATTTGCCCAGGGCAACGTCTGACCATTCTCCGTTGCTGCTGGAATTTGGGGATACTGACCTCTCTAGACCTTCTCATAACTGGCATATTCACCCCTTTTGGCTCAAGCTGATAGCAGTGCATGACTGTATTCCGGATCAGTTGCAAGCCTTCTTAGATATTAATTCCCCTACCACCACACCTACTATCTTATGGGAAACTATGAAAGCATATTTGAGGGGATGTCTCAAATCCTCTATTTCATACATTAAAAGAGAATCGTCTTCCCTTGAGAGAGACTTAGCTGAAAAATGTGCATTGTTGGAGGCCGCGTATATAGCTAATCCTACTGATGACTCCAGAACTGAGTGGCTTCAACTGGGTAGGCAATACCTACATGTTCTACATGAAAAGCAGGTCTCAATTTTTCACTAAACAACGATTTTATAAGTTGGGTAATCAGTCTAGTAGCCTTTTAGCCCATCTTATCCATTATAACACAGCCTCTCCAGCAATTTTGAGAATTAATTCGATGGACGGGGATGCCCTATCTGATAGTGTGGCCATCCGTGACCGTTTTCATCAATATTTCTCGACCCTCTACCAATCTCAGTTACATGCACCTACTCAGGATATTGTCCAGTATTTGGCAGATGTTTCCTTTCCAACCCTGACAAATGAACAACGGGAGTTTCTGGACTCTCCCCTTAGACTGGAGGAATTATCTGATGCATTGGTGGACATGGCCAAAGGGAAATCACCGGGCCCGGATGGTATTCCGGTTGAGGTATATGTACAATATCAGGATAAACTGCTCCCTGTCTTATTGAAATGTTATCAAGATGCGTTTGTGGCCCGCACTCTGCCGGATTCCTTCTATGATGCTAATATTGTTCTCCTTCTTAAACCAGATAGGGATCCGTTGGACTGTGGGTCATATAGACCTATTTCTCTCCTTAACATCGATTATAAATTACTTACTAAAATTCTCGCAAAGAGTTTGAATACTGTGGTTTTGGATTTAATTCACTCAGAGCAAACGGGCTTCATGCCCGGCAAATCTACTTCTGATAACCTTAGACGGGTCCAGGTGGTTTCTCAGATAGGGGCTGCTCTTAAACAGGATTGGGCGGTGGCTTCCCTTGATGCCACTAAGGCATTTGATTCGGTGGAATGGCCATTTTTGCTTCAGGTTCTGAGGTGTTTCGGTTTTGGAGAATTGTTTTTGGGGCAGTTCGAGGTCTAAATTACGTTTCTCCACATTGCAGCGGCCTAAAGCTATGGGCGGGATGGCTCTTCCTGATATATTTTTATATTATCTTGCTGGTCAACTTCGATATCTTAGGTCCTGGTTGTTGGCGGATCCTCTGCCTGGCCCTGAGGCACATTTAGCATATCATCTACATATACCCAACTTATGGCCGGTTTTGGAACACCCACACCTGTATAGAGGTAGCTTGCTCCCAATCCATACATTGGCAATACAGGTCTGGCAGCGAGCTAAGCGGGTGGCGGCTTATACTGGAGTCCCTACTGAAACTCCGATATGGGATAACCCAGGTTTGACCGAATTATATGCCCTTCCGGATGCACGGAGTTGGAAACAGTTTGGAGTTACGTCCCTGGCTGATATTTATGATCAGGGCGTATTCCGCTCTTTCGACTCTTTGAGTACCCAATTTGGTATCCCTCGAACCCAATTTTTCAGGTTTCTCCAAATTAGACACGCCATGTCCACACAGTTTCCTCCAGCGGCTGTCAGCTTTCCCACATATCCCCTTAAAGGGGTGCTCAGGTCTCAAGGTCCCCAGGGCCTTATCTCAGCATTGTATGCCCATCTTATACAGGTCAGGATGTCTCGTCTGGAAGCTCCGGCTCTAACGAAATGGCGCACTCTTATCCCTGCTCTCACAGATGAGACATTTTCTGACCTTTTGGAGTCGGCACAGTTTGTTTCCCCAGCCGCTAATAATAAGCTTATACAAGTAAACATTTTGAATCAAAGTTACTTGACCCCTGCACGTCTGCATAAAATGGGACGGCTACAACATCCTGGATGTTTACGGTGCACTGCTAGATATTGTGATTTTTGGCATATGATATGGGAGTGTCCTATAATTAAAGCATTTTGGACTGAGGTCGTGAACTTATTATCAGACATACTGGGGACCCCAATTCCATGTTCGCCTGAAATTTGTCTGTTTGGTATCCTGGATGAGGAAATATGGCCCCATCATACTCGCATCTTTCTGCGAGAATCCCTTTTCCTAGCCAGGAAGGCTATTGCCTTGCGCTGGATGGATCCTCGCCCCTCCTCCCTATTCATGTGGAGGAAATTGGTAAATTCCATTATCCCATATAATAAAATAGTATATAAAGGCAGAGGTTGCCCTGAAAAATTTCGGAAGGTTTGGGGCTCTTGGTGTGACTCACCTCTGACTCTATACACAGCCCCATCATTTCGTAATGCCCTGCACACACTCACTGCTTAGACACAGGAAGGAGTGTCCAGTTTGAGTTGTATAGTATTTTCCTTATTATCTACTAAGTCTCCCTGGAGTTCCGCCATAGGAAGTATTTATTAGGATATCTTGTTGTATATGTGTGGGGTTTTTGTATATGCCTTTGCTCCCTACAGGTTGATTTGGACTCTGTGTTTCTTTCGGCTCCCTTGCCTGGATTCTCTCCTGAACGATTTGTATCTGATATTTACATCTAACATGGACTATGCAGCACTGTTTTGGTTCTTTTTGTCTAGTTTTTGATATGTCTTTGTACAACTTTTAGAATATGTCCTTTGTTATTCCTTTTAAAGCTTGTACTATTGATGTGTAATTTGTTGTACGATTGTTCAATAAACCGAGTTTAAAAAAAAAAATAATGCATACAAGCATGTAGCAACACACTACAAACCAATGTATACACAGACATATGCATGAAATACAAGATGTATACAGTATGGTAGTACAGAGATGAGGAACATGCATAGACATACACTGTACATGTGCTCCTGAATGGTGCTGTCTTAACTATAATAAGCATGGTCTCCAGCTATAGTAACTGTGGGCTGTGAAATTACACCAGGAGACATGCAAACGTTAACTATAGTGGTGGGTTACAACTAGAACATACCAACGATGCTACTGTAGGTCTAGACGAGGAGGATGGGAATGGATGCTGCTAGCTGAACAGCAAGTTCCAAGTGAAATGGCCACTGATGAGCTGACTTGATGATGTCATTAGGTAATAGGTGGGAACTACAGTAGCTCTAGTGGGACATACAGGGAATAGTATGATGATTTGTTATTTGCACAAACAGCCACTAGATGGAGCTATTACAATCAATACATGACATATTGCTGAAGGCATGACAGAAATCCTCTGCCTCACATACAGTCTCTGCAACTTTACCTAAGTTTAAAAGGTGAAAACGTGTTAACTATCTGCATAGAAAACTTCTTTCATAATCCTGAACAAGACCAAGTTACATAGGGGTCTTAATTTCCCAGATATTTGTTTCATAAACCTTTCCACAGATATGTAAATCATTGGTGATTGGATTAAATGTACTAATTCGCATACAGATGCAAGGTATCTTGACCAACAAATTTCTCTGACCCTATCACTACCTTTCCTGCACAAACTATAATCCGCTCTTCATCTCTGCATGGAATACACTTTGTAAATTCAGAAGTTGACCCTACGCAAACACTACTTGTCACCTTAATTTTTAATCCCGCATTTCAGAGGTCTTCCCAGACTCTATTTTCATGTCCTGAATTTGCCAGGGGCTCTTCACAATGAACTTCATGGTTAATCCTGTAGAAAGATCTCCACATATCCTCTAAACCAGGGGTAGGCAACCTTTTTTGTTCGGTGTGCTAATTTAAATTTTAAAAAAATCAAAGATGAGTTACTCGGAGTGCCAGGCAATAATTGTGAGGCTGACGACCCTACACCAAAGTAATTTTTTTTCGGTATGTGCCCCGGGGCTGGAGAGAAATTAACCAATATCTCCCCACAGTCAGAAGGGTGTTCCTTACTGACAAGCGTCATCGTTGGGCTGTAAGCAACGCCCCCTCTCGGTACTCTAACATACAGTGCCTTGCAAAAGTATTCGGCCCCCTTGAACTTTTCAACCTTTTGCCACATTTCAGGCTTCAAACATAAGGATATAAAATTTTAATTTTTTGGTGAAGAATCAATAACAAGTGGGACACAATTGTGAAGTGGAACGAAATTTATTGGATATCTTAAACTTTTGTAAAAAACTGAAAAGTAGGGCTGCCAAATTATTCGGCCCCCTTAAGTTAATACTTTGTAGTGCCACCTTTTGCTGCGATTACAGCTGCAAGTCGCTTGGGGTATGTCTCTATCAGTTTTGCACATCGAGAGACTGAAATTCTTGCCCATTCTTCCTTGGAAAACAGCTCGAGCTCAGTGAGGTTGGATGGAGAGCGTTTGTGAACAGCAGTTTTCAGCTCTTTCCACAGATTCTCGATTGGATTCAGATCTGGACTTTGACTTGGCCATTCTAACACCTGGATACATTTATTTGTGAACCATTCCATTGTAGATTTTGCTTTATGTTTGGGATCATTGTCTTGTTGGAAGATAAATCTCCGTCCCAGTCTCAGGTTTTTTGCAGACTCCAACAGGTTTTCTTCCAGAATGGTCCTGTATTTGGCTCCATCCATCTTCCCATCAATTTTAACCATCTTCCCTGTCCCTGCTGAAGAAAAGCAGGCCCAAACCATGATGCTGCCACCACCATGTTTGACAATGGGGATGGTGTGTTCAGGGTGATGAGCTGTGTTGCTTTTACGCCAAACATATCGTTTTGCATTGCGGCCAAAAAGTTCGATTTTGGTTTCATCTGACCAGAGCACCTTCTTCCACATGTTTGGTGTGTCTCCCAGGTGGCTTGTGGCAAACTTTAAACGAGACTTTTTATGAATATCTTTGAGAAATGGCTTTCTTCTTGCCACTCTTCCATAAAGGCCAGATTTGTGCAGTGTACGACTGATTGTTGTCCTATGGACAGACTCTCCCACCTCAGCTGTAGATCTCTGCAGTTCATCCAGAGTGATCATGGGCCTCTTGGCTGCATCTCTGATCAGTCTTCTCCTTGTTTGAGATGAAAGTTTAGAGGGACGGCCGGGTCTTGGTAGATTTGCAGTGGTCTGATACTCCTTCCATTTCAATTTCCATTATCATCGCTTGCACAGTGCTCCTTGGGATGTTTAAAGTTTGGGAAATCTTTTTGTATTCAAATCCAGCTTTAAACTTCTCCACAACAGTATCACGGGCCTGCCTGGTGTGTTCCTTGGTCTTCATGATGTTCTCTGCGCTTTAAACAGAACCCTGAGACTATCACAGAGCAGGTGCATTTATACAGAGACTTGATTACACACAGGTGGATTATATTTATCATCATCAGTCATTTAGGACAACATTGGATCATTCAGAGATCCTCACTGAACTTCTGGAGTGAGTTTGCTGCACTGAAAGTAAAGGGGCCGAATAATATTGTGTGCTTCACATAAGAGTTACTGACATGAGAGACAGGGAGGTAATAATTAAGTATCTTCATTATTGAGGTCCTTTATTACCGTAGTACCTCCATATGTCTCATATATTAGTAACCCTTATGTAAAGCGCACAGGGGTTAATGTGAGGGACATGATGGGGTTAATTGCTATTAATGTGAGGCACATGGAGTTACTAAAACTAAATTAATAACCAAAATGCCTGACATTAATAAGAATAGTAACCCCAGCATGTACCTGGTGTTTTTTACTTTCACTTTGCTGACTGGAGCTGCTCTCTCCTCCTCCTCCTCCTCCTCCTCCTCTCTTCTCCTCCTCTTTGCAGGATACACATGGCTCCGCCTCCTGGGCTTTCCTCACTCCCCCTCATTGGTGGGCAGGGAGGGCAGCAACTTAATGCTTGCAGGTCCTGTGCCAGCAAAATATGGCATGCGTGCCAACAGTGGCACGTGACGCGTGCCAGGGGTTGCCGACCCCTGCTCTAAACCCTGAAAGATAAATTTCCTGCCATCCATTTCCCCATTAGAAATGTTCCATCACACTACTTGGTTGTTGAACAAGGTGATAGCAGGTGACCCAACAATGGGCAGAGCTTTTGAAGCATGTACTGTAACCATCAGTCAGGACACGACTCTCTTCTTTTGGACAATGACACACAGATGATCTCACCAGTTAGCGATTGGCACATTTCTGATCACCCAGTGCATCTGGTCGGTTGTAATCATCAGGTGTAATCGTTTTTTTTTATAGGTCTGATTGTGCATATCACAACTCCTGTACATCTGCCAAATCGTGCACTTTACTTATGTTGCATCTTTGACCTATTGTAGTTTTTGTACAAGTACTTTAAAAGTCGAATGATAAAAAAAAAAAAAAAAAATCGAAAGCGAGTGTAAGGCTATTAATTTTAGCTAAAGCCAGATGTGTGTCAAAAAACTCAGAGCAGATGGCATTATTTCTGTTACACCTTCTCTCTTTGTAGTCTCCACTCCTAGTTTTGTCTTACAAACACAGATGCAAAACATTGACATGTGAATAAAGCGTTATAAAGAACTGGGAAAAGGCAATATAATGCTAATAGTTGAAGTTTTTTTTGTTTTTTTTCTTTCATAACTAAACAGTTTACTTATAAAAGTCATTAAACTTCTTGAAGTCCTACTCCATAAAGGTCCTACCCAACAAGTAGAAAAGAAAGTATGTACATAAGATTTCATCAATGAATGATTCTCTTTCTGGGAAGGCTGCCATGTCCAAAGCTAAAACAAGATAAATATAGCAGTGTTATCCTTCCTGGAGCACATGACCTTATTAATCCATGTAGAATGATGACAAAGTCATGCAAGTGTTTGCTGTGCATGGGAAGGATTTAACTACTCGCTGAACTCTTGCTCTTAGTCTGTTCATCAAAACAGAAAACAAGGGCAGCTAATACATTTAGATTCTAAGCTTCATAATTCACCAATTTATGATCTAAACCTGAAGGACTTTAATGCCTACAAGATGGTGAAAGCATCAGCAGTTTAATGGTGAACTATCGCAACAAAATTGCTTAGTACATAAAGGAGGGCAACTGCACTGCCAGTGGTTTGTTTTCGAGTAGTAAGTGAAAACCATATAGACATACACTGTATAGTATAGGTTTACTTTTCCCTTTTAGTATGCAAACATTAGACACATTATAAAAGAGCATGAAATGCACCTTCCAGTTGTCATATCTAATATACTGGTGTCAGGAAAATTATTTTGTAGGTGTGTTTTTATGTTTAAAAAAAAAAAAAAAAAAGTTTATTGGGAGATATTTATTATACATTTTACAACAGTTTTCTAGTGCAGTTTTTGCACAAATCAAGCTTGTTATTCTATTCAGTTAATAGAAGCAGCGCTGCACTTTCCCACAACCAACCCTGTGCAGTGGATGGAACTTTTTCGCCACTCCTGTTACTTGAATAGGAGCAGCCTGCATGTGCTCCGCGTTCACTGATGTAACTTCCGGTTCCTGGTGGCTGCCGGAAACTGCTGATCTATTCAAGGTCTGTGTGCTGGACCCCCACAGATCATATACTGGTGACCTAACCTATCTTTGTGTTGCATTTCTAAGAAGAAAAGTGATCCTCTAAACTGCCTCAATTTTGTGCTAGCTAAAATTAGATAAGGAGTCTAAACAATTTCCCCATTTTTTTTAATGCTTAACCCCAGCAAGGAGGTTTGGTCTTTCATGGCAGTATTCTCAGGTCGTAGTCCCCAGAATAGTCACTATTTGGTAGTGGGCGTCCTGTATTGGAGAACTTGTAGGAATGTGAGAAATGTAGCATATAGCAGTCTGGATGCAATGTGTTAGAAGATGAAATTACCAGGAATGGAGCCATAGGGAACCAGGCCTCACATCCAAATTACCAAACAGAAGCATGTTCCAGGCATATGGCCTCAAGATCTGTGTCACCATCAGTAGTCTGAAACAGAATTAAAATATAGAAACAATAAGCCTAGCAAAAGAGGTACCTAAATACTTAGAGGACCTTTCACTACCTCCAACAGGTCCAGATCTTTACATCATTTAATAGCTGATGCTCCATTGATTCTGGCACAGTTTGGATTTTTTTCTCTAGAACCCACTGTTCCCAAGAAATCATTGCTCTCAGTTTTGGTGTCTAATAAGCTATTTTGGTTCTGTACTGTCAGGAAGGCGGTGTCAGGCAAGAGCAGGCAAAGGGTGTGATTCTAAACTCTGACACTGGCTGCCTGTGACTGGAGATCTGAATCACGCCCTTCTGACATTACAAAGCTTAAATAGCACCAAAACTACCTGCGCTGACTGCTCAGAAATGGTGGGGGGTAGAGAAAATATTCCAACTCTGATTCTAGCACAGTTGTTGCTTCGGTTCACAGATGCTAAGAACACCACCCTTCTGACATTACAGAGCGTAAATAGCTCATTAGGTACCAAAACTAAGTGTCCTTGTTTGGGAATGATGGGGAATATAGAGACAGTTCCAACTGTGCTGGAATCAGTAGTGTGGTGCTCAGATGCTAAGAACTGGAGTTGGTGGAGGTGGTGAATGGTCCTGTTAAAAACTGGACTCCATGAAGACAAGGATGAAGTCCTTCAAATAGGCAGTAAGAGTGACATCAGGAGGAAGTATGTGTTGCCATTGCTGCTAAGTGCTTTTGCAGCTTGCAGGAGAGCAAGGTGCATAGAGGTGGGTCTAGGGTTAGCTCTGAAGACCTGACACAGTAGGAGGACATGAGAGTAAAAGTATGTGCATGGACTGTGTTTGGCATTTGCAGCTCAGTCTTATTGAAACCTCTGTAGTTTATGCTCACTCCTAAATATATTCTGTCATGCAACATTGTAATTGTAAAATGTTTCTTATTACTACAATATTCTTTCATTCATTAGATTTATTAAATATTGCACGTGTTTCACAAATGGACTGAATTCTTTCTTTTCTTAATAGGCATATGATGTTATTGAAGGAACAATATGGCAAGCAAGTCATTGTTAATCTTCTGAGAAGCAAAGGAGGTGAAGAGATTTTAAGTCGTGCCTTTAAGGTATGTACTGATCTTACAGCTATACTCTGGTAAATTGCATTATGCTTTAGCCTATTGGTACTGGGTATACTGATGTCTGTAGAAGGGTTAATGCATTCCCTTGGCTTACTCATCTTGTATGGCTGCCAAATGGGTCCCCTGTCTGGTCATGTGATCGGCAGACTGACCTGGTGATTCAAACAGCAACTGGAAGGCCCTCTTTTCTATGCAAGTCTTTGAGAGCCTTAACTCCAGGCTCACATAGAAGAGAGGGACACCTGGCTAGTCTACTAATTACAAGATATGACCAGGGACCCATTTGGCGGCCGTATGACGTGACTGAACCTACAGCCATCAGTACTAATGGGCTAAAGAATAATGAATTTTAATATATTATGAGTTTATAGTTTAATTTTTTTGTAAATAAGCTTAATGGACACAAGTCTTCAGCTTCATTAAATAATTGGTATTTATGCATTATTTTCATACTGACTGTTGAATGGAAACGCGACTTTATCTTTCCTGACCTGGTACCAATACATAGCTGAATACTAGAGATCCGTGATACATTAGAAAATAGTTATACATGCCCCAAGTTTTTTCACCATCTTGTGGTGACAGTCTTTGATAGGTTGCCAGTGGATAGAATCATGAACACAAGACGTTTGTATGGTCTGGCACTTTTCATAAACTCAGCCGTGACTTCCTTATCTCTCACACAGAAGCAGGCAGGGTTAGTGCATGTACAAGAAAATAACCCCTCCACCAAAGTCTTGTGGGCCCTTGTGAAAACGTTAACTGGAGCCCCCTACTCTCTCCCTACAGCATATTCTTGATAGTGGCGGGTATGAGTACTGTGGCAGTATCCCAGAGACTTTAAAGGGATACAACTGTAGTACCCACAACTGCTGTTATCAAGAATACGATAAGTGAGCAGCGCCCGCCTCGTAAACAATGCTGAGAGCTGTGTGCTCTGGGGAACGGCTGATCTGCAAGGTTTTTCCCCCATGGCTTTCCACAGAAAGTCTGCAGAGTATTGCGGACTTTCTGCTTCAATTATGCCTATAGGGAAACTGCCAGTGTTTCCGTAGGTGTAATTGACATGCTGCGATTTCCAAAATTGCAACGGTTTTGGAAAAATCGCAGCATGTCCGATGCGCGTATTTTTCCGCAAAGTGGGGATGGGATTCACTAGAATCCCATCCACTTTGCTGTGACTGTAACCGCGGCATTTACGCCACATGGGTCCCCGGCCTAAAGTGGTATTCGAGTTCCCCTTACATATAATAGTTTCTCCCTTTATAAATAATAGCCCCTCTTATAAATAATAGTTCCCCTTATATATAGTAGCCCTCCTCTTTATATTAGCCAGCCTTGCTACAACATCTCACCGAGGATGTTGTAGCAGCTGAATCTTGTAAGGGTGCCATCAGTGTGTAGCCAGTATCTGTCGAATGGACATTCGACTGATGCCACACTCCAGGGACATACGTTGAGTTCTATGCTGTGGGCTCTTGGTAAATGCTGCCAGGACAGCCACTGATGTTTCGTCATTGGTGACAGTTTTCATACGTTCAGATTTGGGCTTATCCAACACCGAACCAATTGCACGAAATTTGGCGAGCAGTTTGCTAACTGTGGCATGGGAGATGGGTGATCTTGTAGGGTTTCTTGCATTGAAGTCTGCTGCAATGACCTGGGTACTGCATTCACCAGACATCAACACAATGTCTGTCTGCTCCTCGTCGGTTAACCTCTGCGACATGTCAATGGCTGTAACAATAAGAAACGTGTCAATAACTCGATAATTAATAAAGCTACGTTAATAATTAGCACACCATTGTTTTTCTTGTGCAATTCTCCATGTGTTTGATGTTTTTGATGTTTCCCCCCTCCCATGTACTAATATGCCACAAACGGTAAGGTGATATCAGCAACCACTTCCAATTTATCTGGGTGTAGCCCATTAGTGCCCATTATATATAATAGCCCCCTTTTCATAAATATTTTCTCCTTTTTTATAAATGTGTCTTGCCCTTATAATAGCCCCCTTATCAAGATAAGGTTGGGTAGAGAAAATCTCTAGAACGCTAAACGTTTTTGAATTTTTTTAGATCTGCAAAAATGTTTAACTTTTGTCTACAAACTTAAAGGGATTCTATCATTAAAAAAGAATTATTTTTAACTAAAAGCATGTCGGAATAGCCATTAGAAAGGCTGTTCTTCTCCTACCTTTATTTTTCAGGTCCATGCCGCCGTTTTTGAGTTTTGTCTTCTTTCTTCGTTATGCAAATTGGTCTTCAGAAAGCACAGGCTCATCATAGGTTCCAACACCGCCTCTCTCTTCTGCTCCTGATGCATCTCCTCCTGACGGAACATATGCAGTTGGCTGTTCCGTCGGCCATTTTGCGGTGGTCTCGTGTAGGAAGAGTGAAGAGGAGGAGATGTGTCAGGAACAGAAGAGAGAGGCGGCGCTGGAACCTATGACGAACCTGTGCTTTGAGCACAGGGGAAACACCCCTGTGCTTACTGAAGACCAATTTGCATAACGAAGAAAGAAGACAAAACTCAAAAAACGGCGGCGCGGACCTGAAAAATAAAGGTAGGAGAAGAATAGCCTTTTTAAAGGCTATTCCGACGTGCTTTTAGTTAAAAATCGATTTTTATTTTTTTTTAATGATAGAATCCCTTTATATATGCTCATATTTGTGGAAAAAAAACCTTTAATGGAACTGCTGTCTGCTGTTTTGGCTTGCAGAAATGGTGGTCAGGGGACCCCACTGATTCAAGCATCCTACAGATATGTCTAAGTAAAAAAATAAAAACCCTCCTCTAATAGAGTATAGAGTAGCCAAAACGTGCCAGATTTTAATAATGTCCTTCATGTTTCTTTGTAGAAACTACTGTGGGCATCTCTGCATGCAGAGGATGTGCCAATGATAAACTTTGATTACCACCAGCTTGTGAAAGGAGGGAAAATAGAGAAGCTTGAGCACTTACTAAAGCCTCAGTTAAAGCTGAACATAGAAGAGTTTGGAGTCTTCACCAAAGGAGAGAACCTAACCGCACGGTAACTATACCTTATATTTATAAAGGTTTTTATAAGCCTCAGGATGGGTCATCATTAATGGGTCCTAGATACATTTGTTGGCATATGTGGTCAATGTATAATAGGTGATTCATCATTGAATATATTAGATTGTACTTTACCTTCATGTATAAACCTAATTTTTAAGTGTAGAAGGTTGAATTTTTTTTTGTCTTTTATTGGATTGTATAGGTTTGTGTGCTTATATAGTGGGTCATGGACAACATCACTTTTAGACTAGTTTATTTATACAATCCTGGAACTAACAACAACTTCCAGCACTCCGAGCCTCACAAAAGTACTGTTGTTTTATTGAAAATGCGTCTAATCACAGCATGGCAGACACCGAAAAAAATAAAGCAGCTATCACCTGATGCGTTTCTGGCACTGAAGCTCGGGCACTGGATGTGCATCCATACTCAGGGCAATGATGGCTCTTTTGTTGCGATTACATGAGCCTGCAAGCCCATTACAGCTAACGCACCCCGAGCCTCTGTATTTTCGGTTGTTGCATTGTTGAAGTAGAGGCTATAACTATGCCTCTGATATATGCAGACCTAACTGCAACCTGCCTGTTTGGATGAGGATACAGCAGGTGGTGCCTCATACTACCAGTCACAGGAGGCAGTGCCACCTACTGGATCCACTACATACCATGCAGCACCTTATTTTACCCAGTCCATTCTAGCATCTACAGTCATGGCCAAAAGTTTTGAGAATGACACAAATATTATATTTTCACATGATCTGCTGCCCTCTGGTTTTTATGTGTGGTTGTCAGATGTTTTTATCACATACAGAAATATAATTGCATTCATATTATGAGTAACAGAAGCTTATATTGACAGTTAGAATGAGTTAATGCAGCAAGTCAATATTTGCAGTGTTGACCCTTCTTCTTCAGGACCTCTGCAATTCTCCCTGGCATGCTTTCAATCAACTTCTGGACCAAATCCTGACTGATAGCAGTCCATTCTTGCAGAATCAATGCTTTAATTTTGTCTGAATTTGTTGGTTTTTGTTTGTCCACCCGTCTCTTGATGATTGACCACAAGTTCTCAATGGGATTAAGATCTGGGGAGTTTCCAGGCCATGGACCCAAAATCTTTATCTTTTGTTCCCTGAGCCATTTAGTTATCACCTTTGCTTTATGGCAAGGTGCTCCATCATGCTGGAAAAGGCATTGTTGAGCGCCAAACTGCTCTTGGACGGTTGGGAGAAGTTGCTCTTGGAGGACATTCTGGTACCATTCTTTATTCATGGCTGTGTTTTTAGGCAAGACTGTGAGAGAGCCGATTCCCTTGGCTGAGAAGCAACCCCACACATGAATGGTTTCAGGATGCTTTACAGTTAGCATGAGACAAGACTGGTGGTAGCGCTCACCTCTTCTTCTCCGAATAAGCTGTTTCCAGATGTTCCAAACAATCGAAAAGGGGATTCATCAGAGAAAATGACTTTACCCCAGTCCTCAGCAGTCCACTCCCTGTACCTTTTGCAGAATATCAGTCTGTCCCTGATGTTTTTTCTGGAGAGAAGTGGCTTCTTTGCTGCCCTCCTTGAGACCAGGCCTTGCTTCAAGAGTCTCCGCCTCACAGTGCGTGCAGATGCACTCACACCTGCCTGCTGCCATTCCTCAGCAAGCTCTGCACTGCTGGTAGCCCGATCCCGCAGCTGAAACACTTTTAAGAGACGGTCCTGCCGCTTGCTGGTCTTTCTTGGGCGCCCTGGAGCCTTTTTGGCACCAATGGAACCTCTCTCCTTGAAGTTCTTGATGATGCGATAGATTGTTGACTGAGGTGCAATCTTTCTAGCTGCAATACTCTTCCCAGTTAGGCCATTTTTGTGCAGTGCAATGATGACTGCACGTGTTTCTTTCGAGATAACCATGGTTAACAGAAGAGAAACAATGATGGCAAGCACCAGCCTCCTTTTAAAGTGTCCAGTGGTGTCATTCTTACTTAATCATGACAGATTGATCTCCAGCCCTGTCCTCATCAACACCCACACCTGTGTTAATGGAGCAATCACTGAAACGATGTTAGGTGGTCCTTTTAAGGCAGGGCTGCAATGATGTTGAAATGTGTTTTGGGGGATAAAGTTCATTTTCTAGGCAAATATTGACTTTGCAAGTAATTGCTGTTAAGCTGATCACTCTTTATAACATTCTGGAGTATATGCAAATTGCCATTAGAAAAACTGAAGCAGTAGACTTTGTAAAAATTAATATTTGTATCATTCTCAAAACATTTGGCCATGACTGTACCATGAGAACAGCCTTTGGCAGCAGTACAAATGATATACTGACCCCTCAGGCCTGAGCTGAGATGCTTGATAAAGAACAAACTTTACAAATCTAATTTACAGTATGTGTGAACTGCAGTATGCAGCAATGTTCTTTGTTGCTATGAACTTCGGGAGCATAAACTGCACCACCTTGCAGAGTAGCCACAATGCAGATAGAAAGCAATTTCACTTAATGTTCTCTGGGATAAACTGCTGCATTGCTGTTCGGTGATGGTTAGTTGCATTACATAATGAAGACTCTTGATCACAGAACAGGATCATTCTCATACAACCACTTGAATTGTTAGGTTAAGAAGACTGACTTCTGATTTCAGAAAGTCTATTTGGGAACAGTCTCCTGCTGGCAAAAATAACAAAACGTATCGACACTGAATAATGCATAATGCTCAATATCCTGACCACACTTTAAAAGGGCTCCTTGAAGGGGTTGTGTGCTTTTTTTTTTTTTTTTTTTTTTTTTTTTTTTTACACTTTCCACCTCTGGACATGGGCTGTGTGTGATAAAGCATCGGGCAGAGGTGCATTATTTCACTAAATATGGGGATATGTTTTCGCTGTTTGTAGAAGAAAGTATTAGTAAATACTTATATTCTCCATGAATTAACGTTTCTGGAACATCTTTTTTCTTATAATCTGTACTGTATTCCATAGTTCCTTCTCTATCGAATACATTTATTGTTATCTGTTGGATATGTGTCTGAATGTATCTGACATTGTCCAGTAGATACACACCCATTGAACATGGGGAGAAGTAACACCCATTTTTCAATTTATTCAAGTTTCTAGTAGAAATAACAGAGGAATTACACAATGCAGACTTATAGAAAACGATTCTCCAAAATTCTTATTTCACAAAGAAGATCGTTATTTACCAAAACTGATGTGTCAGGGGTGGTGACAGGTTCCCTTAAAAAACAAAAACATACATTTATCAAGTTCTGCCAAATTTTAGAACTTTGTTTTTCCCCGTTGATCTAGAGGAAGGTACGCCGCCACCCCCCCATCACCTAGGCAATGAGTCTCTATCTGCCACAACAAAACATTCAGATGAAGAATTCTGTACAGTTACATAAACCTCATTTGGTTATCAATAGGTATTTAAGGCTTAGTTCACATTTTCAATGGAGTCTCCAACACCATGTCCACCTGAAATTGGCAGAGGAAAGACCATCACAGTTTCAGTTTTAAAACGATGGACACCTAATGGACCCCGTTATAGTCTGCCAGGCTCCTTGTGAAACCGCTATTACAGTGGTCCACTTCTCCGTTGGCATATCCATTGTTCTGATCTGTTGGAGGACCAAAACAATGCTAGTGTGAACCTAGCATAAGCCTTTATTAAGGTCATCTACTGTTATTTGTGACTAGCCTTGTGAATGACTGTCATAGATTCAAAGCTAATAGTGAAGAAAGATTGTCACCTCTGGAGACTGAACATACTCTTTTTCTCCAGACTTGAGGATTGACCCCTTGTCTTTTAGGCTAAAGCCCCACATTGTGGAAATGCAGCTTTTTTTGTTGCAGATTTTGTTACGTTTTTTTTTTAAGCCAAACCCAGGAGTGGATGGAGTAGAAGGTAGACGCAGAGGTGAACCTAGCCTGTTTGCTGCCTGAGGCGGACTATCGAAAGACGCCCCCCCCAAAAAAAAAAAAAAATATATATATATATAAAATTGCGTTTACATGCTGTTAGCGTCACACACTGTTATTGTTGTACAATAAACATAAACAAACTTATGAAACAGTTTTTAAGAATTCTTCTTCCTGTATTACTTCAGTATCAGAAATCAACAACACGGCATTAACAATGAAAGTAACTTCATACATCATCTGCTTGGTGGATGGATGAGCCCACATGGCCCCCACTCTCTATAATAGGAGGCCGCAGATAGCTGAGTGCTGGACTTTGGGTATCTTTGGCACTTCCATCGAAGTGAATGAGAGCCAAGCAGGTTCGTCCATCCACCAAGCGACACGCCTATATATGGCTGCAGCCAGGCTGGATTCCCACCCAGTGTGGGGGGGGGAACCCAATTCGCAGGCTCAGTGGGGGACTCAGCAGACAGACCCCCATCAATCAGGTATTTATCCTCTATCATTTAGATGAATACAGGGCAGTAACATTTTGTGACTTACAGGTGACGTCTCTGACTAATCGTTCACATTTCCCTTCTCTTCCCTTTGGACCGCCATGACTACTTCTTCCAGCTGTGACTTGTCTCTGTAAAGTTTGCAACACAGACATCTTTGGCTCCTCACTTTTCCAGGCACCCGACCCACATTGACCTCACCTGCACATCCATCCTGCTGCTACCCCCCAGTTATAAAATATATGATATAACCCCCCATAATGAATAACTCCCAAGTGCATCTTTATATTAATAATGTCCGTGTGTACCCTGTATAAATAGTGCCCCTTATTAATAATGCTCCAGGTGTTAACTAATTAAAAGGTTTTCCAGGTCATTAATAAACTAATCAGTGGGGTTCAAAAACCCAGGACCCCCACTGATCACCTGTTTGAATGAACTGTGGTACCTGTGTAAGCACCGTGACCGCTTCTCTGTTTACATAGTGTCATTCATCTCATAGCAGCCATGTCATGTAACTACAGCCTTGTCCTATACATGTCTATGTGACAAGGCTGTAATTACATCACACGGCCACTATAAACAGACAGCGTGTGATATAAACAGGCACCATAGCCCCTTCATACAACTGATCAGAGGGGGGGTCCACTGATCTCTTATTGATAATCTGTCCTAAGGTTAGAACATCAATAAAAATGAGCTGGAAAGACCCTTTAATAAAGCCCAAGTGCCACCTTAAAGGGGTTGTCCAGGATAACCACTTTTTAATATGAGGCTGGGGAAGGTGCTCCAGTGTCTCCCAGCGCGTTCCAGTCCTGCTGCTCCAGTGTTTTCTTCCCCTCAGTGGTCATGTGTGGTGGGTACTCCCGCCAGAAGAGAACACCAGAGCAGCAGAGCCAGACTGCGGTGGGAGACATCGGAGCACAAGGAACAGGTGAGTAGATGGTGTTGTTTTTTTTTTTTTGTTTTTTTTAATACAGTATTACACGGTATTATGGCCCACAGCGGTCCCTGCACACAGTATTACATGGTATTATACCCCGCAGCGACCCCTGCACACGGTATTATGGCCAGCAGCGGCCCCTGCACACGGTATTATGCCCAGCAGCAGCCCCTGCACAAGGTATTATGCCCAGCAGCGGCCCCTACACAGGGTATTATGCCCAGCAGCGGCCCTTGCACATGGTATTATGCCCAGCAGCAGCCCCTGCACACAGTATTATACCCAGCAGCGGTCCCTTCACACGGTATTATGCCCAGCAGCGGCCCCTGCACACGGTATTATACCCAGCAGCGGTCCCTTCACACAGTATTATGCCCAGCAGCGGCCCCTGCACACGGTATTATGCCCCACAGTGGCCCCTGCACACGGTATTATGCTTCATAGTGGCCCCTGCACACGGTATTATGCCTCATAGTGGCCCCTGCACACAGTATTATGCCCCGCAGCGGCCCCTGCACTCGGAATTATGCTCCATAGTGGCCCCTGCACACAATATTATGCCCCGCAGTGGCTCCTGCACATGGTATTATGCTCCATAGTGGCCCCTGCACACAATATTATGCCCCGCAGTGGCCCCTGCACACAGTATTATGCCTCATAGTGGCCCCTGCACTCGGTATTATGCTCCATAGTGGCCCCTGCACTCGGTATTATGCTCCATAGTGGCCCCTGCACACGTAATTATGCCCCATAGTGGCCCCTGCACACAGTATTCTGCTCCATAGTAACCCACCCATAAACCATTATTATACTCTGGGGTCTAAAAGACCCCAGAGTATAATGATCGGAGACCCGGCTGGTGACAAACATAAAAACCAGTGTTACTTACCTGGGCTCTGGTGCGCTCCCTGCTTTTGGCCCTCTTCAATGTCGCACAGACCGGCGTCGCAACATAATGACATGGGGCTAGCTCACATGATGCCTGGGACGTCACCAAAGAAGGCCAAAGCCTGCTGGGAGTAACATCGGATCGCAGGTGAGGTGAGTAACAATGGTTTTTATGCTTATCACCTCCCCTGGGTCTCCGATTATTGTACTCCGGGGCCTGAAAAGACCCCGGAGTATAATAATAGTAGTATTTGGCCTCACTTACCGATCCCCACTGCCGCTCACAGCCGCTTCTGATTCCCCTTCTGCGTCCGACAGCAAAAGCGGGAGCGGCCACAGCAGGTGCGGGGATCGATAAGTAAATAGGCCGTTACCTGCCGGGGATACTCCAGCAGGTTACATCCTATTTATATATATATATATATATATATATATATATATATATATATAAAAAAAAAAAAAAAGTTATTGTCACCTACCTGCAATCCCATGATGGAGCCACCACCGCCTGCTTTTTTGCCTGCAACGTCTGCGTCTCAGTGTAGGAGGCGCGATGGCGTCATTGTATCGCCACCTGCGCTGACATGCAGAGGTCTCGTAAACCAGCCCAGGACAGGTCCCGCTCAGCTTTGTTTTTTTTAAAGCGGCCTGGTTTACATTAACTAAATGGTAAAAATGCCGCCCCCCAGACAGTGACGGACAGTGCCGGCCGCCTCACTTTACCTCATTAGCTGTGCGCCCCTGGGGTAGACGTATAAGAGCTTCCTATGTATTTCCCATTCATTTTGTAGACGTTCTTTGGCTCAAAAAAACGCAACAACATCTGCAACAAAAAAAGCTGCATTTCCGCAACGTGGGGCCTCAGCCTTAAAGGGGTTGTCCAGGATAAACTCAAAATTAACCCATAAACTAAACCCACTCCCCCCGCCTAACTTCTAGTTTACTTTGTTTAAAAAAAAAAAAATCTATAATTACCAATTATCATTTGACCGACCCAGGAACACTTTCTGATAATCAGGTGATGTTCCATATCCCCGTTTCCAAAACGGAACGTCACCAGTACTCTTCCCCCCCCCCACTCCACCCTCCACCCCATCATACTTGCGTGTCTTCCTCTGTGGGAACGGCTCCTCCTCCTTCTTTCACGCTGCTGGCGCTTCCGCAGTCTGGAGGCACCTCTTACACATGTGCAGTAGAAACTGTGCGCACTCCGTCAGAGGTGCCATCTCTACTGCGCAGGCGTCAACACTGCTAAAGGTATTTGGGTGCACTTTTTAACCCATTAATAGCACTAACAGACCTTTTTTTTTAAAAAAAAAAAAATAATTTTTGCCCGAAAAACACCTTTAGGCCGGGACACGTGGGGCCTTAGCCTTAAGGTGATTTTTACATGTAACAGCTTTCCACAATATTTTTGTATAGCCATTTAAACAGACTTAATACAAGTCATTCATGTTCCCAATATCTCTCCTCAAGATTAAATACATCTGTAACGAAGATCCTCCATGCCTCTTATGAATTTAGCGGTGCCTGTTTTTACTGATAAATCTCTTTAAAATAAAAAATCCCTTCTATAAATGTGTTAGTAAAGAACAAATAAAATATAAGAAGCGGAAACCCAAAATTTACAATCACTGTGCATTATACAGATATATTCTTCCTTACTTTGTTACCTGTTTTGAGATGGAAAAAAATGTATTTTTCCAAAACTGGTCATCTTGTGCCACTTGTCTTGGGATATGTTGAAATAAGATAAGAACACAACTGTACATTAATCATACCAAACAGACAAAAATACAAAATCTTTGCTCTACTTTCAAAAGTTTACAGAAGGGGACCTTTCGTATCAACTGTCTGGACTGTCTGCACCGCACAAATGGGGTACAAGCCTACATCGCACTTGAGGTAGGTCCTTTTTTGACATATTTATGAACTCTAACTGAAACTTTTAATAGGTTTTTTTTTTTTTTATCTGAAAATAATTCTAGTAATTTAAACCTGATGCTATACTAAGAGACTGCAGTTTATTCTGTTTCCCATCATACCAATTGTTTTCCTAATTAATGCCTGTTTAGTAGGGCAAGGGTCTGGAATTTGTGGAATTTTTAGTACAGAGCTTAATATGGTACAAAACGTTTAATTTCCTTCTCTATGATTTAGTATTAGATTACCCCTCTTCTTTATAGTACAGTAGAATAATACAATACAGTGTTTATTTTAGCTATAATAAACTACAGTACTTGTTTTTGATCAGTCTGAAACATTTTTTCTTTTAACGTTAAGGTTCTGCGGACCCAGCTTGAGAGTCTTGGATTGGTTGATATGAAGTCTGTGGTAGAACGTTTTGATGAGTCTTATAAATCCATGTGGTCTGTCAATGGCCATAACCTCAGCATGATATTTACAGGAAGTAGAGCTCTCGAGGGTAAAGCCAATGTATGTATAACCAGATATAATGGCAATCTACCTAAAGCATTAAAATGCCTAGATACCTGGTAAAGTAGAAAAATGTGTAAAAGATACTTGCATCATGCATGATCTCTAATGTTGACCTTGTCTGTAATATGAGGAGGTGATTTATGTGATAGAGTTCAGTGATTAAACAGGTAGTTCTGCTCCTAATATTACATACATGGACATTAGCAGAAAACAAAATAGTTAAACAGCATACTGGTGACTGTTTAGTGCTGAAAAACCTACTAACAGGCTTCCTTTTTAAGGGAGTCTGTCAGCAGGAAAAACAAATATAAAGTAAGCACAGTATCTTGGAGGGCTTGGGGCACAGATCACAATGGTATACTTTGCATGTATAATCTTCTTTTCATTTAGGGGGATTTCTGTCTTCTAGCCATTTGCAAATTACTGGTGTGTTTATAGTGGTTACATCATTCATTTGCTCACTCTTCCTCCCATCCACTATGATGTCTGCCCCAACTACTCCCGACGTTGCGAGGCTCCAAAGTATGAGTCTTACTGTACTACTTATGCTTGTCTCAGGTCATCAGACAATTGGAAGAGAAGCAGTTTTGCTTAGACTGGATACAATCATGACGCAGGTGATACCGCTCCCACTACCTTCCCATTGGCTCACATCGCAGTTCTGACACTATTTTTTTTCTTGCATCATGATCTTATCCAGCCTAAGCAAGATTAAGCCAAACTGCTTCTCTTCCATGTGTCTTACGTTAGGTGAAATTCGCAGTACAGTGTGCCTCACAAAGGCATGGCAGAGCTGGGCAGACATCTTTGTGGATGGGAGGGAAAGTGAGTCACTGAATGATGTAGCTGTAATGCTCTGTCACTATAAAAACTCCCCTGATACACTCTTCAGTAATTTGCATATTGATAAAAAAACAAAATTCCTTCTATGTGAAACAAAGATTCTGCATGTAAAGTATACCATTGTGATCTGTGTCCTAAGCCCACCAAGATTTTGTGCTTGCTTTATATTTATTTTTCCTGCTGACAGACTTCCTTTCAAGTACAGTCATCCTGAAAGAAAATACTGGATGTTTTTTTTTTTTTTTTTTAGTTAAAAGTTGTTGTTTTTTCCCATCCAAACATGCATATTTCTGCTATTCAGGCTAGTTAGGATGCAAAAAGAGTAGAGCTATGTGATTGGCCTGTGATTGGCTGCATCGGTCAGGAGACTTGTGGTTTTTGCCGCTCAATCAGTACAGTTTCTGTAACCGCCCTAAATGCAGAAAAGTGCAACACAGTAGGAGTTGTTACTCGAGCAATTGTGGGAGGAGTTGAGTAGCAGTTAGGAGCAACTATCTACAGCAGAAAGTAAAGCTCCACCAGAAGACATGCCCCTAAAACACTTTTCATCTAATCTGTATGAGAATAGATTACTGATTTTCATTAAAATGGAGCTTCAACGCAGAATGAGAAAGGCATCGTTGGGAATCAGACCTACAATTTACTGTCATTAGTTTGATGCCAATTTTCCTGACAAACTCCATTTTAATAAGCCATCCAGTTAATGTAAAATCAAATGATTTTATAACGTTTTTGCTGTCCTTTCAGTATATTCTTATATATTGCATTATATAATGCATTTTTCCTTAAAGGTTGGAAAACTCAAAGATGGAGCTCGTACAGTATCTAGGACAATACAGACAAACTTCTTTGATGGTGCAAAGCAAGAAGCTATTGATCTGCTGCTCATGGGAGATTTCTACAGTGATGAATATGCAGACAAAGGACGGATGTTAATGGACAGTTCTGCTTTGCTTGGTAATACAGAGCTAGTGATTTCTATTCATTCATGCAACATCTGTCCAACTGTCTCTCAAAACTTTCCAAATCTCATGAAACACAGCAGAAATCTTCTTGATGCATTTCTAAATGATGCTACAACAGTGACATAAAATAACTTCATTGTCACAGTAGTCAATAATATAGCCCATCTATAAATAATGGAATGAAAACTATCCGATCCCCTTTTGCCCAGCACTTTATTTTTCTGCTTTAAGAGTTCCATAGTCTGACTCATCTTGCAGTCTTAAGCAGACGCTTTCACCATCTCCACCAGCTCAATTTTTTTGCATGCTTCAGTAGGTATTGCTCCACTGATTCCAGTGTAGTTTGAATTTTTTTTTTCTAGCCTCCAACGGTCAGTCCCTGACTATCTCCTACAGCCAATGACTGCCCACCTGACAGTGGAGAGCCTAATTGCACTGAAGATAACAGAAATGATTGCTCAGGAACAGTTGGGGCTAGAGAAAAAATGTGCTGGAAACAGTGGAGCTACTCCTATTAACAGTTGCAAAAAAAATTGGGAGTTGGTAGAGGTGGTGAAAGGTCCTCTTTAAGGTAGCTTTCAGACTCCTGAGATGTAAAACCGATACAGACTGTAACACAAAGTGCAATTTTTGGAAGTCAGTCTTCGAAGTTGGTTAGAACTTATTTACTGTATTATTGTAAAATAGAGAGCTATATATAATTTTAATTAGGGTAGGTAGAAATTTAAATGTGAACAGGTACTAACCATAAAATACACACTAAACAATACAGAACTTCTGGATTTCACTTCTGGGTTTGATCAAGTTCAGCCAGGGCATATTGAAGAGAAAGGGTTTAGGGAAGTTCAAGCCTTCTTAAAAGGCTTATAAGACTTCTTTCCTTACCCCCCTTCCACCACCACCACCATCACCTCCATAGATCATGGTAATGAAGCCTTGTCACCTCTGGAGACTGAATCTTATGTTTTTTTTTATTCATGTGGAGTGTTCCCTTGTTTTTGCTTTGCCAACTTTTTGCCTTATTTTTTGTATGAGCGATTTATCTACTTGCTCAGATTATTTATGTCTCCATTAGACTTCCCTCCTGGTGATTAAATCAATGTAACTATTTTAATATTTACTCATAATTTAACATCTTCCAGCAATAATGAATTTTACTATTTTCTAATACGGAAAATGCAGTAAAACTTTGGATTTTACCATTTTTCCAATACAGAAAAATGCAAAAATCTGTGTGTTGTGTGTTTTTTTTTTTTTTTTTTTTTTTTTGTTTAATCTAGAAATATTCTAATAAAAACATATTGTGTGTCACAGTGAATCCGACTGTATTAAAGTCCATGTCTGAACGTCAGTTTGAGTTTACGAATTTCAAAAAGACTCGTGTTGCTGTGGGAACCTGGAATGTAAATGGAGGAAAGCAATTCCGAAGCAATATCCTCAGCACAAGTGAGCTTACTGACTGGCTATTGGATGCTCCCAAACTATCTGGACTTCCTGATTTTCAGGGTAAGTGGAACTTCCATGTTATTACAGACTTTACTTTGCAAAATAGCAAACAGATGAAAATCAAAATTCGACTGGAATATCTGATTTTATCTGCCATAGGCCGTATTCACAGTAAATAAATAACAACCATTTTAAAACGATGAATATCTGTGGGTCTATTCACATGTCATCTTATTTTTTTGACAGACCTTTTCTCATAGCTGCCAAAAAACTGACATGCTCTATCTTTGTCCCTTTTGATGGTTATAAAAATAGATACATGAGTAGACTCATAAACATTCTTGGGTTTCACTGTGTGAATAAGGCCTTAAACAGTCCATTTTTCAGAAATGTTAATCTTTCCTTCTTATACCTTTCTTTTTTTCTCCTTCATTTCTAATAGGAACTTCCAATCCCTACTAAACTCTTCTTGGATGGAGTATAAGTACTAGTTTAATAATTTATATTTGATATAATCAGGATTCCATGAAAAGCTGTATATAGAAAATTTCCAATGCAGATATTATGTGTGAAATCTGCAATATAGTGTGTGCTGCCCTCAAATCTGTGTGGATAAATTCCCCCGTTGATAGTATAACAAAGCTCCAAAACAAGCTGCAAGTCAATAGGGCATAGAACTGTCATACACACAAACTCATATTGTACAAAAGTAATATTCTATTGTCTTGTGTTACAGATGATGAAAGTGGCCCTCCAGACATATTTGCTGTAGGATTTGAGGAAATGGTTGAACTGAATGCAGGAAATATTGTTAGTGCAAGGTCAGCATTATAAAATCCAGTAAAATCTCAGATCACTTCCATAGCTGTCCATTGTCTTGATTTCAGTTGCAACAGTGTTCATGTGAATAGGTTGTGTTGTGGACAAGAGAGAATACCTAATATACTTGTAGAAACAATAAGGTATGCACATGCTGAGTGCCAGAGACACAAATTCCAATATGAGAAAAAAAAAAAATTGTCACCCTTTATTTCAAAATCAGTCACCCTTTTTCACAAAAAGACCTCCACACAGTTGGAGGACCAGCTGATCATGACCCACAACCACCAATTTGGGTACACTTGATCAGTGTCAGTGCAATCTTCTACCAACTTTTGTGACTACACATATTGATACAAATGGACGCCTGCTGCACTACTTGTTGCGCCTCCTTCACTGACTTAAAGCTTATGATATGTGTACTCTGGTAAACCAGTACCATTTAGTGTATGAGTGTTGTGATCCTGCCTGGTAAGTTCCAGTGTTAAAAATTATAAAACAAAATTTCCTCCGCACATTAGACTAATCTGACTTTCCATCTACCTGCCTAAAATCCCTCCCAAGCATGCACACATATTCTTTCCCGTCACTGGTTGCCCTTTTACATTTATTGTCCACTAGCAGAATGGCCAGTGCTATCATTCTTAACATACTCCCCAGCATCTCTACCCCTGTTCTTAAAGAGGGTTTTCAGTATTAGTAAAATGGGTCTGTCTGTAGTGAATGAGTCTGAGCTCCAATACTAAATAATTTCCATGAACAAAAAAATCTACTGAAGAAAAAAATGAAAACCTTTTTCATCCCGGACAATATATGTTTCTAAAGATTCACAGTTGTCTTCAATTTAGGACATCTGGCCATAGATGATGCAGAACCTTCATTTCTTTTGGACGTGTTGATATAAAAGTTCACAGTTATACACTTTGGATTTTATTGGCGAGCACATTTTCTGTGCTATATTTAACTGTTAGTTAGCTCATAATGCCCATAAATAGTCCTGATGTAGTTATTTATGTTGAAACTATTGTATGAACAATATGTTTAGAGTAAAGCAATAAACTAAAGAAATGTGTAATAAAATCTAAATAATATTCAAATTATTTGTAGCACAAAAAATAGGAAAATGTGGTCAGAGCAGATACAGAAAGCCATTTCCAGATCTCATCGGTACATAATGCTGACTTCTGGACAACTTGTTGGAGTCTGCCTTTTTATTTTTGTTCGGCCATACCACATGCCTTTCATCAGGTAATATATTCATATTACATGTGTGTTCTTTGCTGATGTGTGCAATGTAAATCAAAGGCTCTCACCATGCTGTTTATTATTTTTTGTACTTAGTGTAAATGTTCTATAATCTCCGTATCACAACATCCAACAAAGCATTCCATCTCTTGATATGCTAGACAGAAGGGATATAGCATTCCAGCTTCTTTACACATTCTCTTTCTTGGATGTGCTTCAAAATAAGACTCATCCATTCTATATATCCGCCCCGGGGACCAGCAAAAGACCCCCAATGGCCCAGTCCACGGACCGGTGGTTGGGGAGCCCTGGTTTAGTCTACCCTACAATTATAATAATAATATTATTATTATTATTATTATTATTATTATTATTAATAATAATATGTTGTTATAGTATATAATAATAATATCTATACTACTGTGCCTCATGTTGATAGTTAATTGAATAGTTAAAGGGAATCTGGCAGGGGGTTTTTCCACCATAAATCATGTGCAGGATGAAGTAATTCCCTTTCCTTTCCCCTTCATCCTCCTTTGTGATCTTTCAGTTGCAGCAAAGTAAAGTTAGAAATGTTTGAAAGCATAGAAAGTCATATGTAAATTAAACAAAGTAGTCACTGTGGGTGGGGAGAAGCTGCAGCCTAGTCACCCTGTCCCATTGCTTATCACCTCCTGGGAGTGACTGATTCCTCCCTCACAGTCCCCTCTCTTCTTGATGTCACAAGGGAAATGTCAATCATTTTCAGAAGGCTCGCTTACCAAGCGGACAGTGGGACCTCAGCATTTTCCCTTTAAGGTAGTGGACAGAGAAATAAATATTAATCTCCAGCTATGAACAATGGCACACTTGTCTCCAAGATCAGTCAGTGCACTTTCTAAGCTCACTGCTTGGTTATTAAAGGGAGTCTGTTTCCAGACCCCAGCATATCAACTCAACACCACAGATAAATAAGTTGGGGTCACCTGAATAAAGCAGTGTTTTCCCCTTGTGAATCGATACCTCCATTTCTGATTGATCATGTTATTTTGTCCATATGCAATTGAGCTCTTTGGAGCTACCAGGTCGATGCCTCACTCCTCCAAAGAGCATATGCATTTTCATATTAACAAGAATGGCGATATCTCTGCAGCGGAAGCACCACTGTATTGTTATACTGATACTTTTATTGTTTAAAAAGTTAATTAAAAACTACAGTAAAAAAAAAAAGCATAGCAAGAGAAACAGTGACTTTGAGCCGCAAATTACCCCAGCTTTTTCTTGTTGTTAATGAGAATTGCCATCTTCTGAGAAGCTACATGGAGCTCCCAGGCCACAGGTTAGGAACATAACTGAAGATTAACAGTGGGAACACATTTCAAGATAAATCTAATTTATATCTTGCAACAGAGAATTATCAGTGGACACTGTAAAGACTGGTATGGGAGGCAAAACCGGCAACAAAGGAGCAGTGGCTGTTCGCTTTCAGTTCTACAGTACAAGTTTTTGCTTTATATGTAGTCACTTTACTGCTGGACAAACCCAAGTGAAAGAACGGAATGAGGATTACAAAGAGATCACCCAGAAATTAAACTTCCCCTTGGTAAGTGTTACTGATAGAATTCCAATCAGAAGGTGACTGAACTTGTTAAGGAAGAACATTCCACATTCTTGTTGCCTTCCTTGTCATTATGTAAATTCCATGCAGTTTGAGTAGCGTGGCAGTTCTCTTTTTATGTTAAAAAATAAGGATTAGGGCTAATGGTGGAATGTCTGGTGGCTTTGTGTTGTCAAGCCCTTGGTGGCTGCTATTAAGGTTCTGCTAGAGATACAGAGTTTTCGATATGGGATGAACAACTAGTTACTTGTTCTGTTGTTTTGCTGATAGTGGTGGTGAATGTGTCTGATCCATATTTTATAATATAATTTTTATGTGCTTCTCCTTTTGCCCTGTGTGATAGCTTCATCTACTCTATCTTAATCTGTCCCGTACTTGTTGGGAGGGTTATAATCAAAAACAGTAAAGCTTTTTTACATTTGTAATTTTTTATTTACACAGGGGAGAAATGTCTTTTCCCATGACTATGTCTTCTGGTGTGGAGACTTTAATTACCGGTTGGACCTCACGTATGAAGAAGTATTTTACTTTATTAAGCGTCAGGACTGGAAGAAACTGCTTGAGTTTGACCAACTTCAACTTCAAAAGTCTAATGGAAAAGTATGTTGGACCTAAATGGCATAGAGCACATTAATGCCAATATCTTGCTCCTCTAGGATGCCCTCTGATGAATAATCTAGGAAGCACAAAGAAGTATAATGAGCAAACAAAAGAAGGGCTAGAAAAGCTTTGATTTCAAGTACACTGTAAGGGTCAGTGGGTTTATTTGCCCACTGTGCCACCTAACTAGCTTGACCTTGGGCCACTCCTAAGGGTGTCCTCTAAGTAGCCTTTCTAATGTTCACCCATTAACCCTCGCTGAAAGGACACTGCCAGGTTACTTCTTCACAGAGTGGTCCTGGAGCACATGATAGGGGCCAACTAGATGCCATGCAGCAATCAAGGGCAAAACAAAATGTGGTAGGTAGATCTGGATGAGCAGGCAGATATGGAATCAGTAAACAGTCCAGTGTTTGATAAACAGAGAAAATGTCAGAATGCAGGACAAACCAGCATGAACAAGCTGTAAACCTATATTGCTCAGGCAAGTTGTGGCTAGTGAAGTAGACCTTTATTTTACACACATGCTGACAGTGTACAGCAGCATGGAGAGGAATTGCACAGCATGTATAGGTAGGTTCACATCTGCGTCGGAGTCTCTGTAGGAGACTGCACTGCAGATTCTGCCAAAAATCGGCAAAGAGAAAAGTCCTGCATGGAGGACTTTTCTCTTCGCTGGTTTCAGTATAAAAATGGTGGAAACCTGGTGGACCCCATTATAGTCTGGGATCCGCGGGTAATCGCTGTTTTAGCGGACAGGCTCTCTGTAATAGCGGACCCAAATAATGGAGAGCCTTGCACAAGTGTGAACCTAGGTTAACAGAGGTAACCTGGTGCCTGTGTCTGCTGGGACAGAATCCTGACAAATGCAGAATGGTGGTGTTACATACACCACTTAAGGAAATCATCTGGAAGGGAGCGTGTCACCATATTGAACTATAAGCACAATCAGATAGCCACGGTTCATAAGAACAATATGTTTTTTCCTGCTTCCTGAATGGGCCTTCATTGCTGAGATATTAGTTATTATTAGATATTATTCCTGTGGACAGGTCATCAGTATGAAAAATCCTTTGGTGCTGAACACTCCTTTAATGCTAAGATACAGAGCTGCATTTTCAATTCTGCTGGTTTTAGAGCTGAAATTTTTCATCCTTCTTTGCTGGCACAGAATTTACATTGTAGTATGGCTAGTGCATACAATGGACAGTGTACAGCAATGTGATGTAGAAAAAACTAACTGCACCACTGAATTGTAGGAACGCCTACATTTTTTTATTATTATTATTATTATTAGTATTATTTTATATAGCACCATTAATTCCATGGTGCTTTACATTTGAGGATTTACATACGGTACACAAGATGTACAAAACAGATAATACTAACAGTAACCAACTGGCACAGTGGGATACAGGGCCCTGCCCGCAAGGGCTTACAATCTATGAGGGAAGAGGGATAGAGACAAAAGGTGGGGATAGAGGCTGTTCAGGTGGTAGTGTGGTGACAGTGTTATTGGAGGTTGTAGGCCTTCCTGAATAGGTGAGTCTTCAGGGCCTTCTTGAAGCTTGTGATTGTGGGGGTCAGTCTTATGTGTCTTGGTAATGAGTTCCAGAGTATGGGGGATGCACGGGAGAAGTCTTGGAGACGGTTGTGTGAAGAGCGGATAAGAGCGGAGTAGGAGGTCTTTGGAGGATCGGAGGTTACGTGCGGGCAGGTAGTGGGAGATTAGGTCGGAGATATATGGAGGGGACATGTTGTGGCTTTGTATGTCAGTATTAGTAATTTGAACTCTATTCGCTGGGCGACGGGTAGCCAGTGAAGGGATTGGCAGAGTGGAGCGGCCGATGAAGAACGGGGAGAGAGGTGTATTAGGCACAGTTTAAGGTGGACTGAAGGGCGGCGAGAGTGTTTGCTGGGAGGCCATGGAGAAGAATGTTAGAGTAGTCTAGGCGGGAGATTATGAGGGCGTGGACTAGCATCTTTGTAGATTCAGGGGTGAGGAAGGAGCGGATTCGATGGATGTTCTTGAGTTGGAGACAGCAGGAGGTGTTGAGGGTTTGAATATGTAGCTTGAAGGATAGGTCAGAGTCTAAGGTTATCCCAAGGCAGCGGGCTTTTGGGACTGGGGTGAGAGTGGTTCCATTAATTTTGATAGATGGGTCAGGTGGGGGGGGTCGTGCGTGGAAGGGTGAAGATTTCTCCATGTTGAGTTTGAGAAAGCGGGAAGAGAGAAAGGAGGGTACGGCTGCTAGACATTCTGGGACTCTGGACAACAGAGAGGTAATGTCTGGTCCAGAGAGATATATTTGGGTATTGTCAGCATAGCAATGGTAATGGAAACCATGGGATTCTATGAGTTGGCCAAGGCCTAGGGTGTAGATTGAGAACAGGAGTGGTCCTAGGACGGAGCCTTGGGGGACACCTACAGAAAGAGGGCGTGGCGGGGAGGTGGTGTGCGAGTGGGAGACACTGAATGTACGGTTGGTGAGGTATGAGGGGATCCAGGAAAGGGCCAGGTCTGAGATGCCAAGGGATGAGCGAGTTTCTAGCAGGAGGGAATGGTCAACTGTGTCAAAGGCAGAGGAGAGGTCGAGGAGGAGGAGGACAGAATAGTGACGTTTGGCTTTGGCAGTTAGAAGGTCGTTAGTGACCTTGGTTAGGGCCATTTCTGTGGCGTGATGGGGTCTGAAACCTGACTATAGTCTGTCAAAGAGCACATTGGACGAGAGATAAGAGGACATTTCGGAGTGGATGTGTTGCTCCAGCAATTTTGAGGCGTTTGGGAGCAGTGAGATGGGGCGGTAGTTGGCTGGAGAGGAATGGTCCAGGGAGGGTTTCTTAAGTATAGGTGTGACGGTAGCATGTTTGAAGGCAGAAGGGAAGGATCCATTGGTTAGGGATAGGTTGAAGAGATGGGTTAGGGCAGAAGTAATGACTTCGGAGAGTTTTGGGATGAGATGTGACTGGATTAGGTCGAGTACACAGGTGGTGAGGTGGGATTTAGAGATTAGGGTGGAGAGCTTTTCATCAGTGACGGTGGAGAAACAGGTTAAAGATGAAGAGCACCGAGCAGTTGGATAGAGTGGTTGTCGGGGGGTGTGGGGTGAGACTATCTCTGATGGTGTCAATTTTGCTTTTGAAATAAGAGGCAAAGTCATCAGCTGTGATAAGTGATGTTGGAGGGGGCGCGGGAGGACGGAGAAGGGAGTTGAAGGTAGTGAATAGCTGTTTGGGGTTGCGGGATAGGGCAGATATTAGTGTGGTGAAGTAGACCTGCTTTGCAGAGGTGAGTGCGTTCTTGAATGTGAGAACTGCTTCTTTATACCTAAGGAAGTCCTCTTGGGAGTGGTTTTTCTTCCACAGGCGTTCTGCAACCCGTGAGGCACGTCTCAGTTTTTTACTCAGGTCAGTGTGCCAGGGTTGCCTATTGATCGGCCGGGTTCTGGTGTTAGTGAGAGGGGCCACAGAGTCAAGGGCTGAAGTGATGGTGGTGTTGTAGAAGTCAGTGGTGGTATCTACGTCCTGGAGTGAGGATATGTCAGTGAGCGGTCGGAGAGAGTCTGAGAGCGTGCGGATGTCAAAGCGATTAAAGTTCCTGCAGGGGCGCGTTTGGTTTAGGGGTTGGGGGGTCTAATACAGAGGAGAGGGCCGAGAATGTCAGCAGGTTGTGGTCAGAGAGCGTGGACTGAGAGTTAGAGAGGTTGACTAGAGAGCAGAGGCGGGTGAATATGAGGTCGAGCGTGTGCCCCTTTGTGTGGGTGGCAGAGGAGGACCATTGAGAGAGACCAACAAAGGAGGTAGTGAGGGACAGGAGACTAGAAGCGGGGGGGTGGTTTGTGGTAATGGGGATGCTGAAATCACCCATGATGATTGTGGAGGTGTCTGTGGATAGGAAGTGCATTAGCCAGGTGGTGAAGTAGTCGATAAAAGCAGCGGTAAGTCCTGGCGGTCGATATATGACGGCCAGTTGGAGGGCGAGTAAATGCAAACAGAGTGCACTTCAAAGGAGGGGAGTGTGAGAGCAGGTATCGGTTGGATTGGGGCAAAAGAGCAATTGTCAGATAGGAGTATGCCTATTCCACCACCAGGTTTATTGTTGGGGTGGGGCGTGTGCAAGAATTGCAGACCTCCATAGGAGAGGGCAGCAGGGGAGGTGGTGTCTGAGGGAGTTATCCACGTTTCTGTGATACCAAGAAATGATAATTTATGAGAAATGAAGAGGTCGTGGATGTAGTCAAGTTTGTTGCGTACAGAGCGAGTGTTCCATAGTGTGCTGGGGAGGGCGTGGGGAGGGGCAGGAGCAGGTGAGATAGGTGTAAGATTTAAGGGGTTCCATATGCTGATGCCGCTTGTGCAGAAAGATATGACAGCAGGGAGGTGCTGGGGGCGGTCCAGGATTAGAGGATATGTCGCCAGAAGTGAGGAGTAGCAGGGAGAGGGATAGCAGGTGTAAATAGGAGAGTGTGGGGGGAGGTTGTGTGTGTCTGGGGCGGAAAGCTTGTAGGTGTGTGAGTAGCTGTGCAGAGAAGGTCAGATGATGGGGTAGAATAGATGGAGCGATAAAGATATTCTTAGTGACATGGCTGGTTTGGGGTGGAAAAGTGGTTTTTACAAGTATGGGAAGAACAACAGTGATTTAAAGTAAGAAGCATTTCTATAGTTTATAACTAAGTTTCCTTTTAGTGGCTTGTTACCTTCTGGTCCAAGCCTGGCCTAAGTCTGGTCTATATACTTAGAAACTGCACTTGGAAAATGTGCTGACCACTGGCCGCAAATTTATACTAACTGGGAATACATTTGTTTCATGTGTGTCAGGTGTGAATAGGGGGTGTAGAAACATGCAGATAGACATTTTGACAATTTGATGAAGTATAAAGAGTAGATGAGACGGCAGCAGACTTGAAATGAAGAGCGGCTGCAGGTATGGGATGTTCTTAGCCCCAAGCATTCAACCACATTATCAACAAGTGTTTTATTTTTTTTTTTTTTTTTTTTTTTTTTTTTAATGGTCTATATTTGTTATGGCAAAAGCAGCATACATAGAAGTGGCAGTACTTGAACACATTACAGTTGTATCTAACTGTACTATACTATTTCATATCTGATATATCTAAGTAATGACATAACACAAAGGTAACACTTCCACAGTACTGCTAGGTTGCCGTATAAGCTGAATAGAGTTTGTTACATCGGTACTGTGTCATTACTCAGATGGATCTGGTTTGAATAAGAATTGTGTGCTTATTATTTCAGGTGGTTGAAAAAGCCTGAAGTGTCATATTATCCACGTGCTATTAGCATGTAATGGTGTGAGATTTACATCTGGTGCTTAACTGCAGTCACGATGTACTCCTATAACAAAAGTTTTGCATAGCAGATTAGGAATACAAGACAGACTGTACATAGTTAATAGTGTGTAAAGCTATGCATTGAACACTTCAACTCAGAAGTAATGTACTGTGAAATCTACAATCTGATCACAAATTTCTGAATCTTAATAACAGGAGGTTTATATAAATTATATGTTTATAATATTAACTATCTGCCAGAATACATTTTAAAAGGGCAAATGAAGACAAAAGAGGGGAGTCAACGTCTTGGGACCTCCTTATTTTTTTATTTAGTTTTTTTTATAACCCAGAAGAGTAAGGTGCTGACTATTTTACAAAACCATGGCCATACCAAAATAGCCCATACTGGTGGAAAGCAATAGATAGTGTCAGGTAGTATCATATACAAGACAATCTCTGGTGGAGAGCATAACAAACTCCTATTGACCACTTACAGTTCGAACGGCTATATAAAGTAGGTAGATGGAACTAGTTATGACCACTGTGCGTAGGTATAAAGAGGTAGGGATGGTTTTGGATGTGAAGTAAAAGGGTCAACATTGTAGTTATGGACTCTTACAATAATAAGTAATATACAGTAGAGAAAAAGAACAGATACTCTGAGTACATTGCATATCAAGGTAGTATAAAGAAATATTATGGGGGTATGTCATACTCTGCTCTACAGGTTGATAGTGTGCTGAAAAATCGAGTTGCGTACATATGAAATCCAGTGTTACCAAATGATGATATCTTCATGTAATCAATGCGCATATCGTGGATCTGTTAATGCATTATTAAATGGGAAAGTATCGACTTGGCAGCCGTTAACCTTTTCAGTACACAGCCTAAAAGTGCCTTCGTGACCAGGCCTCATTTTTCAAATCTGACATGTGTCACTTTATATGGCAATAACTTTGAGACGATTTAACTTACATAAGTGATTTTGAGATTATTTTTTTCGTGACACATTGTACTTCATGTTAGTGGTAAATATTGATCAATATTTTTATATTTACTTATAAAAAAAAATAGGAAATTTGATGGAAATTTGGAGAAAATCGCAATTTTCAAAATGTGAAATGCTCTGCTTTTCAAACACATAGTCATATCACAAAAATACATTAATAAATATTATCTACCATATCTCTGCTTTATATCGGCATCATCTTTTAATCGTCCATTCAATTATTTTGGATGTTAGAAGGCTTACAAGTGTAACAGCGATTTTCCAGATTTACAAGAAAATTTCCCAAACTAATTTTTTAGGTACCACTTCTGTTCTGAAGGGAATTATTAAGGCCTATATATTAGAAACCCCCCATAAATCACCCCATTTTCAAAACTGCACCCCTCAAATAATTCAAAACAGCATTTGGGAAGTTTGTTAACCCATTAAGGATTTCACAGAAATTAAAACAATATGGAGGTGAAATTTAGACATTTTTTTTTTTCAGTAACACATTCATTTAGCCCTAAAATTAACACCTTCACAAAGGGTTAAAGGAAAAATGCATCTCACAGTTTGTTATGCAATTTCTCCTGAGCACAGAAATACCCCACATGTGGGTGTAAACTGATGTTTGGGCACACGGCAGCACACAGAAGGGAAGGAGCGACAATGGACATTTGAAAAGCAGATTTTGCCGGAATAGTTTTCGGTGCCATGTCCCATTTGCAGAGCCCCTAAAGCACCAGTACAAAGGAAACCCCCCAAAAGTGACCCCATTTTGGAAACTACACCCTTCACAGAATTTATCATGGGTTATAGTGAGCATTTTGACCCAACAGCCTTTTCACAGATTTTATTAAGATTGGAATGTGTAAATGAAAAATTACTAGAATGTCACTTTTTCCCCAAATTTTTCATTTTCACAAGGGGTTATAGGAGAAAAAGCACCCCACAGTTTGTTAAAAAATTGTTCATGAACGTGGCAATACCCCATATGTGGTCATAATCTGCTGTATGGGTACATGGTGGGGCTTGGAATGGAAAGAGCGCTATTTGGCTTTTGGAGGGCAGATTTTGCTGAAATAGTTTTCAGGTGCCATGTCGCATTTGCAGAGCCCCTAAAGTACCAGTACAATGGAAACCTTCAAAAGTAACCCCGTTTTGGAAACTATACCCCTCACAGAACATATAAAGGGATATAATGAGCAGTTTGACTCTACAGCTTTTTCACAGATTTTATTAACATCGGGACGTGAAAATTAAAAATTACTTTTTTTCTAATAAACTGTCAATTTAGTCCAAACATTTTTATTTTTACAAGAGGATAAAGGAGAAAAAGCTCCCCAAGGTTTGTTACACAATTTCTCCTGGACACGGCAATACCCCATATGTGGTCATAATCTGCTGTATGGGTACATGGTGGGGCTCAGAATGGAAAGAGCACTATTTGGTTTTGGAGGGCAGATTTTGCTGGAATAGTTTACAGGTGCCATGTCGCATTTCCAGAGCCCCTAAAGTACCAATACAATGGAAACCCCCAAAAAGTTACTCCATTTTATAAACTACACCCCTCAAGGAATTTATCAAGGGGTGTTATAATTTTGACCCTAAGAGTGCTTCCTGAAAATTAATGTACAAAGTGAAAATTTTAATTTTTAAAGAAATATGCCATGTCAGTGCCCAATACGTTGCACCCACTTTGTGTCATCAGAGACATACACTCCTAAAACTATTAACTGGGCTATCCCAAGTAGAAAGAAGTTGTATATGTAGGTGTAAACTGCTGTTTGGTTACACAGCAGGGCTCAGAATGGATGGAGCAGTGTGTTTTTTAGCTTTTAGTGTACAGATTTGGAGGGATTTTCTGGATGCCATGTTGTTTTTGCAGAGCCCTGGAGGTGCTGGTAAATTGGAATTCCCCAAGAAGTGACCCCCATTTTGTAGGGGCAATTTTAGAGTCTCTATAAATGTGACATGGCGTCCAAAAATCAACAAACTAAATCAGCGGTCCAAAAGCACATAGCGCTCCTTCTTATCTGCACCCTCCTGTGTGCCCAAGCGGCAGTTTATGCCCACATGTATGACACTGGTGTACGCAGGATAATGTACTTAATGTCATATGCGGGTATAAATTGATGTTTGGGCACAGAAGGGAAGGAGCGCTATTTTGTTTTTTGGAGCACAGTTTGGTTTTTCGATGTCATGCCACTTTTGCAGAGCCCCTGAATTGGCAGTAAAGTAGAACCCGCTGAAATGTGACCCCACTTTGGAAAGTACACCCCTGAAGGGATTTATCAAGTGGGGTAGCGAGCATTTTTAAACTTTGAGTGTTGCATTAATTTCATTTCCAGAAATGAATGCGCAGCTGATAATGAAAAGTGAAAATTGCAATTTTTCCATAGATACGCCATTTCAGTGCTGATATGTTGTACCCAACTTGTGTCACCAGAGACACAACCTCCAAAAACTGTTAAGCGGGTATTCTGGGCACAACAGCTTTTGGAGCATTCGTCTCTGATACAAGCCCGGCACAACGTATTACGCACTGAAATTACGTATTCCTGGAAAAAGTGTCATTTTCATCTTCCACCATCAGCTGCGTATTCATTTATGGAAAATTAATTAAGGCAACACTTGGGGGTTAAAAATTCTCACTGTACCCCTGGATAAATTCCTTCAGGGGTGTAGTTTCCAAAATGGGGTGACATATCAGGGGATTCCACTTTACTGGCATTTCAGGAGCTCTGAAAAAGTGTCATGGTGTCTAAAAACCAAACCGTCTAAGTCTGTGCTCCAAAAACCAAAATAGCGCTACTTCCCTTCTGTGCTCGGCTGTGCCCAAACAGCCATTTATACTCACATATGACATTAAGTACGTTACCCTGGGTACACCAATGTCATACATGGGGGTATAATCTGCAGTTTGGGCACACAGCCGGGCGCAGAAGAGAAGGAGCGCTATGTGGCTTTTGGAGCGCACATTTAGATGTTTGGTATCTGGACACCATGTCATGTTTTCAGAGCCTCTAAGGTACCAGAAAAGTGGAATCCCCTAGGGAATGACCCCATTTTAAAAACTGCACTCCTCAAAGAACTTATCAAGGGGTGGAGTAAGCATTAGTATCCCAGACGTGAATACACAGCGGATGAAGAGTGAATATGTAAGCTGTGCGGAGTACATGGGGAACATGAAATTTACTACTACTATATCCCCAGTAGCTTGTATGATTGGGGGAGCGGTCACTCTGGGGGTCAGTTCTGGTTTATTTTCCCTCGTAAGCTCTAAATCTGGTTTGTCCCCTGATATACCCTCGCACAGCTTATACATTTCCTTCTTGCTGCAGCCAGTTGTGTTCTAATGATTTGGCGATTTTTGGGGTTTTTGTCTTCACATTGAACAAGCTATATATATATATTTTTTTTTTTTTTTCTGGTGCTGTAGCCATATGAGGGCTTGTTGTTTGTGGTATGAGATGCATTTTTTAATAACATTTTTGGGTGCCTATGACTTATTGATTAACGTTTATTAACGCTTTCTTGGTGGATTAAAAAAAATCCTCATCAATTCTGGCATTGTGTTTTACCTATTAATTTTTTTCCACACAGTGTACAACATAAGTAACCTGTGACCTTTATTCTTTGGGTCGGTACGATTACAGTGATACCTCATTTATATTGTTTTTTTATGCGTTACTAGTTTTGCAGAACAAAAATCCATTTGGGGAAGGAAATCAATTATCTTTGCATTGCCATCTTCTGAGATGCGTAACATTTTATTTTTCGGTTGACAGAGATAGTTGAGGGCTTATTTTTTGCGGGACAACCTGTGCTTTTTATTGGTGCTGTTTTGGGTATATGTGACTTTTTGATCACTTTTTATAGCATATTATGTAGGGTGAGATGGCAAAAAATCATTACTTACGGCGGATTTTTTTCCGTTTTTTTTTTTTACGACGTTCACCATGTAGGTTAAATAATGTTTCAGTTTTATTGTACAGGTTGTTACGGACGTGGCGATACCAAATATGTATTGTTTTTTATTAATTTTTAGGTTTTTGTTTTATATAACTCATTTGATATAGGAAAAGGGAATTTTGGGGCTTTATTCATTTATTTATTTCACAAACTTTATTACATTTCTTTTGCACTTTTTTTTTTTACATTGCTTTATTTGTCCTACAAGGACACCTGAACCAGGGATCGCTGGTTCAGTATTATAGACTGCAATACACGTGTATTGCAGTCTATAGAGGAAGTCAGCGCTATGTAGACGCATAGCCTGACTTTCTCACTTCCCGGCAGGATCAACCAGGTACTGGGGGCACCGAGCAGCCTGGGGTCACTGGCCAGACCCCGGGCTGCAGAAGACACATATGGGCACCCCCCGATCTCGCCGCGGGGGGGTGAGGGGGGGTTCATTTGGCATCATGGAACCCTTGGATGCCGCGGTCTTGTTTGACCGCAGCATCCAAGGGGTTAAAACGTCCGATCAGCGCACAGCTCCGACCGTAGGATACGGAGCAGGGTGTTAGCTGTCAGATACAGCTCACCACCCGCTCCCGATGCCGCCCGCGGACGGGCGGGCCGCTAATATCAGGGAAAGTTTGTTACTGCAACAAACTTTCCCTGATATGGCGGCTACATGATCGGGACCTGAACCTATCAGGTCCCGATCATGTCTCTGTGAACACCAGCAGCTATTATTGCTGTGTTCACAGAGTTCCTGACACTTGGGGAGACCCGATCCCCAATTTAGCAGGGTCAGTTTCTAAACGTCGGCTCTGCACAAAGCCCAGCAAGCGCCGACGTTTATATACAGTGGGTGGTCCTGAAAAGGTTAATGATTGGTATGGGGATTTCTACTGAGAGGCTATATGAATCCTTGCAGGCAAACAAATCTTTTGGAAATGTTGTTATTCCCAACTTACTTATAAAGTAATTTCATTGTTTGTTAGATATTCAAAGACTTCTATGAAGGTACAATCGATTTTGGACCAACTTATAAATATGACATTGGATCAGAAGCTTATGACACAAGTGAAAAGTGCAGAACTCCTGCTTGGACAGACAGAGTATTATGGTGGAGAAAGAAGTTACCATTTGAAAAATCAGGTATACTTTACTTGTGTCTGTAGAGACAATTGTAACAAATGTATTAATTAAAGGTTGTATGTTCATTGAGAAACTCAGAAATGATTTTAATCTTGCGATCTAAAGGCACTGTCCCCTATAGAAGCTGCAAAAAAGTATTGACTTGGGTTACAGATGTAGCAAAGTTTGATCCATGAAGAAGTTCCCCACAATCCTAACTTGTAAGAAGTGTCCCCCTGCTGTTGTCCCATGGAACAGGTCTTCATGAAGTGAGGGAGGTTGTTTTTACCTGCTCTTTGCTCTGAGAAAGAGTTGAGGGTCCTTGGTCCCCTCGCTATTGCTTCTGAATAACCTAATATTGTATAGCTAGTGGCTTCTTGAAGGGAGTTTACCAGAGCCCAGCCTATCAATCCAGGCACACAGGTAGATGAGGATCACTTGAAATAAACAGAGTTTGTGTGCTTGTGATTAGTTGCCTCCAGTACATGTGACTATGACCAGGCAAACATCACAGCAGTATTGTGCCCAGAATATGAGCAATGGCAAGTGTGACAGAACTGAAGACCAGGTGAGATTAGATAATATCACTGCCTGGCCCTGTCACTCAGAGGAAAAAGGGATGGGCGAAGGGCAGTATAGAGCATTGGGGGAGGCTTATCTCTTTGGAGCAATGGCAAAGCTCCAAAAAGCGCATTTGTAAATTGATAAAAACACTGTTTGATTCAAGTGATCCAGGTGCCCTTTTTTTTTTTTTTTTTTTTTCATAAATATTCATCCCTTTAGTACAATGCACACTGAACTATAATGGACATTTAGTCCACTCACCCGGCACATACTTCGCGGCACTCTGGCTGCAGAACAGATACCCTGACTGATCATATGATTGGCACACTCACCTGCCTATTCACATAGCAGCCGGAAATCACTTGTTTCAGTCTATGAAAGCCTGGATTTTTTTTTTTTTTTGTTCTCATAGGTTCACATAAAAAACAGGGACTTCTGGTGACTGTGTGAGTCTGTCAATCACTTTACCTTCCAAGAGCCCCATTTGACAGCCACCAAGTGTGAAGTATGTTCATTATGCCCTGTACAAAAGGGCTAAAGACAAAAAATAAAACTTCTGATTATAGCTATAACGAAAAACTATAGTAGGTGTTTTTTAGTGCATCTCAGGCAGTGACTAGAGGTCATCAGAATTTAAGTTTTGACACATTCCAAGTAAATACATGTTTCAATGTGAATACTTTTAATTTTTAACAATTTTAGGTATTGGGTATTTTGGTCATTGAAGGGAGTCTGTCAGTACCAATAATGTTGTTAAACCATCCCTAATGCCTTTATATTGCTCAGAGCCATGAGCACAGTGATATCATTTGTTTATAGAATGCCTGCTTGATTTTGACAAAAAAAATCTACTTTTTACTTTTTGTGCAAATGAGCTAACAGTGCGTCTGGGCATGTCCTGGCAGGCTAGGCATTATGGCAAGATCTTCCTCTTGGGAAAAGGCGGGGGGAAAGCTCTGATTATGTAACTATTGTTAGGGGGGGGGGGGGTTATTGAGTGAGAGGAAGATTTTCCTGCGATGCTCAGTCGCCCCAGAACATGTCCCATAAGGTGCTGGGTATGGTTTTGGTGCTGACAGACTCCCTGTAAGGATCAGGCAGGTCTTTACACAAAGGTTAATATACTCCATGATTGTACTTTGGCAACAGAGTCACTGCCACTGTCTCTGTTCTATGCATGGTGCTTGATCAGCAATGTGTGTAGGAAAACAGAGAAAGCTAAAGTAGTGAAAACTGGAATCTGTTGGTTGCTATGAGTAACTACTTATATTTGGCTTTGCATCAATTTCAGTTCATCTGCCCCAGAGCATCAATAATGAATGTTCCATTCTGTATAAAATAATTTGCAAAGCTGTGTACACCATTACATGAGATTGGTAGCTTATATATCTAGTAAAGGAAAGGGAGTATGTATGAATTAGTAAAATGTTATTAGTAAAACTAAGGAAAATCTGTAAAATTTCATTTTATTATTTTGATTACTCTTGCATAACCATAATATGTATGTATAGTTTCATGACCTAAACTGTTGCATTACTTGTTTTTAACCTCCTAAATGTAGCTGGAGACATTAATCTTTTAGACAATGACTTGGATTGGAGTTGTAAAGTAAAACACACGTGGAGTCCTGGTGCCCTGATGTATTATGGGAGAGCAGAGATTCCATCATCTGACCACAGGTACACTTCCTCTTCAGAGACCTAAACATGGTCGCTTTTAAAATGTTTCTCATACTGCTAATCTAATATTTTTCTACATCATAGGGGTCAGCAACCTTTTTTGTATGGAATGCTGATATTTAAAAAAAAAATAAATAAATCAAAGACTAAATACTCAGTGTGCCATGCAATAATTGTAAGGATGTCGATCTCCTACAGACCTACATCAAAGTCTTAAAACACAAAGCATATCAGCACCCAATTAATAACGCTAGATTCACACTAGCATTCGGCGTTCTGTTACTTGGGTCCAATTGGGGTCCCAAGAAACGGAAACCTAAATCCGCTTAAAAGTGGTTACCTGCGGAAACCCGCTGACCCCATAGACTATAATGGGATACGCCGGATTTCCGCCCGAAGAATGCGGAACAAAAATTCCTGCTTGAAATGGAGTGGATGGAATCCCCGAACGGAGACCGAGCGCTAGTGTGAACCCAGACTTAGTTGATTAAACTTATATTTCAGAGTGATCCTTCTCTTGTGATAGGATCGGCTGTATGAACAAAGGATTCTACATAGCCTGATCTTTATGTTTAATAAATTGATACAAACCTTTCCAGCCTTGTTTAAATGAATGAACACCAACTTTAGCATGTCCTGTTGCCATATTATACTTTTACACTTGCTTCAAGGTAGAAAAACAATTGCTGCCATCTCAGACGGCTAGCCCAGACACAATATCACACCTCTTGCTTCCTGCTTTAGTACCTCCTCTACTATAACATAACAGCTGGGATAGCCCTGTGTCAGGTAGATATTCCTGAAGTGCCAACTTAAATCAAAAATTTACTTTCGCATATGGCAAATTGCCACCCATTCATCACTTACCACTCTGCTCCTGGGGCATCAGTAACTGCAATAAGTGCCCCCATCAGTACTGATGGAGGCACTTATTGTGCTTTGAAAATCCTGCAACCTTCGGAAGTGCACATGCATCTGTCCTGAGAAGGGGGAAACCTGCATGCCGTGCAGCATGTAATTTAGGCTAGTGGTCGAAGCCGTGGATTGAGATCCACTGATATACACTGTGAATAAAATGTTGACGCATATGGGAGCCCACTGTGACAGGATCTAATGAAAGCCTGCTGTGTAACTTAATCCATAGGATTAATTGTGTCATCTCTTTAATTAGGGCTCATGTATAGTAGCAAGCATGCACTCATTGGAATGTATTGTCCTCTAACTGTGTGACAGGTGATTGTATAGGGTGTGCCAGCAATTGGCATCTACTATAAAGCACAATACAGTAATTAAAGAGCCTGGGGGAGCTGTCCAAGAAACTCAGAATAACAGTAAGCTATTATTTCAGTTAGTTTTTTTTTTTCCCATATTATCCATGCATGCCCTCCTGCATGTGAGTGAAGCACAAGTGCATTCTATGACCATGACCAGGAGATATGAAGCCTTTTGTTGAAAATGTGTCTTCACAAATGTTTAGAAATTTAGATTACTATATTTATAAGTCCTCAAACGTGGGGCATTCCTCAGATTCAAGTGCACTTGCACCATTCTGAATGAGCCCCAAACCAATCAGAACTGTACCCTATAGTGATCAAATGCCCAAACCAATTATATATATATTTATTATATATATATATATATACCCTACAGTGATGAGATGAGAAGTAAAAGACCTTAATAGACAGAAGTATTTCAAGCTCATCTAATACTCAAGCTCTCTGTACTATGCATGCTATAGCCACTGAGAAAGGTGATTGTGGAGTACGAGTGAATGGATAGTTTTGTGGACATTGCATTGTAGCCTGTACAACTTTGAGAAATACAGTATGAGCAGCCAACCCTCTTATGCTGAGCCTAGAATGGTGAAGCCATTTTACTGGGACTCTACATGCTTATGTAATATTTAGTATATATACAGCACTTGCTCACTGTAGGTCTCTCTCGTCAGCCATTATCAGAGGATTGTATATATGCATATATACAGCATTTGCTCACTGTTGTTCTGTTATCAGACAATATCAGAGGATTGAATATATAGAACACTTGCTCACTGTTCTGTTGTAAGCCATTTTTAGATTGTATCCCGAGGATGGATTGTTACTTCAGGTCATCACAGCACAGAACTTATCAGCACAGACATGGCCTGTATGGTCTCCAGGATTTACAGGTTTTTATTTTATACATTTTTATCTGCCAGTAGCAGATTGTGCACTTTACTACATAATCTTACATGCGAAGGTACAGTGGAGTGGTTGCCTATACCAGCCAGATTACTACTTTCATTTTCAAAGGGACCGACTGACTGCTAGATTGGTTGCTATGGGCAACTGCCTCATTTTTCTTTTCTTCCATTTTACATAAATCATCCCCCATTGCATTTTAGGATTTTTGGGCACATATTAGTTTCAGTCATAACTCATGAAGATGGATGGCAGCTGCTAGGTGATCTTCCTAGCTGTGGTGGGATCCTTTGGACTGCAATGCCAGATACTTTCTCTAGTAATAAATCTGTACACTGTGGTGATAACTTGTACATATTTGCCTGTTTTACAGACCTGTGTTAGCCATTGTGGAGGTGGAAGTTCAGGAGGTGGATGTGACAGCGAGAGATAAGGTATTTGATGAAATATCCTCATCCCAGGGTCCTTTGGATGCCACAGTTGAAGTCCACATTGACTCTCCGACACCTGAGGAGAAAGCTGAGTTCCCTGAAGATCTAAGTTTACAGCTTGTGGAAAGATTCCAGCACCACGGCACCGTTGTCCTTGTACGGTAAGTGAAGTCTGAATAACAAATATTGTCAATTGCACCGAGTGGGAGGCAATTGAGTTTGACAGCTAAAACATTTAATGGGGTGAAAAGTAGAAAGCAGCAAATTGAAAGCATGTAGTAATAGCTGAACACTTAACTACTTGGTGACTAAAGCTGGTTAATCTGCAGTGACAAGAACAACACACCCACATAAACCAGATAATGTGAAACGGCCATATTGTAGGTTAAGTGACTACTGGTTCTTAACCCCTTCATTGTAGGATAAGCGACTATTAGTCCTTAACCCCTTCTTTGCCAGTCTCTTCTTTTTGCACGATAATCAGTGCATGGGGCTCCAACCCATGAAATATGGTACATGTAGACTACAAAGAACCACTTTCTTTTACTTGCCTGGATATAAAGTGGTCATTGATTTTTTTTTTTTTTTTTTTTTTCCCTTTTTGACAATCCTATATAAATCCTATTGAATTGATGAATAGAAATATGAAAGGGTTTGCACAGCATCCAAAGAGTGACAGCCAAACTGTATATTAAAGAAGGTCCACAGATAATGAAAGTCTTCTTAAATATGTTTCTGACATAATCTTTAATGTATACTATGATTACATATTCTGCTTTCCTATTCCTAGGTTAATTGGAGGGCAAATGATGGTCACATTTGCAGACAGCAGGGCAGCTTTAAGAGTTCTTGATCTAGATGGCTTAAAGGTAAATTACATTTAAGATAAAGTACCATTCTTAAACCCGTTAATAGAATTCAGACTCATCACAGTAACTACAGAAGGTAGGAGCTGTTGGAAAGCAATTATGTCTTTATGATATGCAATCTGCACTGAATATGTCACAGGAAATTGGAATGTATTATGTCTTTTGTGTGTGTGTGCAGGACTACACCGTAAATGTGATTAGGCTATATAAGAGCAATATTCCAGGAAATGAATAACTGGGCTCTGCATTAATTCTTTCATACTACACAATATTCTTCATTTCTAACTTCTGTTCTTTCTCCTGAGTGTAATATTAAGTGCAATTCAGTGGTTTTATAGGAACTATAAAATACTATTTCTAAAGAAGTACAACTCAAAAAATGTTCTACAATCAGAATCAGAGCCAACAAAACGGGCAGGCGCTGGAGCTCCAACAGAAAACAGGAAGTCTAAGCATATTATATTGCCTAATGAACGAAGTCAGAACTGCAGGATTTTTAGCACGAGGGGCTATTGTACAGCATGGGGGCATAAAAGGCCATTACGTGGGGACATTGGGAGCATAAGGGGCCATTGTTTTGAATGGGGGTATAAAGGAGTATTTTCTCGTCTACTTCACTGGGGGACACAGCACCATGGGTATAGACCTGGTCACTAGGAGACAAGACACTAGGAAAAAGCAAAAGCTGTTGGCTCCGCCTCCAGGCTATACCCTGCCACAGCCACTGTGCATGAATCAGTTTGAAACCTAGTGTCATAGGAGGCAGACACGACCTGACTCAGGTCTTCTGTCTTGCATCGTTTTTATTTTTACATTTCTTTCAGGTGCAGGGGGTAGTCAGCGTGTACGCCACACTAGTCATACCCTCCTGCGGGCGCAGCGCTCTGCAAAAGAGCTGCCTCGCCGGTCACCCAGTCCCCACTCACCATTCGCCGCACCCCGAAAGCGGCCGGAGTACCGGTGACCCCACTCCCACGTGCGAGGTCCTACCGAGGGGGTGACCCTGCGGCGCCTGAAGTTGCCAGACTGGTGAGTATGAGAAGAATAGAAGGCTGGTGAGTAAGTTACCTCAGCCCCTCTCCATCTCCCCTTCAGGCCCTCTCCACCTCCCCTTCAGGCCCTCTCAGCCCCTTAGTGCCATTTCCCAGGGGGACAATAGTATGGGTCCTGTTTAGGGGGGGCATCACAGGGTTCCCCTGAACTGGGCCTTAAATCTTAGTAAATAAGCCCCTTTTTTCTGGGGCGTTTTTGGGCTTTCTGGTCGCTCCTACCGAGCGGCCCCCGTCGGGGGGGGCACCCGGTTCCCCCCCCGCTCGTGTGGGGACCCCCCTTTCCTGGCCCCCCGGTACCTTTTCCCAAGCCTCCGCGGAACCTCCGGAGTTCGCGGTCGCGCCGCGCCGCCGACGGTGCCTCGCGGTCGGCCGCGTTGTACGCGAGTCCGAGGCCTGGCCGGGAACTAGGCCGCAACGGGCCCGTCCCTTTCCCGGGCTTTTCTGGTACCCAGACTCCGCCTAGGGCCTTCCATTGGCCAGGGGGCTGTCCTGGCAAGCCATCCAGCCTGCCCAGTAGCTACTGAGCCTGTATTTACCAGGGGAAGAGCTTTGCTCTCCTCATATTCTCAATTTATTTATTTATTGGCTTATTTATTTATTTTTTGGCTTGCTGGGACAGCAGGGATTCTTCCCAGTTCCCTGGGAGACATTGCACCTGCGGAACCCTTGCTGCAGCAGTTTGTGAGCGGCCATCTTTTGCAGTCTGGTAGGCTAACCCCCTGGGTTACCCTAATTTTCTTGGGCTCCCCCTCCGGCCCCTCTGGTTGCGTCACGTTTTTATACGTGCACCCGCTGTATCAAAAACAGTTGCCATGCGGACAGCCCGAGCCCATGTGCTCTCTTTGCCTTCCGCCTCAGCCAGTCAGTAACCTCCTGGCCCCTCTCCGGTTTTTCCATCCCCCGGATTGGGCGGCCTCCCTAACCTTGGCCATGGTGTCCTTACCAGACTTAACTAGTCAGTGCTGGAAACTTGGAATGGCTGCTTTCCCAGATCGCCGCTCAGTCGGCTGCTTCTAGGGATCTCCCTGGACACCCTCATAGTTCCCGTCGCAGCTCCAGGAGCCTCAAAAGGACCAGGAAGTCTTCCTACGGTTCACGGTCCGCCACCCCTTCCTCTGGGTACTCCCCAGATAGGAACTCAGCTCACGGCTCCACTCCGACAGGCGGATACCTTCCTCCCTCTGCTCGGTCTATTTAACTGGGGACGCCTCTGACTCCGACTCGGAGCTTCAGCTAGGCTCATCTATATCTGCTGCTACGCGGGAGTCATCTATGCGATAGAGACCCTACAGATCTCTGAGGACCCGGACTCATCCCCTCAAGTGGACATCTCTTTCTGCCACTGGATGTTTGATATCATCTTGAGGGCACAGTGACTTCTCCCTGGACCATCCTCTGTCTTCGACTAGGAAATCGGACATCCCTTCCCTTGACCTGTGTGTCTCCAAGTGGAAGGTGAGCTCGGGCAGTTCTGCCAGGCTATGCTGTGACACACGTCTCTAGCTCTCCCTGGCTGGCAATGATGAACATCCGAGGCAAGGGAAGCAGGTTGCTCCAGTGGTGCAATCGGTTAGCGCACGGTACTTAGATATCAGTAACTAGTGAGCGCAAGCTGGCCTGTCTTGACATTTTGTCAGCGAGCCGCCCCATGTGTCGCTTCCTATCACTAAGAGCCTCCCACGGTGGATCCCATGATAGCTAGGCTCTCCAAGGCTTCTAGTCTGCCTTCAGCAGATTTTGCCTACCTCAGTGATCCCTCGGAGTGAGATCGGATCGCATCTGTTGTATTGTTTGCAGTGCAGAACTGATACATTGCATTGCCCTAAATGCTGGCTATTGCATTGCTGCAAGAAGGTGGCTTCCCTCACCAGGGTGGCCTTCGTAGTGGCTGGTTTCTCCCTGCGGCTCTCCTTCGCTGCCTCTTGGGTCATCAAGGCCTTCTTTTCCTGGGCCAAACAGCTTCAGTCAAACCTCCCTGATGCAGTTTCCCTCCAGCCGCTCGTCTCTGAGATCCTGAACGCTTCCCAATAACTGGAGATGCCTCCCAAATCTGCTAAGGCGGCCGCCAATGCAGTGATTATCTGCCATACCGTTGGGATCCGTTGTGGAATACTGGGTCCGCCTCCAAGAAGGCGAACGCAGCCCTTCTCCCTTTCCAGGTCGTCCTGGGCCAGATTTTTTGTTAAGGGCGTCGAGAAGTTTATCCCTGAGGCCACGGGGGAATAGATTCTTCCTCCCTCAGAGGCGTCCTATGTGTCAGCCGTTCTCCTGCTCCAGAAAGCTTCTTTCAAATCCAGGCCTCCCTGACGGTTCTGCACTAGGTCGTCCAGGTCTTCCTCTTCCTAGCCTCCTCGGCATGAAGTTTTTTCCCCTCTCTGGGCATCTCAAATGGCGGGACGTCTGGAGCCTGGGCCTGAGAGGCGGTGTCGTCCGGCTACTCCAGTTTTCGCTGGAGTCTCTTTGCCTTCGCTATGTCGGACAATCCAGGCTGTCTCCAATCTCCAGCGGCAGGGAGTCAGCGTCCCTGTTCCCGTTGCAGAGTGTATCTGGGGTTACTATTCTTACCTGTTCTCCATTCGCCTAGAAGGACGGCTTCCTCTGTCCCATCATGGACCTGAAAGGGCTCCACAGGTTCTTCCATGCCTGCAGGCTCCGTTGTAGTCTATGCAGTCTGTGGTGGCATCCCTGGAGATGGGCGAATTCTTCGTCCATCTACATCATCTCGCTGTGCCGTCAGCGGTTTCTTCGTTTTTGCTGTGGATCCTTGACCTTTCCAGTTGTCTCTCTCCCCTTCAGGCTGGCCTCTGCCACCGGGGGTTTTTTCCCTCAGTGATGGCGTCTCTCATGGCCATCCTCTGCGCCAGAGGTGCTGCCGTGTTTTCAGACTTTGACGACCTCCTGGTGAAGCCCCTCCAGGTCAGACCATCTGAGCAGCTTGTGGTTCACCTTGGATGTTCTTCGCCGGTTCTGCTGGCTCATCTATGAGGATGTCTCGTGTCCTCTAAGCACATGGAATCCGGGACATGATCCTCTGCTCGCTCCAGGGTGTGATTCTCCCTCCGGAGGCCAGGATCCTGAGTGTCCCACCTTTGGAGGTACTCTCCTTGCTGTCTTTGAATCGGCATGTGGGTCCTGCGCACGATCGCCTCAACCATCTAGGCTGTACCTTTCATTCACTCTGTCGTTCTCTCCTCTTGAAGATTACGGCCTGCTGGGACAAATCTCCGGACAGCCTCATCTGCTTGGTTCTCTTTCCACCTTGGTTCACTGAGAGATTCTTTAGTGTATATTCCTCCCCAGGAATTTCTCAAGGGAAGTCCTTCTTCCCCTCTGTTGGTAAGTGATTCCCACTGCCGCCAATTTCCCCGGCTGGGGAGTGGTCCTCGATGCTTTGATTGTTCAGGGCCTGTGGTCCAGGGCCGATTCCTCCCTCTGGTTCAACCTGCTGGATCCCAGGGCTATCTTATTTGCCCTTACTCCTTGGACCTCTCTTCTCCAAGGACATCTGTCACAGTCCAGACTGACCTCTCCTCCATGGTCGCCTACTTGAACCCTCAGCGTGGCACCAGGAGCCGTGCGGCCTTACTAGAAGCCTCACAATTTCTTCCTTGGGTGGAGCGCCTTGTTCCAGCTCTTTCGGTGGTCAACCTTTTTCTGGGTGGCAGACTACTTGAGTCGAGAAAATATTGCTCCGGGCGAGGGTCGCTTTATCTGCAGATCTTCCATCCACTGTGCTCCCGCTGTGGTGTGACAAACGTCGACATTTTTAGCCTCCGCCGGAACCACAAGGTCCCCGGCTAAATTGCCAGGTCTCTGGATCCTCGAGCCATCACCGCTGGCGCTCTTGTAAGTTCGGTTTTTCACTTCCTCTTCTCCCTTGGGTCCTCCAGAATCTCAAGACCAAGGGGGTTCAAGCTATCCTGGTGGCACCAGATTGGCCCTGCCGGGTCTGGTATGTGGATCTCATTTTCCTGTTGGCGGATGCTCCTGGCCTCTTCCTCTGCTGGTCGACCTGCTGTCTCAAGGACTGCTGTTCCTCCCCACCTTGACTCAGCTGCGTTCACGGTGTGGCTGTTCAATCCGAGGTTTGAGGCATCGTGGTTTTTTCGGAGTTTGTTATTCTAACATACTCAAGGCCCGGAAATTCCAGATAGCTTAGATCTGCCATCAAACGTGGAAGGCTTACGTCCACCGTTGGAAGAGTAACGATTCTCATCGGATCTTCTCCAGTCTGGTCTGGATCAAGGTCTTAGTCTTCTTTCTTTTTAAAAGACTTTCCTACAGGAGTGCCACTCTGTGCTCCTTTGGAACCCTTGGATCCGTGGGATCTTAACCTCATCTTTAAGGTGCTTCAGGTTCTCCCCTTCGGGCCTATGATATCCTTTTTTTTTTTTGCCTTCTGTCCTGGTAGAATGAGTTTCTGGTGGCCATTACCTCCATCCATAGGGGTCCCTAATTGGCTGCCCCCTTTTTTTCGGCAGCCTCCCTTTCTGGTCCTCCACAAGGATAAGGTTTTCCTCTGTCTGCCACAGTCTTTTTTTCTCAGGGTGTTTTTCCTGCTTCCACTTCGAGGACTTGGTCTTGCCCTCTTTCTGCTCGGTCCCCAGGCGTCCATGTGAGTGCTTGCTCTACCCTGCCCGGTTGTTGCCAGGGCAATTTGCATGTATACTGTCCCTCACGCTTCTTTTCTATTGTTCGGACGCTTTGCTCATTCTCCCTGAGTGCCCTTGCCAGGGCCTGCCTGCTTCCAGTGCTCCCATCTTCCGATGGCTTTGGTCTGAGATTAGGGAGACCTATCGATTTAAGAGTACGGCTCTGCCTTCCCGTGTGACGGCTCTCTCCTCTAGAGCTGTTGGAGTTCCCGGGGCCTCCGGCATCAGGCTTGTGCTTCCCAGGTCTGTAAGTATCCCACTGGGCCTCCATCCTTTTTCTCTAAGTTTCTCCAGATTCATTCTGTGGCCTCTGCTGATGCCAATTTGGGTTGTAAGTTTCTGGAAGCGGTTGAGTATTACAGGTTTGCATGGCCGTGTTATTCCCACCCTCTGGGACTGCTTTAGGACTTCCCATGGTGCTGTGTCCCCCAGTGAAGTAGACGAGAAAGTGGGATTTTTGTGTACTCACCGTAAAATCCTTTTCTCGTTGTATTCACTGGGGGACACAGATCCCTCCCTTGTTTTTTTCAGTGTTCCTGCCCGAACTGTGTTGGTTCCTTTTTGGGTTCAGGCATTGTTGGTGGTTGTTGGTTCCATGTTCCTTTGTGTCTCTCTCTCCTACTGCTACGGTACAAACTGATTCATGCACAGTGGCTGTGGCAGGGTATAGCCTGGAGGCGGAGCCAACAGCTTTTGCTTTTTCCTAGTGTCTTGTCTCCTAGTGACCAGGTCTATACCCATGGTGCTGTGTCCCCCAGTGAATACAACGAGAAAAGGATTTTACGGTGAGTACACAAAAATCCCACTATATGGGGGCATAAAGGGACCATTGTACTGCATGTGGATATACAGAGGTGATAATATTGTATGGGGCATAAGTACATTTTGGGTGTATAAGGGGAACATTATAATGTATGGGGTGTAAAGGGCTGTTACACATGTGGAGGCATGTCAGTTATATCTGCAGATCTTATCCACTGTTTTCAGTCTTTGCAATGTAATGGTTAAAACCTACGAAAAACCTACAGCCATTCCAGTAGATCTGATGCAGTAAAAACCACCTTTTTATATATATATATATATATATATATATATATATATATATATAATTACTGTTTTGCCTTTTTTTTTTATTACTGCGTCAGCTTTTAGAGGAACACATATGATTTTTGCTGTAAAGGGGTCCACTGACACTCTGTTACCCTAGGACCCACACAAGACCTGGTGCTGGTCCTGCATTACTTAGGGGGTCATTGGCTTAGAACCCAATGAAAAAAGGCAGAATTCCCAATTTCTAGACCATTGGGAAAAATGGAGCAGATTTATTAACAGAATGTTAAATTTGGACAGTTCAAATGGGTCTTCCTGTCTCAGGGCTTCACTTGCCCTCCTGTCTTCTTTCTCTTCACTTTCTGGGTTTCAGCTCATACCAGCATCGTACTTTCTGCTTGTTCAAAATTGCATACCTGTCTCTGGATTTACACCCAGAGATATCAGATGTACAACTCTAGCTCTTATCAGGGATCAGCAGCTGAAAGCACTTTGCAGAGAGAGAGAAAATATAGGTGGCCAGAGACTGTCATCAGTCCCACCACTAACGTTAAATAAGAGAGATGATCTAAAACTTTGGCAATGATTTGTAAACACTGAGGAGGCATAATGAGCAGTACTTGGCAAACAGACTAAGACAGATAAAGCAATGTATGGGGTAAAACACTTCAGTTAAAACTTAACTTTTTAAAGCTTCACAATCCAAGACAATAGAAATGTACCGTTGGGGGGAGGGGGACGTTTCTCACCGCCCAACAATGATGCTGAGCTGTGAGCCTGGCCCCTCTGACAGTAGCATGAATATCTCTAGATTTGGAGCAAATCCCAGCAAAACTAAAAATTCAGCTTTGCAATTGTATAGAACACTCCCTACGTTAGAGGACATGAAAGGTCCTCTTTTAACCCCTTCCCACTCTATGCGGTACTATTACATCGCACTGCGTGTATACCTAAAGTTCAGCGCCATAATAGTACAAGGCCTATAGCACAGGAGCTATGCCTGCGGCATTACTTCTGAAACTTTGCTGTATTACACAGCCAAGACCCAGGACTAGCTGCCTGAGTTGGCAAATACTCCCCTTCATGTCATCCAGGTGTTTCGGGCACAAGATACAATGTATTGCAGTGCATTGCACTGGGGATAAGCAGTGCTAGGGATTTCAGTTAAAAAAAAAAAAAAAAATGCCGCAATGCATAATTTAGTGTATTTTGTTACCTCAATGCCCCCCCCTAAAAAAAAAATAGCAAAGCGATCAAAAATTCATACATACCAGGAATTGTTACCAATAAAAATTATATTACAAATAAAAAAGGCCCTGACAAATCTCCGTGAACAAAACAGTAAAAAAAAAAGTTATAGGCCTCAGAATATGGTGAACCCAGGAAAATCGTTCATTTTGCAAAAAATGACGTTTTATTAGTAAATGCTGTAAAACATAATAAAACCAATATCTGTATGCTATCACTGTAATGACCCGCTGGACAAAGTTGCCTTGTCATTTTTAATCCAGAGTGAACGCTATAGGAACAAAATGCAAAAAAGGATAAAATTGTGGGGTTTTTTCACACAGACCCCCAAAAACATTAATAAAGCTAATCAAAACATATGTACCTCAGAATAGTGCGAAATGAAAGTACAACTCGTCACACAAAGAATAAGCCTTCACTTAGTTATGTCAACAGAAAACCCTGTGTCCTTTTAAAGGGCAAAGCTATGCCCTTTCCACTAAACTTTCTCCCATGTCTCCCCAAGCCACATACCTGTTCTAGTGAGATGGAAAAGTTACTGAATAAATGTGGTGCAAGCATGTGAGCCAGTATGTTGTCTCTATTTTGAAAAAAAACAGTGGGGCAGATTTACAGTGTTACCAATAATCAGGAAAGATTAGATCTGTTAGTGATGACTATCTGTGAGGTCTCACGTTGCAGAAATGCAGCTTTTTTTGTTGCAGATTTTGATGCAGTTTTTTGAGCCAAAGCCAAGAATGGCTACAAAAGGATTGGGAAATTTATAGGAAGTATTTATACTTCTACCTTCTGCTCAATCCACTCCTTCCTTTAGCGCAAAAAAGGCCTATCTGAATGTATATGTATTTGTCAGTTTAAGTATCAGTACTGTATATCATCTATCATCAACATTTAGTGTGGATTGTATTTTGTTTTCTTTGATAGGTGAAAGGAAAAACTTTGAGAGTGAAACCAAAGACAAAAGATTGGCTTAAGGGTCTACAGGAGGAAATAGCAAGGAATAGGGATAGTATGGTACTCTTGTCACCAAATGCCAACTCTTCTCTTTTAGAAGAAAATTTTGACTTCTCTAGTCTCGACTATGAGTCAGAAGGTTAGTGAGTCACATAACTATTAACATATATGTTTCTAATCTTTTTACTTTATTCTATTGCTATATTGATCTGAGTAGAATCTACTTTACTAACCCTTCTTTACATGGATATTAAGGACAACTCGGTGTTCATGTAGTCGGCAGTGCTGATGTGTGCCAAGACCAATGGCTCTGAAGCACTCTCTGTCCCTCATTGAAGATGTTTGCATAATTTATTACTTGGTTTGATAAATCACTCCATATGTCATCTTTGTTTCATGATTATACTGAAATTCTCAGCACCTGTGGTTGCTCATCTGAACAAGGACTAACAAAGGCCCCAGGTCTGCCATCCTTAAAGTGTAACTTTAAACTTTTGGACAACTTTTGATTTTCTGGCAGTATTTGTGTCACTAATAAGTTTTGTAATATAGTTTATTAACAAATTTTGTCTCCTTTCTGTGAAACCCTGCATCTCTTTATTGCTTCTGTATTGAGAGCTGTTTCTGTCTCTCCCTGATTAACTGTATATGGAGTACGGGCTGTGTAAGATGTAGAGAAAAGAGGGTGGGGGAGGGTCACTTCAAACAGTTATATCTCAGACATTATAAAACGCACAAACTTGCTGTACTAACTATATTATTTCTATAGCTATTATTGGTTGAAAATAGTCAGGACTGGGATATTTATATCCTAAATATTATACAGCTGCATATAAATATCCTAATTTTGACTGTGTTTTCAACCAAGCGATATGACACCAAAAGCAAGTTTGTATGTTTTATAATGTACGAGATGCCCGTTTGAAGTGACCCTCTCATAGTCTGATTTTCTCTACATTTTATACAGCTCCGTCCAAGACTGAACTCCATACAGAGTTACTCAGTGAGAGGCAGGAAAAGCTCTCCATATAGAAGCAAGGGAAAGAATAAAGAGAGGCAGGATTTCACAGAAAGGAGACAAAATTTGTATATAAAGTATTTGTACAAAATTTATTAATACGGTCAGAAAACCGAAAGGTTAGTTACACTTTAACTATTAAGCCATGCAAGAGGCATGGCATAATAGGTTTCCTGTCATTATAATACTGACAATATTTCAAAGTATTGCAGCCTTTTTATGCCAGCTGTAATAAAGATAGATGACTGTACAGTATATTCTTGGAATCCAGATAGATAATTTTGTAACTGCTTCATCACAGTGTTTGATGCTATACTTAATGGACCATGGTCAGTGGCAACCAGGCCTAGTTGTTTAGCGGTTAGTAAATTGTCTGGTCGGTGTATATGTTACCGTTAAAGTGCGAAAGCCGTGAATGTGCACATTACCTAGGTGATCTGCAGATTAACCGATTTGCTCAGTTAATGTGTGGAATCAAGAGTTTTCCGCACTTTACCTAGGTAATGTGCACATTCACGGCTTGTGTCCCGTTAAAGCTGAAAACTTTCGTGTCTTCCTGTTAGCGCGGCTGCACGGGAATTTGTGTGGTGATTAGTGTTTTAAAGCAGATCAATTGAACTCCTAGTATTTTTTCATGTCCAAATTCGTGTCTGCCTATTAGCGCGGCAATTTGTGTGGTGATTTCTTTTGAAAGCAGATAAATTGATCTCCTAGTATGCAAAAAGCGCCGACTTGGTCAGTAAAATGAAGAAAAGATTCTTTGCAAACCTCTTTAGCGGAGATTCCAAAGACATTATGCCAGCAAAGATGTTCTTTTCACTTTAACGAGTGCCTAGTAGGTAATGTGCAGATTACCTAGGTAATGTGAGTAATGAAACCAGTTTTCTGCACTTTAACGGATCATCCTAGTGAATCTGCACATTACTTAGGTAATCTGTAGATTAACTGATTTCTGCACTTAAACGATAACATATATATTCCTCTTCTCTTTGATATGTGCACTTCTTTTCGGGGAGGAGGTTTCACTCATATAGCACATATGCTGCTCCAGATGTCTACAAAATTCCTAACATTCTTTGATTCTCACTGCAGGCGACATATTGGATGACGATTCTGACTACATGTTGCCTCCTCACCTAGTGACTGACAAATCAGTAGCTGATGTTTCACATGGGAATGAACAGCTATGTACAACAAAAATGCCTGGATCAAGTAAATCTTCTAGTGTTAGTCCAAAGAAACCACATTCATTTAAAGGTATATAGATTGGAATTTAGCTCTTTGCTGCCAAAAGGAGTAATTGTATATTTTGGTATGAAGTGCATTAGTGTGTACAGTGTTCTAAACCTGCTGTTTTATCTTTAATGGTACATATTAGAAAGTTCCTATCTAAAATCCATGTCCTACTGCTTAATGCCTGGAGCTTGGCAATCACTGGATGAGGACATTGTTAGTTTTTTTTTTTTTGGATGTCAAGGAGCCCTTGATCCAGTCAGTAGTGTTGGAAGATGCGCTAGGATGAAAAAGTCCTGTCAATTCCACTAGTAACACATTTTATTTGGTATACATGGCTACCATGAATGTAAACAAAGTGTAACTAGTAACAACAAACCTATATAACAATGTAGCAACCTACATCTTCACTCTGGTTCTGTGTTTGTATTTGTTTCTGGTTCTGTATTTGTCTCCCTATTCACCTCACACAAGTCTATGGGTGGGGCTGATAATTGATTTATTGCCCCATGCTGTGCAGTGGTAGACTCTTTTTCTTGACACATAGAAGAGCTATTCAACTCATAGACTAGCAGAGTAAAGCAGCAGCAGTTATTTGTATGTCTGTGGTATAAGGTCCTGTGTAAGTATTGTGTTAAACTTTGTTACATCTGTACTTGTCTTGTACAGCTATGAATAACATCTCACTGCACACATATACCCTTGGTCACGCTCCCCTCTGCTGCTGCTGTCCACTTTCCTGCAAAATGGGTAACCCTGACTTGTCAGTGCAAATATTCCTGCCTGTCAGAGTACCCGCACCTCAAAGCATGATATACACATGTTGTTCATTTCTATTCCTGGATTCCTTGTTTCAGTAGGCAGAAGTTAGTGAATAATGCATACTCTTTATTGCAAAATTAAGGTTGTTCTATTTATTTTACGTATGCAGATGATGCTGATTTGTTGGCTTTGAAAAAGGAACTACAGGATATTGGGGAGGTGCGCTCACGCTCACCTAGCAGATCACTGTCTGTTCCCAACAGGCCTAGTTCACGTCCACCACAGAGACCACCACCTCCAAGTAAGAGAATCTTTAAATTTAAAAAAAAAAAAATATATATATATATATATATATATATATATATATATATATATTTATATATTAATATCTATAAGCTATATAAGTAAATAAAATAAATATATGCATGGCACAAAATAAGTGTAAATGTGTTATTCCAATATCATCTGAAGCATCAAAGAGAATGCACTCATATCTCTTTCTCTCTCTCTTTCTCTATCTATATAGATAGATAAATAGATAGATATCTCTTTTATATATATAAAAATGAGTTTCTGTCTGTTCTTTATGCGCGACCAAACGACTGGGCCGATGCTCACCAAATTTGGTACACAGGTACATCAGGTGTCTGGGAAGATTTTAAGCTGTGTCTCAGCTCTCTAGGATGTACCGTTCCTGAGATACAGTATTCCCAAAAAATGACCTGCATTAGCTAATACAAGCCTGCAAGTCTTTCACTCATATTCCAACTGCCATACACACAGTCACATGTCCCTTATCAGCCAATAGAAGCTCGCAGGCACTTACTCTCCTCAGGCACACAGGTTTCCATAGCAACCAAGCTATTTATGACCTGTATTAGTCAATAGCAGTTCGCAGGTCCTTAAATATTCAGTCATATCACGTGTATCAGCCAATATACAGTACAGACCAAAAGTTTGGACACCCCTTCTCATTCCAAGAGTTTTCTGCATTTTCATGACTACAAAAATTGTAGATTCACACTGAAGGCATCAAAACTATGAATTAACACATGCGGAATTATATACTTAACAAAAAAGTGTGAAACAACTTAAAATATGTCTTATATTTCTAGGTTCTTCAAAGTAGCCACCTTTTGCTTTGATTACTGCTTTGCACACTCTTGGCATTCTCTTGATGAGCTTCAAGAGGTAGTTACCTGAAATGGTTTTCACTTCACAGGTGTGCCCTGTCAGGTTTAATAAGTGGGATTTCTTGCCTTATAAATGGGGTTGGGACCATCAGTTGTGTTGTTCAGAAGTCAGGTGGATACACAGCTGATAGTCCTACTAAATGGAGGGTTAGAATTTGTATTATGGCAAGAAAAAAGCAGCTAAGTAAAGAAAAACGAGTGGCCATCATTACTTTAAGAAATGA